>JAUIMM010000113.1:19150000-19555000 GCA_031769625.1 Taudactylus pleione | reverse complement strand
GCTTTCTTATAATTAACAAATTAAATTACAATGAACATTTTATTTGATCGTTCTCTATCCTGATAATGCAGCATTTTAAGCCTTTGACAGAAAAGTTTGAAAATGTGAGCGGTTGGTTCACCAATGTCATCCTCTGTAGATGGTACACAGTGATGGAAGCACATACACAGGAGCGAAGGGGATTGGCGGTCATGTGACAGACAGGGAGACAGGCTGACAGTAAGGTGCGCAGCAGGATCTCATTCTGGGATTTCATCTCACAGCAGATCCAATCAAGTAGGAAAAGGTATGACAGGCAATGAAAGTCATTTACCTTGAATTAACACTGCTGACGAGTACTGAGAAACATGCAATTTGATGCCTGATAAACATACACTTGATGTCTATCTGATATAGAAATGGACTCCATCTATAGCTGTTTTAATCATACTGAAGTGTTTGAATTAAATCAGATTCTTAAACAATCAAATGGGTTTCTCTCATATTAAAACATCTGTATTGTTGAAGCCTGTAGGTTGATTTCAGAAAACAGAAACATTATCCAGAACACAACTCTGTGTGTACTTGTCTAAAATATTAATTATGTTGCTGTACGTAGATATATTTTATAAAGTGCCTGGTTTAGAAGTATGGCAAATAAAAGACTTGTTTAATAATATATGTTTAGCCTACGAGAATCTTTATATTGCTTTTTTTATACTAAGTTGCATCAGACTAATAATAATAGCACTGTTTAATAAGGAAATTGCTTTCTACAAATTTTATATAATACCCAAAAATATTACAATCTAATATAATTATTAATGTGGATATCTGGTTAGTTACCGTGGGATGTAGCATATTCAGAATTGTTCTATTGTATCAAATAGATATTTTTCCAAACGGTGCAGTTATTTTATATTCTTGACATTACCATAATTTAGGGATTACCTATCACATAAATGAGAATATGGACATTTTATATATGGAGGTGAAATCCAGTCTTTAATATATTGTTAGTAGAGAATGGTCATTACCCCGAGATAAGAAGAGAGCTCTCTAGTAACACAGATATTCATTTATTCTTATGCCAACAGATTAAGCTGTTACTATGTTTCCGATTGTTGCATTATTGATACTGTTCCTACTGCAATGTCCTGTATATATTTTATTTTTAGCATGTGTCAGTCATGTTTGTTATGTCATGTAAACCTGCCTCTCGTGGCTTGTGCCTGCATGCCATTTATTTATCTCTTGATAAAGGTCTGCTGCTAATGAAATACAACTTCTATCTGCCTGGTCCAGCCACGCTCATATATAGTGGGAATTAAGTTGAGCGACAGGCGTAACGTCGAATCCTGCTCACTCCCACTTTTTGATAAAACAAAGAAAGATAATTTTCTCCAAGGAACTTGCAGTTTATTTCCCCCCTCTCTTTCAAAGCAAAATACTATTATTTTGCTTTTCTTCAATTGTTTCAGTCACTTCTGGCAAACAGCAAGATAATGATGATAAACACTTATGAATGCTGAAAAAAAATAATAGTAAATTCTATGAATCACTCTGTAATAGGATCTCGGTGTTTAACATTTGTCTAGTGATCTCACGCCTAAAACCACAAAAGTTTTTTTCAAAATACAGTCCCGTGTGTAAACAGCCTTTCCATTGAACACCACACTAGAATGAATTAAAGATGGGTAATGCGTTGATTGCAAAAGAGAAAAAATACTTATTTCACGGTTTTCTACTTAAAATACATACAAAATATCAGTTTGTTTGTTGACCGTGGCACTACTAGCAAAACTCACAATCCAAGAAATAAAACTTGCTTAGTGTTTGCCAAGTTTTAACCAAATTTACTATCTGTGAGAGACACTAGATATAGCAGGTCACATAGATAAGGTTATACACAAAGGGAACAGAAGACCAAAAAAATGAGGAGGCATGTAAGGTGAACGGCTTTAAACTTGACTCCGGATATTAATGCTCTATGTGAATCAAAATATTGGATTGAACACAAGAATATTCCAAATTTGCATAAATGGCATATATATATCTTATTGGATGAGTCAACACACCACTGGTTATTATTACTGTACTCTAGAGCCGTGTTACCTGTTTCTCTGTACAGCTTATGTACATCTTGTAGCTCTACACCGAGGTCCTTCATCTCTGCTCTAAGTACATTGTTTTCCTTCTCCTTTTGATTCATTTTTTTCTGTGCCTCTTGGATTCTCTCTTCCAATTTCTTGACCATGCTGTCAAGGTGTTCCGCCTCTGTCGCCTTCTCTTTGATACCTTCTCTTGCCTGCAGGAGATTGGCTTCCGATTTTCGCAGAAGGTCATCTCTTTTGCTTATTGCCTGTAGAGATGAAGAGTACAGAAAAAAAAAAAAATCATCTGCCACTACTGACAATAAAATGTCTAGATATACATACGGTTCTAAAGGATACAATAAAAAACATACATAAAAAAAACAGCAAAGGATAGAACATCGTATAATTATCCTTAATGTATATATGTACAGCACAGAGGCAACATATTCTACAGAAATGTGTAATCGGAATGATTATTTCTTCACCTAAGCTTATAATCTACTTTCCCTGTAACATACCCACACCAAGGGCCCATTTGTAGAGGCCAACTACAGAGCAGTTTAAACCCCCACATGAAAACGGGTTGAACAAACTCCAAGTAGAAAGCCCCTCGGTTGTACCAAAGCTCCAAGGCCCAGCACTACGAAGTGAGAATGTACATTAAGGTTGTGTCCGATTAACCTATGACTTTCATTTACTTCATAATACATAGCATAGTGTAATATTAAAAAATATTAAATATGTATAAGATGTATTATTTCATGTGTTCAAGAATAAACATTGGTTCAGAATTTAGCTATGCAGGTTGCGTTTTAAAAGCAAGTGATGCCCCCCGTAGGACATTATGGGGTGAACCTGGCGGACGCAACCTGCATTTAAATTCCAGACTTTCTTTTTATGAAGTTAATGCGTGGCTCATCCTTGTTCTCTGGGATAAATCATGAAAGTTTTGACCTTGAAAATTTATAATTCATTAGCAGCTACAAAGACAACTTTGGCTAAAATCATCTTTGGAAAACTTTCTGACAGGATTCAGCTTCGTACATAGGACCTGATTCAGAGCCGCTCGTAAGCGGCCGCTCGTTCGCTCCGAGCGATGTTCGCACATCTGCGCATGCGTATGGGTCGTAATGCGCATGCGCCAACCAGTCAGTGCGATCGGAAATCGAGCGCTCGCAAAATAGCGAGTGCCTGCTAATTTGAGTGACAGGATGAGGCGTTTGTGGGTGGTAACAGGGGAAGGTGCTTGAAAACGGGGAGTGGTGATCCGAACGCAGGCGTGCCAAACGGTCAAAACGGGCATTTTAAGGGTGTGCATAATTAACAAAGCAGCGTCATCGACCACGTCACGGTTGTTTCTTAGCCTGAACTGTTCGCATGATTGCGGTAGGAAAATCCAACCACAAGCACTGCGAGCAGTTCAGACGCCTTTCGATGTACTCGATTAATCTAATAAATAGCGGAGATGACGTAGGATGCGAGCGGCCAGGGGGCGTCTTTACAAAATAGCGAGCGCATGTTTCGTTTGCTCGCTCAGACATAGAGGCGTCAACAGACCGCAAAGAGCGAGCGCTCAATTTATATAGCCGGCCCTTTTTTCTGAACGAGCGAGCGCAAATAGCGTCCAGCTCTGAATCAGGCCCATAGACCCCAAAGTTGCTTGACTGCACCATGAATCTACCACTGGCATTGTGTTGCTAGCTGGCTATGGCTATTGTGAGTTAAAGGACACTCTAAAAAAGTAGACTACAGAATAAGACAAACTTCATGATAAAATTGCCCATTGGTTCACTAAGAACTAGTGACATCACTGAAAGATATGCTTGTTGCAAAACAAAATGGATGCCACCACAATGAGTAACAGGGGGAGAAGTACTAAGCCTTGGCGAGTAATGAAGTGAAGAGAGATAAAGTACCAGCCAATCAGCTCCCAACTGCCATGTTACAGGCTGTGTTTGAAAAGTGACAGGAGCTGATAGGTTGGTTGTTTATCTCTCCAAGGCTTAGTACATCTGCCCCAGAGAAAGATACACTTTAATTGAGATGTACAATAAACTCTTTTTTCCAGGGCTTGCAAGAAAAAAAAAAAAACTACTATGCTCTTATATAAACATTTGTTAATATAATTTCCACACAATTCACTGTGCAAAACTGTGTAACGAGCCAAGAACATACAGGTGCCTTTGAAGAACTTATAAACATAGATATAAATCCACGGAAACCAAGCAATTACGGTTTGTGAGTATGAGTAATTATACAAATACATTTCTTACGACTTGCCATGTTGAATGCCGAACAAGTAAAATTTCATTTTAGGAATCACTCAAAATGTTTTCTTTTTAATTCTTTTCTCCAGGCTGTAATTAGTGTAATCTGGTTTGCTTTATTGTAATATTTCATTGGCGTAGGTTTCAAATCAATTAATATTTTGTACTCATCATGACTGACTGGTATTTATTGGCGTGTTGCCACACCTTGATTCTCTATCACATTCAATCATGGCTCTTTTAATCTGAATATTTAGTACTCTTTCATGTCTTAATTACAGCAAATTGCACACAGTTGGCACCATTTCTTGAAATTAATCCCAGAGTACTTTGTTTCTGTCAAGCAGTCAAAGCCCTGGAGAATAATAGTAAATGTTATTGCAGATCTAAATTTAAACGACTGTCTATGTATTTAACACAAGCCTTTAATTATTCGTGAAATTCGTTTTTTTCCCGGTTCAAATGTTAAATGGCCTACATTGAAGATATGAAATTGTTAGTACACATTTAGTTCTGGAATTAAACATTAATGCCATTAGCGTTGTTACGGTCCTTTCTCGGGTACAATGGGTACAAGCTAAATGTCCTTTTAATGTGAAAGTGGATGTACACTGTCATCATCTTCTAATTTTTTGGAGGAAAAGACTTAAGGGAATATTAGCTTGCACCCTTCAAAGTGTCACCATTATCAAGATTTAAATCTCCAAAATATTAACTTTGTTTGTGTGAGATATATATATATATATATATATATATATATATATTATATATATGTGCACAGGTTGAGCCTCCCATATCCAAGTGTTCCAAAATATAGATTGGTCCGCATGACTGTGAAATCTTTTCTGTTTGATGGTTAAGTGTACACAAACTTTGTTTAAGGCACAAGATTATTAAAAATATTGTATAAAATTACCTGAAGTCTGTGTGTATAAGGTGTATATAGAACATAAATGCATTTTGTGTTTAGATTTGGGTCCCATTCCCACGAAATCTAATTATGGTATGCAAATATTCCAAAATACGGAATATTACGATATCCAAAATACCCCTGATACCAAGCATTTTGGATACGAGAGGCTCAACCTATATATGGTTTTCTGGAGACAGTATACCAAAAACACTGCAACATTGATCTGAGTTGTTTTGCTTCTCGTCATTTGTTTATGAGACCTGAGTGCTGCACCTCAAATATATATATATATATATACATATATATATATATATATATATATATATACACATATACAGTCAGGTGCATAAATATTGGGACATTGACAGAATTTTCAGATTTTGGCCTCTATTCACCACCACAATGGCTTTGAAATGAAACAAACAAGATGTGCTTTAACTGCAGACTTTAAGATTTAATTTGAGGGTAATTACATCCAAATCAGGTGAACGGTGTAGGAATTACAACGGTTTCTATGTGTGCCTCCCACTTTTTAAGGGGCCAAAAGTAATGGGACTATCAACTCAAAAGCTATTTCATGGACAGGTGTCAATATCAATTAAGCAGGTAAAAGGTCTGGAGTTGATTCTAGGTGTGACAATTGCATTTGGAATCAGTTGCTGTCGACTCTCAATATGAGATCCAAAGAGCTGTCACTATCAGTGAAGCAAGCCATCATTAGGCTGAAAAATCAAAACAAACCCATCAGAGAGATAGCAAAAACATTAGGTGTGGTCAAATCAACTGTTTGGAACATTCTTAAAAAGAAAGAACACACCGGAGAGCTCAGCAACTCCAAAAGACCCGGAAGACCACGGAAAACAACTGTGGTGGATGACAGAAGAATTATTTCCCTGGTGAAGAAAAACCCCTTCACAACAGTTGGCCAAATCAAGAACACTCTCCAGGAGGTAGGTGTATATGTGTCAAAGTCAACAATCAAGAGAAGACTTCACAAGAGTGAATATAGAGGGTTCACCACAAGATGTAAACCATTGGTGAGCCACAAAAACAGGAAGACCAGATTAGAGTTTGCCAAACAACATCTAAAAAAGCCATTACAGTTCTGGAACAACATCCTATGGACAGATGAGACAAAGATCAACTTGTACCAGAGTGATGGGAAGAGAAGAGTATGGAGAAGGAAAGGAACTGCTCATGATCCAAAACATACCACCTCATCAGTGAAGCATGGTGGTGGTAGTGTCATGGCATGGGCATGTATGGCTGCCAATGGAACTGGTTCCCTTGTATTTATTGATGATGTGACTACTGACAAAAGCAGCAGAATGAATTCTGAAGTGTTTCGGGCAATATTATATGCTCATATTCAGTCAAATGCTTCAGAACTCATTGGACGGCGCTTCACAGTGCAGATGGACAATAACACGAAGCATACTGCAAAAGCAACCAAAGAGTTTTTTAAGGCAAAAAAATGGAATGTTATGCAATGGCCAAGTCAATCCCCTGACCTGAATCCGATTGAGCATGCATTTCACTTGATGAAGACAAAACTGAAGGGAAAATGCCCCAAGAAAAAGCAGGAACTGAAGACATTTGCAGTAGAGGCCTGGCAGAGCATCACCAGGGATGAAACCCAGCGTCTGGTGATGTCTATGCGTTCCAGACTTCAGGCTGTAATTGCCTGTAAAGGATTTGCAACAAAGTATTAAAAAGTGAAAGTTAGATTTAGGATTGTTTAGATTGTCCCATTACTTTTGGCCCCTTAAAAAGTGGGAGGCACATATAGAAACCGTTGCAATTCCTACACCGTTCACCTGATTTGGATGTAATTACCCTCAAATTAAATCTCAAAGTCTGCAGTTAAAGCACATCTTGTTTGTTTCATTTCAAAGCCATTGTGGTGGTGAATAGAGGCCAAAATATGAAAATTCTGTCAATGTCCCAATATTTATGCATCTGACTGTATGTATGTATATATATATATATATATATATATATATATATATATATATGAAAAAAAGTTTAAGAAGTCATGCGCCTAATAGTGTAGCATTTAAAATAGTGGTAGCTCGTGGTCATGAAAATAATTGTGCGTACCAAAAAGAAAATCTTTATCTGTGAATCCAGAGGCTAAATGGTCCACGCTGGAAGGGTTAAGTGGTTAAGGGTTAAGCTGTCTTTATTTGATTAATCCCGCTGAGTGCCGCTGCCTTGTTTACATTATCCTATCATATGACTGGCACCTCGATTTTAAAAGGTTCTTGAAAGGGAGTGCCAACGCAATGGATATATATATATATATATATATAACTAGAGATATATAAAGATACTGTAGTAACAGGATTAGGGGTCCAGGCAGGGCCAGATTAACAATGGGGCGGGTGGAGCTGTAACTCCAGGCCCTTCCATTAAAATAGGCCAACAACATCTCACAGCATATGCTGTGCTGCTCTAGACAGGAAAAAAAATCCTGCTACCGCACAGCTTGTGAGGCCGGCCAGTGGCCGATCGCGGCTCCTCCCACCCGACCCTAGTGGGCCAACAAACTTCCCCTCTCCCTTGCAGCCCGCACTGCAGCGCAGCCGCAGTTGACACAGTGACTGGTCACACATGACGGCTGATTGGAAAGACCTTAATACTGTGCCGCACAGTACCGCGGCGCCTCCTCTGTCTATGCCACATGATGTCATCACCACTGGTCCGCGCCAAACAAGCATCAAGCACAAGCAGTCAAGCCCGGCTCCATGCAGGCAGCATAGTCAGGTGACATACTGCTGATGGGAGTATCATGCCTGTGCTGCTGGCTTTAGTCACTGATTAGTGTGTCCTGCTTCAGCCTGAGCCTCCGTTAGTTCCTCTGTAAAGGGTGTGCACAAGGCAATAATAGAAGATTTTAACAATTCTATCTATTAACCCAACTTAATCAGTTTTATACATTTGTGGTTACTGTGATATATATTCTCATTCTCTCTCTCTCTCTCTCTCTCTCTCTCATTCTCTATCTATCTATCTATCTATCTATCTATCTATACCAAAGAGGCACTCAGTGGCTTATTGACCAATGTTTAAATTTATTGTATACATTTTCCTTTCACACACACAATTCTGGATTTTTCAAGTACAGATTTGTATAAGTGATAATGTACCAGATAGGAGTGTATGTATTGCTTTTCTGGAGGGCATATTGGAAATGGAAAACCTTTAGGGCGGAATTCAATTATTTTCGCGGCCCGCATCTCCCATCTAAAGTGACAGGAGTTCGCGGGCCGCTATGCAATTGTTCTAGATTTTCGTGCTGATCGCGCCCAAAGTGGTCGGGTTCAGCCGCGTAAAGCAGCTAAACCCGACCAAAGTGCAGGGCGCGATTGCGAAAAGTGATGTTTGGGCGCCCAAACATGTCACTTTTCGCACATTTCAGCTCTCATCCCCTTGGGGCTGCGAGCTGAAATGTAGCGCTGGCAGCTGATCGTGCCCCACAGGAGCAAGAATTGAATAGCTCCGTCGGGCACGATGGGGGCAGGAATCAAATGAATTCCGCCCTTACTGTTAAGGTCAAGGCAGATGGATAGATAGAATAGGACCAAAGTGTGAGGCTTTACACACATAATTGATGTGTTGGAAATATGTTAGGGCATTTAAGTGCTGAGCTTTTCCTATTTTTTGCACACACGCATACTTATTCTAATTCTAAGGGGACTGTTCATCAAGGCCGTTTTTCATAACATTATATAGAAACAGCAGTTTCTGCATAATTTTATGTATTAACGCTATGAACCAACAGCCTGATGCAGAAGCTTTTTGGAGTATGGTCCCTTTGCTTTATGCCATCCTCAGATGGCGTAAGGCGCTTTATGCCTATGTATGTACACATACAATATTCACAGATGAGGTATCTACCGATCCCTCTCCTGCAGTCTCCGGCCAGCTCTGGAAACTGACACTGTGCACATGCACATTGTCAGATTCTCCCAGAGGAGTCTTTCATAAATGTCCTCCTCCAATATGCCGAAGATGTAATTCCCAGGGACTGTAGTTATCAGTAGATGCACCATAGAATTTCCCTGGTGGGCCCCACATGCCCCAGTCTGACAAAGTTCAGAACCATTACTAAATAGAATTCCGCTCATTCTTTTAAATAAAACCATTGCAGCCAGGCTGCATGGGATTGGATGTGTCGCTGCACACTACATAGATCTGCTTAGCGTCAAAAGTTCTAAACTGACCATTAGCATGGCAATTATTGTTCAATAATATAAAAGGTGGTGCATGCTTCAAGTGAATAGGGGAGGGAGATTGAGGCGGGTTGAAGGTAGGCGGTAGCTATGCCCTGCATGGTGCTAGCCACACCCATGACACAGACCTCACCCCCTGCGCAGACCACAACACCCCATTTCAGTAGTCACACCCTCGCTGTGCTAGTCAAACCCCCTAAAGCAGCACACAATAGGCCCTTCATAAATTTCAGCTCCAGGCCCATGTGGACCTTAATCTGGCACTGGGTCCAGGTACCATCTCCACACCTATTATAGTATAGGTGTATGACCAGGCCCAACTCTAAGCAGAGTTGGGCCTGGTCAATACCTGGATGGGAGACCTCCAGAGAATACTGGGTGCAATATATGTCAATTACCTCCTGGAAAGAAGGATTGTCCAGCAGCAATATTTGGAAGAAAGAATATAAACATCCAAAATATTATATCCAAAGAGAAGAATTAACAGTGTGACAAAATGTGAAATAAAGAGGAAAAAAGACATTATGAATGGATATCATCTTCACCAGAGACTTTTATTAGCTTAATGCAAGGACTATGCTGTGAAAGGATCTGATCTATGGACATTTCTCACTTAAAAGATACTTTATTACAGTATTAGACAAGATTCTAACACTAAATCATTTAAGGCTAACTATAAATCGTTTATATTAGTTAACTAATTACCCTGTGTATACATATATTTCCAGATCTTCAGGTTTTTCCAAATAGATAGCAATGTGCTGAGTACAAAGAAATATTTATAAATGATCATTATACTATTGTGTTTATTATTCTAGATTGGGAGCGATGCGCATGCGCAATCGAGCGTCCAATGAGGGTCCTATACTCTGTGGCCGCAATATCCAAAGTATGGGCGGAAGTAATGAACTCCGGGTAGGAGGACTCGCGGCCAGACCATAGAGATGTGAAGTACCGCAGAGATGACATCCGGGGGAAACAACTTCCGGGAATCGGCAATAGACGCACCACACAGAGGCGGACATGACGTCACCAGTCCGGGCAGAAGGGCACACGGACTAGTCCTGTGGGTGCGGAAGTACCACAAAAGTCAGATTTTAAACTCTGTATTTGAACATTTTTTATCCGTGATGCTAGCGATTATAATTACTCATATGGACCTATTGGATCACCCTATAATTAATCTCTTTTGAGTCCCGCCCACATGTTAAAGGGGGTGGGTGCCGGATATTGAAGCAAATTGCTCCCTATTGAATCCCTTGCAGGGGGGTATAAAGATGCAGACCCCACAACATAACACTACTCCCTTGATGAAGTCTTGAACTGATGAAACGCGTTGGAGCCTGTTTCTATGCCTGCCACATGAACTAATAAGTCGCTACCTCAGATAAGCTGCTCTACCTTTATTTTCTTGATTTATTTATTATTTATTTTTTATTATTATTAATTTATATATCTGTATGTGTATCAATTGCCTTTCTTTTTTAAAGCAAGTGATGTTTTTATTCTAAACTGTTATATTAAATTATGTGTTTTTACTTTTACTGGTTGAACTTTAATCTTGATTGATTTTTCATATAAGTTTTAATAGTTTTCACATTGTGTTACAAATTAATGGAGCATTTTTCACTACATGTACATTCTAATCAGTTTTTCTGCACTTTATCCATGTTATACATGTGAAATAGGTTTTTGCACAATTTACACTTTCTGCACATATAGCACTTGCACTTTGTAACGTATTACATATATATATATATATATACACACACACACATATATACACGTGTGTTCTAACCACATGTTTATAATCAACTAGCTGGTCGCTCCATAGTCAACATCCATCCATGTACAACTATATATACATTATATATAAGCATCCGGCACTCACCATTCCAGAAGCAGCAGACCAGCAGACCAGGGTGCACAACCAAGCAATGGCATAGATAGTCTTAAACAGGGGTGGCACTCAAGAATATGTAATAACAAAGAAAATACTGCGACCACTTGCAACGTGTATACTACAATATATACACGTATACCACTATTATTATTATTATTTCAAGCATTTCAATAAAAAAACAAGTGAGCTTATTTTTTAGTCAGGTATATAGACAACTATTCAAATAAATTATACAGTTTATATGAGGAATGTTTTATATCAAGCAAGCCACAGTCTTTATGGTGGTGTTTCTAACTTACTTTCTCACTAAAAAAAAAATGGCAATCCATCTTCCCGCCTTCACAGTGTTGCCAGGAGACGGAGCTGCACTACTGTACTGTGGGTAATGTCCCGGATGCCGGCTTCTCGTAGGGACATTACCACTCGCTGACGCACCTGGATGCCAGGATTACCTGGTGAAATCTGCCCAAATTTTTATCGCTCCTTGTTATATACAAAGTCCAAACTGTTTCTATGGGTGGGAGATAGGAGACGAGCGCTGCTCACTACATTAGGACAATTTGCTGTATCTGCCTCGATAGATAACGGATAGGTGCCTAAACATTAGAAATGAGTGATAAATCACTTATCATTATTAAATAGGGCCCTAAGAAATTCTACATACTTTACATACTTGATATACAGTACATAGAAGGGCTCATTTAGAGTTACAAGCACGACAGTTTTACAGACAAATCTTGCGATCTGAGCATACACAAATTTGTACGACTGTGGGAAGCTCATACACATCTCCAGTTACATCTGATCCTGTAAATGGGCAACTGCACGTAGTCTATGTATTCTGACAGTGTGTTGTGGGCTTGTAGGTGGATTTGTTCAATATTCAGATTGATGGCTTTTCCCAGGGATAGGGCTGGAGCAAGTGTGCACTGATAATAATGACAACTACTTTCGCAAGTGGACGGCTAAGGGCAGTGTGACCACATAAATGCATCCAACTCTGAAGCCTGATGGACATTCGCATTCCTTACCAAGCACTCCCCCTCAGGTGAGGCAACGCCCCCTTTTGGAATGAGCTTGCAGGGACTTTACTGGCTGCATGATTGGGTGTCACCGACCTCAGTGCAGTCACTGACTGTAAGTGTATAAAGTAACATTTTATGACCTGACATTTCACCATTTAGTTATATCCGTAATCCTGCAAAACTAGGCACAGACTCATTTCAAGTTAAGTCTCGAGGATAAGGAAGTGGGCGTGCACCTCGAAATGCGCTAGACGGAAAAGTAGGTGCATTTGTCCGCATAAACAAAAAGCTTGGCAAGACTGCACTTACCGTGATTCGCGAATGACCCTTAATGAGTATAGCACATGAAACAAAGTCCCATATAAATATAATTCCCTTCCTCTGTGTTCTAGCAACATACTGCTGAAGCCAGAGATTCTGGGCAGTGACATACAAATAAGAATTGAGTGAATCACCTTTTGCCTTCATCCACTTTACAAGTATCCCTTGAGCTTACGTTCACAGCTTAAACATAACTTTTAAATCCAGAGCCAGGGCACTTTGTGAACCCTGACTAAATACAATTCCTGTGCAAACCAGCAGTCACGAGCAGAAGAATCTGCTCTTTTTACATAGTGTTAATGCTGTGAACCCATAAATGCTTGGCACCATATTTCCATTAGTTTTAGTGTTGTGGCATTCTGCTTCCAGCACATTTGAAGCAAACAAAATCTTTCTTCACGCAGAACGCTGAAAGTCACACATCCCTTATTGCATTAGGAACTGTCAGGATGGAAGATAATTAAAGGAGGACTAATATAGAACGTTAACTTCTATATACTATGAGCTTTTCATCACTAGTGTTTGCTGAAGTACATACTCGTCATCGTCCAAGACAACAAACTTTATAAGGGTTCATTAGGAACAACAATGAAGTTGTGCAGTTATATAGCTAGAGTACCTGACACAATAACCATCTCTGAACTTTATAGAAAATAAGTTTTCTATACTCAGGGCCAGATTATCACAAAACGCATTCTTAATGCAGATGTGATAAATAATTTTTGCCTAAATAAATGTTCATTGTCACAGGAGTTTAGCAATATCCTCTTGTCAGGAGATGGGCTACGATATCAGCCCGTCATGGCTAAAAGATGGAATCAAGAGTGATAGCTATCAGTTACGCTATCACTCTGCCGCATTGGTTCCTCCACAGCTAATGCGCACGTGCAGCAGTCGGTCGGCACATGCGTCATCGGGGGCAATGGAAAGGGAATCGGAGGATCCTATCTAAAAAAAAAAAAGTGTTAGAGCAGCTCATAGGCTACTATAGGCTATAAGTGTCCCTCCAGCTGTTATTGAACTGAACATTCCAACATGCCTTGCAACAGTTTCAGCATGGTCAAATAACAAAACTGTGACAGGCAATGCTGGGGTGTGTAGACCTATAACAGCTGGGGAGCGGCTTATTGCCAACCCCTAGGCCATTGCCGTCTTCAGATGCCATTAGGTGCATTGCAGAGCTTGGTAAATCCAACTGCATAGCAGCCCCCCTATGGGGCCGCCTCAGATATCAGAGATAACAGCTGTTTCCTGGGGATATCCCACAATTTATTTTTTGTTTATAAATATGCCCCTAATATAAAATACCCGCTATGATCCAGTGTCCCCTGCATTTAAAGGATGTGTGCAGTTATGAGATAAACATACAATAGGTATTAAAGACTACTGCAGTCGCTCGCAAACTCTGTCCTCAAGGCACCCTAACAGTCCAAGTTTTCAGGATATCCATATTTAAGCACAGTTGACTTAATTAGTACCTCGGTCCGTTTGATTATACCATCTATGTACTAGCATGAATATCCTTAAAACCTGGACTGTAGGGTGCCTTGAGGACCGAGTTTGGGAACCCCTGGACTAGGGGGTAAATTGACTAGGGGGTAAATTGACTTAAGAGCTGGTTGTTAAAATCTTTGATCATCTTGCCTTTGACTGATGCATTTAAAACAACAATAGACATAAATGTTAATCGAGCCTGATTTATGATTTATTTTTATAGCTGTCTTGAAACTATCTGTCAAAGCAGGAGTGAGGAAGCACCATTGGATCCACGAACAGACAGGATCCGTCATAAATACAGGAATGCTATGGTGTATTCATGGGAATGGTATTGAAATGCCAGTGGCGGATGCCAACAGGATCAAGAGCCTGACTGGGGCAGGTAAGTACCCTAACCATCCCCTGTCCCCCCTAACCCTCTCTTAGTGGTGCCTAAACCTAACCCCCCCCTAGTGCCTAACCCTAACCTACCCCCGGGGGTGCCTAACCCTAACCTCCCCTTACCGCTCCCTAAACCTAACCCTCCCTGAGGGTGCCTAACCCTAACCTCCCTCCCCAAAACCTAACCCTAACCCCACTAGACTCCCTAATACTAACCCTCCCCCCCATGGCTAACGCTAAGAGTGCCACGGACTTACCTTCATTCGGGATGGCGTCTTCGGCCAGGAGGAGAAAACACCAGCCCCTGAGACTGCCTGTCCTGTGTGTGATTAGCAGATAGTGCTTCCATGGGAAGACACTGCCAATGTAGCTAGTGCATACGGACTGCAACTGGCTCATTGGAGGTGGCGGATTTTACTGGGGGGACTGCAGTCCTGTAGCAGCTAGGCAAAAATCTGCAACAATTATGTGTTTTTTTATGTAATATTTTACAATTGGATCAAGTTGTATGTACTGTATGTGTACGGGAAAATTAAAAGCACAGTGCCTGAATATAAATGTCCCATGTCTTTTCTTATCTGTCAAAGCTGCCAATGCATGGTGTCTTTGACTTCCTACTCCTTAGTAAATCTACCTATAGGTATTAAATAGACTTGTGTGTAGAACCCTCTCTACTTAGGTTCCCTCATTAGAACATTTTGAAGTTTTCCGTGTTGGTAAAGGACAATAATATATATTGTTTTTAAGTGATATGTTTTGAAAAACACTAAGGAAAAAGACTTGTTGTCTGAGGCCAACTTTGACAAAATAAACATATTCTCCTATTAACTAATTAGCAAATACAAAATTCTAAGAGGAAAGAATAACAGTACGCCTTACAGGCGTGTAAGCATAGAAGTACACTATTCATAGTATAAGCAAAAGTAAAAAAAAGGCAATAAGAACACTGAAATCCAAGGGGCCCCTCGAGAGACAAGATATATAAAGGGCATATGGAATACCTTTAGCCTCTTTTCTATTTCCAAGTAACCAGGCTGTACTGATAAAATGGGGGATGTACTATAGTGGCACTTATCGTGCCTCTATAACTCTTCCTGTATCGCGTCTTATTGAGGCAAAGCGAGAGCCAATAACACTGAACCGTGATCCGTGCAAGACCCACAGCACATCAGCCTAGAGATGGCCGAGCCCCATTGTGTATGCGCAACATCTCGTACACAGCCAGAGCACCACAACGCCGCCGCAGGTTTGTACTCATCCAGTAGGTTATCCTGCCGATATGTGAAACGACGATAAGCCGCTTATCTTTTAATGACATCTGAATGATTTTCCAGCAGCCATTTGGGGGCTGGTAGGGGGTGGCGACCGGGTCCGTTCCACAAAACGGAGGAGTGTCGTCTCGATTTTGTGGGAGTACCAAGCCCGGGTCTGCATCATTGGACACAGACTTCCTAAACACGGCAAAGGGGATAGGACGACCAGGCTGAGTGCGCTTCGGCCGAGGGCAGAGACCATCGTGTCTAATGGTCACGATGGTGATTGGAAGCAGCATCTGCGGACGCTGCACACGGATGCCAGCAGGAGGCGACTATTTCCTACACCTACAGAGATTCACCTGTTCTATTTGATTTTATGCCTCTGAGAGTTTCTGAACATTAATTTTTCCCTATTCCTTATTTTCAAACATTTAATTTCTTTACTAAAGCTAAAGACGAGATTCAATTAGCTGCATGTATAAATGCCACTAACGGCAGACTGACCACTGCATGCCCCCCCAGAGGCTGCCAGCAGAAATCAGCCTCTAGGACATATCCAGAGAAGCAGCCAAATTGGTCCTAAATATATCCCAAGTACAAGAAAATAGCATGTTTTCATAACAATGGCAAAGTGTTAAATAGCAGCATCAATTTTTATACACGAGTTAGAGCATTAGGGATTATAAAGGAACAATAATTGGAGAAAGTGTTGTGCGTTATATGGAGTCTTCTATAAGGTAAAACTGCAGAGCTCATACCTGATCTTTCTGTGCACATATTCTCCTTGCTTCCGTAAGGTCCGCCTCCAGGTGGGCAACATGCTGGTCTAATCGAACAAGTTCTCCTTTGTGCTTTTGCTGGGATGACACAATTTCCAGGTGTAAGGACTGTAAGGTCTTTTCTAGCTCTTCAGTTTCAAGCACATATTTCTTCTGCTGGTCTAACATTTTCCGGGCTTCGATATTCTGCTGTTCAATGACACGGTGATACTCCTCTATTTTTGCTGACTTTTCATTGCATTGTCTTCTTAGGACTTCCATCTCCTATGAAACGTAAAAGTCACATGGAGTCAAGCAGACTGACCCAGAGTTGTAAGTTACGTCTGCATGTAACATACAGTATAACATAACATATATTATAATAACAGTAACATGTGAGGCAGGAAGCAATCACTGCCCTGTAGGTCATTGAAACATAAAATTTGACAGCAGATAAGAACCACTTGGCCCATCTAGTCTGACCTTTTTTTAACCTTTTGGTTACCTCAACCCTATTTGATCCTTAGTAAGGATATTCTTGTGCCTACCCCAAGCATATTTCAATTGCTCTACTGTCTTAGTCTCTACCACCTTTGATGGGAGGCTCTTCCATTTATCCACTACCCTTTCCGTGAAGTAATTTTTCCTCAAATTTCCTTTCAACCTACCTCACTCCAGTCTCAGTGCAAGTCCTCGTGCTCTAATACTTCTTTTCCTTTCCCTACTGTCCCTTGTTAAAACCCTTGATATATTGATATATTTGAAAGTTTCTATCATGACCCCACTTTCCCTTCTCTGCTCCAGTCTAAATTATAATAACAATCTATTAACTCGCATGAAATGTGCATTGGTGTTTGTTTTAAAACAACAACTTAGTGAACAGGTAAGTCTCCGTGATGTCAGGACAAACAAATCATCATCAGGTGACTGTCTATGGAAAGTTTATTGTGATGCACAAAACCAAATTATATTCTTGCTCAAAAAGTTCTATATGGTGTTACAGTACACTATAATTATCTATAAAACAGTCTTTCTAAAAAAGTAATTGTTAGTAAAAGAAAAATCATAAAATATATTTAAACTTACAGAAAAAAAAACATACAATCTAAGTGGTCTTTCAAGTGGGTGTGGAATGTTAGGTTGAAATTATTCATGTCGACATTCATCATGTCTAAACTGATGATATGCTGGTATAATAGAATGTCGACCTAACACCCCTGGTGGCTCAGCGGTCACTAACCTGGTTCTGACAGCTGCAGCATCTCCAGCGTCTTCCTCCTGGTCCCAGTAGCAGTTCTGGTGCAGGTATCTGACGAGTGGCAGTTCTGGTAAGTATGATTCCCTATCTCTAACCCTAATCCCTAACCCTCCCCAAAGTTCCTAATCTTAACCTCCCCCCAGGCAGCTTAACCCTCTCTCTCCCAGTGGTGCCTTACCCTAACTGTCCGCATTCTAAGAATGTCCATATTTCACATGGTGACATTTCAGATGTCGACATTGTCACATGTTGACATTCTGAGGATGTCAACATGGTGCCTGTCGCCATATTGAACCATTTCAATATTCTACTGCTTGGAGCTGACACGTCTCAGAATATTTTTTTTTTGTAGTGTAGGCCATAAAGAAGTGCTTAGAACCTTATTTCTACTCCTTGTTAAGTGTTACAGTTTATTATAATTGTTTTGATTATCAGTATTCTTAGTGCTGAGAATGTGCACAAGCATTTTCTTTTTTTTCCCTGCATGGTACTACAAGTCTTAGCATGATAGCACCTCTTATTATGTATAAAATTAGGGTGTGCCCCCCCTCTTTCTTCCCTTTTTTTTTATATTCCTAATTGTCGATTTATTGTTATTGTTTAATATTTATATATACCATTGAAATGTATTTTTCTCTTTTTTTCTTATTGTTGGATTGATTTTTTTTTGAGTCTATGGTGTTTTGCGATACAGTTTACATTGTGTATCACATGCTGATTTTGCATATACAGGTTACATTTTATCCTTAGTGTTTTGTGTAGATATGCTGTTTCTTACTGTCTAATGTACTCTGTAAAATTTGATACATGCTTAATAAAAACATATAAATAAAAAAATTAGGGTGTGCATCCAGGCCATCCTATTTTTCCTCTGAATGTCTCATACTTGCCTACTTTTTAAAAAGCATTTCAGAGATATTGTGAAACAACACCTATTAGTGCGTGTTAAAGTGGGCGTGTACTGCTACATCTGAGAGGCGTGTCATAAAATTGACTTAAATCGAAATGTAAGCGAACCCAAAAGCAATCAGTGAGATCTATTTGTTGATGAAAACACACTGATACTTTCCAGAAAATGCATGTAGCCATAGGGATCATTGTGCCTTATAACCAATCTATGGAAATGATACTAATGAATGATCCCCTTTGAATGTATAGATCTGTTTATTATTTTAATATAACAGCTTCATAATGGGAGTAAGGTGCAATCAGGGAGATTGCTGGACTCTTCAGGGAGCTACTATTTCAGGGAGTCACCCTGACAATCAGGGAGATTGGCAGGTATGGTATGTGTGTATATAATGTACTGTACACTTGAAGAAGAGACTACTTCTGCCTGGACTAGCACCTCTACCAACTACCCTTAAGTGATTTTATTTAGTATACTGTAGGTCCTTGCATTGTGGTCTACATACAAGAATGGGCACATTTATAGGTAAGTGCTGGATTAATTTATATACTATGTCAGTAAAAGGGATATTAGGGACCCACCTAGTGAGGTTCCCCATGACATGGTAGGTGAGCATACATTTTTGGGCAAACATGTAATAAGAACCTTATTTATACTCCATGTTAATTGAAAGAGTTTATTATAATTGTTTTGATTATAATCATTATTATTTTTATATTTTATTTTATTTATCATAATTATCAGTATGCTTAGAGTGTGCACCTGCATTTTATTTTTTCTGCATGGAGCTGGCACTTCTCAATCTTTTTTGTATGTATTTTTTTTGTATTGTAGGCCATAAAGATGCTGGAGTTATTTGAACTGGTTCAGTATTTGACAAATGTTGACTGGTTTGATGGCCTCATACAAGTTTAAAGCTTTCAAAAAAACACAAAATAAATAATATTTAATGTTTTTTTTCTATTTTGAAAAGCATGAATTTCTATTTTGAAGTTGGCATAGAAACACTGTTAAACAAATACTACATACAGTGACCACTTGTACATCTGTTCCCTAATGGAAATATCTAATCAGCCAATCTATCATCAGCAACTCAAATCGTATGCAGACATGGTCAACAGGTTTATTTGTTGTTTGAACCAAACACCAGAATGGGAAATAAGTGACTTTGACCATGGGGTGATTCTTGGGCCAGTCGGGATGATTTAAAAATCTTAGAAATTGTTGATCTGCTGGGATGTTTATGCACAGCAGTCTCTAGTACAGAGAATGGTGAGCAAAACAATTTGGGGTCAATTTAATTCGCATAAAAGTGCTCGCAAGAGAGAGATAGAGTGGATGAAGATAAAGTACCAACCAATCAGCTCCTGTCAGTTTACAGGCTGTGTTTGAAAAATGTGTTACTATTGGGGGTGTTAGGGACCCATTTATAGGGTTCACCTTGACGCGGTGGATGGGCAAACATTTTTGGCCAAACATGTACTAAGAAACTCACTTATACTCTATGTTAATTGTAGAATTTATCAGAATTATTTTGACTATCATTGTTCTTAGTACCTAGAGTGTGCGCCTGCATTATATGTCCCTTGCATTGTTGCATTGTACTACAAGTCTCAGCATGGCAACACCTCTTATTATGTTTAAAATTAGGGTGTGCAGTCCAAGCCCCCTCCCCCTTTCCAATATATTTGTGTATATATTGTACACTTGAAGGCTGAGACTCCTCCTGTTTGGTATTTGCACCCCACCCATCTGCCCCGAGATGTTTTTAATCATCAGCCCAGGTTCCTACATTTATGTCTACATATTGGAATGACTTACCTAGTCATGGTTGCTGACTTTCTGGCTGCCCTTTTGGAGAGGGGGGGAGCAGCCAGATCGGCAGGGCAGGGGGCATGAGCAGCACAAGGGGGCGTGGCCGGACAGATGACAGCCATTTGTGGGTGGGGCGGTGGCACGCGATCGCGTAATTTTGGCCCCGCTCCACAATGCCGATATTACAAGCATTGTGAAGCAGGGGGCAGAGCCAAAATGATGCGTCACCGCCCCCCCCCCCCCCCGCTGTGGGGGTTTCACAGGGAATTTCGGGGGGGGGCGGGGGCTGCCTGCCTTTCCGAGAAGCCGGGGGTGGCACCTGATTTTTTAGGAAGGCTCCCGGGCGAATTGGGAGGGTAGGCAAGTATGAGGTAAGTCCTAGATAAATTTGACTTAATGTGTTAGTATTAGGGATGTTACCTTGAAGTGGTGGATGGGCAAATATTTTTGGCCAAACATGTACTGAGAACCTTACTTAAACTCTACAATTAACATTGAATATATCAGAATTATTTTGACTATCATTGTTCTTAGTACCTACAGTGTGCGCCTGCATTCTATTTCCCCTATGTTTGAAAAATGACAGGAGCTGATTGGTTGGCACTTTGGCCCTCATTCAGACCCACACGCGAGCGGCTGTCCGCTCGCAAGTGGATCGATGGTCCCCACTGCGCATGCGCACGACGGAGGGAGCTCTGTCGTGCGCATGCGTGGGACCCGACGAGCGAAGGACTTTCCTTCGCTCGGAGTGTCTCATCAAAGGGGGCGTGCTGTCGATGGTGACTGACAGCACGCCCCCTTTGGTGGGGGTGCCGGGGGCGTGCCTGCCAGACGGAGGCGTTCCCAAGGGAACGCCTACCGTCTGAAGCCGGCCCCACTGACATCACTAGTGATGTCAGTGGGAGTGATTTTGGCTCTGATAGAGCCAAAATCACTCCTGGCCTTGCGGTTGAAAAACCCAACCGCAGGCTTTTGCTCGCAGTTTCGATGGTCGCGATGGTCAAGACCATTGCGACCATCATTTTGCATGCTCGTAAATGCTGTGGGTGGTGTCCCACAGCTATACGAGCGTCCAGGAGGACGCTCCATATTAATGGAGGTGGGCCCTGATTCAGAGCGAGCGCTCTGGTCAGAGCGTCCGGCTCTGATTCAGGGCCTTTATCTCTCTCCAAGGCTTAGTGTATCTCCCCCATTATGTGCACACAGTAGTAATTAACCTTACACATTACTCCACACAGTACAGTAGTAATGGCCCTTACACATTATGCGCACACAGTAGTAATTAACCTTACACATTATGCCACACAGTAGAAATCCTCCCCTTACACATTATGCCACTCAGTAAAAATCCCCCCTTACACATTATGCCACACAGTAGAAATACCCCATTATACATTATGGCACACAGTAGAAATCCCCCCTTACACATTATGCCACACAGTAGAAATCCTCGCCTTACACATTATGCCACACAGTAGAAATCCTCCCCCCTTACACATTATGCCACACAGTAGAAATCCTCCCCCCTTACACATTATGCCGCACAGTAGAAATCCCCCTTACACATTATGCCACACAGTAGAAATCCTCCCCTTACACATTATGCCACACAGTAGAAATCCTCCTCTTACACATTATGCCACTCAGTAGAAATCCCCCCCTTACACATTATGGCACATATTAGAAATCCCCCCCTTACACATTATGCCACACAGTAGAAATCCTCCCCTTACACATTATGCCACACAGTAGAAATCCTCCCCTTACACATTATGCCACACAGTAGAAATCCTCCCCTTACATATTATGCCACACAGTAGAAATCCTCCCCTTACAAATTATGCCACACAGTAGAAATCCCCCCCTTACACATTATGCCGCACACTAGAAATCCCCCCCTTACACATTATGCCACACAGTAGAAATCCCCCCCTTACACATTATGCCACACAGTAGAAATCCTCCCCTTACATATTATGCCACACAGTAGAAATCCTCCCCTTACAAATTATGCCACACAGTAGAAATTCCCCCCTTACACATTATGCCACACAGTAGAAATCCTCCCCCTACACATTATGCCGCACAGTAGAAATCCCCCCTTACACATTATGTCACACAGTAGAAATCCCCCCCTTACACATTATGGCACACAGTAGAAATCCTCCCCTTACACATTATGGCACACAG
Source organism: Taudactylus pleione (assembly GCA_031769625.1). Taxonomy (NCBI): domain Eukaryota; kingdom Metazoa; phylum Chordata; class Amphibia; order Anura; family Myobatrachidae; genus Taudactylus; species Taudactylus pleione. The sequence goes on along the minus strand of JAUIMM010000113.1, from coordinate 19,532,196 downwards.
TAGAAATCCTCCCCTTACACATTATGCCACTCAGTAGAAATCCCCCCCTTACACATTATGGCGCATATTAGAAATCCCCCCCCCTTACACATTATGCCACACAGTAGAAATCCTCCCCTTACACATTATGCCGCACAGTAGAAATCCGCCCCCATACACATTATGACACACAGTAGAAATCCCCCCTTACACATTATGCCACACAGTAGAAATACTCCCCTTACACATTATGCCGCACAGTAGAAATCCTCCCCTTACATATTATGCCACTCAGTAGAAACCCCCCCTTACACATTATGCCGCACAGTAGAAATCCTCCCCTTACACATTATGTCACACAGTAGAAATCCTCCTCTTACACATTATGCCACACAGTAGAAATCCTCCCCTTACACATTATGCCACACAGTAGAAATCCTCCTCTTACACATTATGCCACTCAGTAGAAATCCTCCCCTTACACATTATGGCACATATTAGAAATCCCCCCCCCCTTACACATTATGCCACACAGTAGAAATCCCCCCTTACACATTATGCCACACAGTAGAAATCCCCCCTTACACATTATGCCACAGTAGAAATCCTCCCCTTACACATTATGCCACACAGTAGAAATCCTCCCCTTACACATTATGCCACACAGTAGAAATCCTCCCCTTACACATTATGCCGCACACTAGAAATCCTCCCCTTACACATTATGCCGCACAGTAGAAATCCCCCCCTTACATATTATGCCACACAGTAGAAATCCTCCCTTACACATTATGCCACACAGTAGAAATCCCCCCTTACACATTATGCCACACAGTAGAAATACTCCCCTTACACATTATGCCGCACAGTAGAAATCCTCCCCTTACATATTATGCCGCACAGTAGAAATCCTCCCCTTACACATTATGCCACACAGTAAAACTCCCTCCCCTTACAGGTAAAAGCTGGGTAAGGCGCGCTCTCTATATGGTGGGGCAGTGTGTAAAGTGCTTGGGTAAGAGTGATCTGTATGACAGAGAGACGTAGACGGTGGTGTTGGGTCAAGGTAATTTTATTGGTTTAAGGTAGGTAGGCACAATGCTACTAGAGGGTAATTGACCCAGGAGCAGTGGGGGGAAGAGCAGGATGGGTGCACGGGGGGGAAGGTGGGTAGACCCTTTTAGGGGGCTCCTTTTCCGTGCAGTTCTGGACCAGCACGTTGTCCCTGCTGGACCTTTGGTCGACAGTCTTAACGCCCGGCACAATGTAGGTGGAAGTCTGGTAAGGATAGATGATGTGGCGGCGTCCCGCAATTTGTACAACTTACCTACCGGTAGGTGCCTGTGTAGGCGTTGCGATTTGGGGGTGGTGGTCGGCAGTCTCTGATGGTATACAGCGGCAGGTTAGATGGCCGATCTTGTTGTGCTGCAGCTACTGGTGCGGCTGTGCCCCGTGATGGTGGCACCGTTGGTCTTGTTTGCGCTGGCAGGGTGGGTCAGCGTGGTGGATGGAGCCTGGCTGGATGCGCGGGCTGCGGCAGGTCGGCGTCTCCGTGTTTGGGATGCGGGCCGGTACCTGCGTGTGTGCCACGTCGTGCAGCGGGACGGCCGGGTGAGGCTGTTCTGATGAGGGATGCCGTGTGTGTGCAGTGAACGCCGGCTCCTCGTGGTTCCTGCGGCTGTTGGCGCCCAATGTGGGGAGGGGGCGGGGAGGCTGAGAGCCGGGCGTGTCACGGTCACAAGGCGGGGGTGCCACTCGCCGGAGGTGCTGGCGGCTCCTTGTGATCAGCGGTTGCTGGGACAGCACGGGGGTTCTTCAGCAGGAAAGAAGGTTTCCAGGACGTGATGGTAGGTGTGTGTCTCCAACGCGTTTCGGCTGTGCCTTAATCATTAATCATCAATCACCATCGACAGCACGCCCCCTTTGTTGCGAGACCCATAACGACGGCTTGGCGGTCGTTATTCGGGTCTCACGCATGCGCACGACGGAGCCGCCTCCGTCGAGTGCATGCGCACTTGGGCAGCATCCACCCGCTTGCGAGCGCGTCTGAATCAGGCCCTGAGGACAGAATCTGCCTGCGTGTCGCTGGAGACTGAGTGCTGGACCCTGACTGCATGCCATGGGCTGGCTTGCAACTTTTAGCCTGGGGGGCAAATCCAGAGCACTGACCCATAAGTAGCGGCTCATCTTTAAATAGAGGTTTTCACGTACAAAAAATTGTATAAAACAAAATAAGAACTGGTGTTGCTTAACCCAAATATACTTTTATATATATGTAACAAATACAACACTCCGGCACTCCTTCACTCAGTGTAACCAGGCATTACGCCCTGACTTGCTCCGGTGCCCTCCAAGGAGAACAGCACCCCCACTTTATATGCCAGCAATGTACAGGCGGCACTCGGAGTCTGGTGAAACAAAATTTACTTCCTCCGTTTAGGATATTTTGTTTCACCAGACTCCGAGTGCCACCTGTACATTGTTGGCATATATATATATGTTCCATATATTCCAAGAAAACAAGCAGCACTCCAGGACTGGTACAGCAAGGAAAACGCTGGTGCTTTAATACAACGGGGACACTCCCCATCATCAGGACACACAGTGATAAACTGCAGATTTATACTCACAGTCAGGCGCGCTCATCCTGTAGCGTGCACCCTGACCATACTTGCCAACACTCCCGCATCTTGCGGGAGGCTCACGTTTTTCTGACAAACCTCCCGCTGCCCCGCAAAACTAATGAATCCACAGCTCCGTGCGAAATCCGGACTGCACATGCCCAGGTCCGGATGTGACAGGGGCAGGACATGACTATTTCCCCTTCGCACTGGCAGTATGCCTGCCTGGGCACGCACCGCAGGGTTGTGGGTAAATGTTGGCCGCCTCCCCCAGCAAGCAGAGCGAGCCTCCTGTGTGACTGTCAGTGCAGGGAGAGACGTCAGTTCTCTCCTGCTACATTGGGGACAGCAGCGGCTACATCTCCTCCCCCTGACTAAACAAGTAAGTCATTGTAGTAGTGCTCTGGGGGTGTGTGACCTGTGATGGGAGCTGCGCTGCTGGCAGAGAGATAACCGGACGGGGGAGGGATGGGGAGCAGGACAGAAGAGCAGTACTGCAGCTATAACAGAGCCGGATTGAGTGGGTGGGGAAAGGCAGAGCAGAGGAGGTAAGTGCTCCCCCTCTATCACCCCCCCCTTCCCCCCGCCTTTGATTATTCAGCTTTAAAATTGAAAAGTAAAAGGAAGAGGGAGAAGTCCGAGCAGGAGGGGACGTGGCTTCATGGCAGTAGGCGGGGCTACATGGCACTGTGTGTTTGCAGCAGGATACCAGCAGCATGAGGGAGAGGACTCGAAGAGCACTGCAGACACAGTACACAGTGTAAGGTACTAACAGGGAGGGAGGACACTGTGTATAAGTGACAGTATGTACAGTATGTGTGTATATGTGTGTGATTGCCTCTCTTCCCCCCCCCTGAGGGGCCACCTCACCCTGCAAAGCAGCAGGCACACTGTTGCACCCCCAATAACACTGAAAGGCAGCACCTACATACACCCCCCCCCCCCCCATGCCAGGGTCACCTCACCCAGCAGGAGGCAGTGCTGGCAGCTGTGATTATTATCCTGCTTGTGCTATGTTACACTTATTAAATAAAACTATACTGAAGTCAGCTGCCAGCTCCCTCCTGCACCTCTTATGCCCCCCTCCCCACCAATGGCAAGGATCACCCCACCCTGCAAGGGTCATTGCTGGCAATAGAATTATCACCTTGCTGGTGCCCGTGTTAAACTATTATTACACCACAATACTACTATGATCAGCTATCAGCATTCTACTGCCCCTCCATACCCCTCTACCTGCCCAGATGCTCTTAGTATTACAGTTTTTACCTACCAATACAGGACACACCCCTGAGTGGAACTATATATGCCCATAGGCGGAGCTAGATATGCATGTGGGGCGGAGCATGACACGTCCCCTCAATGATGCACTGCGCACCGCATTCTACTAACAAATATAGTCTCCCTGAAACTAGTTTTCAAAAGTTGGCAAGTATGACCCTGACTGAGTATAAATCTGCACTGTTTTATATTTATCACTGTGTGTCCTGATGATGGGGACACACAGTGTCCCCGAAACGTTGTATTAAAGTATTGCTTTAATACAACGTTTCCTTGCTGTACCAGTCCTGGAGTGCTGCTTGTTTACTTGAAGTTTATAGTAGGGGATCAAGCACCTCAGAGTGAGCACTCAGGCAAGTTAATTACAAGCTCCTTTTACTGAGTGCCGGAATTGTTGGATGTATAAATATCAGACCTCCTAGATGCTCCTTATATAAATGTGTCAACATACTGTACATCTAGCCTCTGTGCGCTACAAGTCACGTTACACATAACGTGTGAGCCCCGTGTGACTCGGTAGCTCCGAGCATTTTCATGCAACTTTTTGCCTCCGAATGCATCTTAATCGCACAGCGGTGCAAATAGGACACATCATTAAAATGATATGCAGCATGCCTATATTCTGTGTGCGACTGCGGCTGTATCTGCTTGCGAAATGCTACGTTACAGTGTCAGCGGCTGTGATGGCAGAGCTGTTAGACACAGCCGACGCTGAGACAGGCAGCTGGCTGATATGCACAGCAGCGGGCAGCCCGGCAAAAATAAATTGCGGCGTGCGGCCGGTTCCACCCAGGGCACACTGCGCTCTGTGCGGCGGCACCTTCTGCACCGCCCTAGTTACGGCCCTGAGTAACTGCGTCATGCGTCATCATGGACCAGAATCTCCATGGATTGTTTCCAGCATCTCGCTGCATACATGTCACAATGCATTCAAGCTGTTCTTGAGGCGAATGGTGGTCCTACCCAGTACAAGAAAGGTGTAATAGTAAAGTGGCAACGAGTGCATAAAATATAGCCATTAAAGCTCAACCATATTTGTTTTTGCCCATCCAAATTTAGATCCCACATTTTTAAACTTTAGAGCAGATACAACAATGGAAATTAGGACGGAGTGCATTTCATATGCAAGGAGTTAAAGTAAACATCCGAGCCTGTGGGTGTCGGCCTCTAGACAAGAAGGGGCTAGTTGTTTAGTGAGGTAGTGTTGTGGGGTGGGGTTAGGTTTGGTTAGCCTATAGGATTGGAAGAGGGTGGGTCAGTGCTATTTCAGAGATGCTGCTTGGCAGCCATTTTATAGAAATTTCTCTGGTCGGCTGTTTCCCGCCCTCCCTCCCTTAATCATTGAGTTGTTTGGTGTCGGCTTTTCTTGTGGCGGGAAAGAACGGTAGCAGTCACCATCTGTCTTTGGAGCTTGAGTTGCTCTCCCTTCCAATACATGGCTTAGGTTGATTTTACCCTACTGGGGTCAGCGGCAACCACCTAACCAGGTGGGCCTCACGTCGTGTCATTGGGGTGGGAGGTGGATACCTTGGGTGTGGTAATGGGCTGGCTGCTCGCCTCCCATTTAGAAGATCGATGTGAGTATGCAGTTGGTGATCTTGCATTGTGGGGCCTTTCTTTCTGTGCCACCATACTTTGTCTGTCTTTCTTTCTTCTTCTATTAGTTAGTTCAGTTTTACATTAAATAGTTTAATTAGTTTAAAATTAAATAAAGCTGACCTTCCTTTCCCCTTATATAAGTCTCTGTGTCATTATTTAATTATGACTATGGTTGATGATTTACCCTGCACTGTTAGGAGAGAACACTCATCAGGCGATGGGGAGTTTACATCAGTAAATACCAGGTTATCCACCCTATTAGGACTGAGGATAGATAATACATAAATGTGGTATTGAAACAGTGTCAGGTGTCACGCCTATTTAGAACTGGTTAAATGAAGGGGCTGGACAAAGTGTCATGAACATGTGGAGTGCACAATTTCTAATTTAGAGTGTTTTATTGTGGTTGTCTAGGGCAGCAGGGATGGTAAATAAGTCCCTGCTGTGACCAAATGTGTTATCACAGGTGCTGTATACTCCACTGTGCACATTATAGCTCTCACAGCATGGAACATGTATTAATATGGGAATTAAACAGAACGGGTTTCAGGAAACTACAGTGGGAAAAAATTAAATTTCAGTAACATTTGTCCGTTCACTGGAGGAGAAAATAACATGCAGGTACTACTACTACTACTGCTACTACTGATGATGATGATGGAGCTCTCATGTGTAGGGTCCTCTACTTTTGTCTTAAGTCTGCACCTCCTTTTGTCAACCTGTTTTATATGTGACTATATATGTATGATTTATAAAACCAACTGTCAAATATATAACCAATGTTGTCAAAGGTTAAAAAAAAAAAAAAATTTACAGAGAAAAATAGTTTGGAAACAAAATAACAAAAAAGAAACATACACAAATATAATATGGAAAAAAGACTACAGGGCTTATGCAAAGGTTGCGAACTGCAGCCATTGAGGGAACTCGTGAGTATTCCCGTATTTTTAAAGCGGCAATCATTTTAAAGGCAAAACCAAGTTGGTTTTGCCTTTAAAATGATTGCCGCTTTAAAAACACGGGAAGACTTGCAGTGCGCAACCTATTACATAAGCCCCTTTATCAGTATATAATTTTGCTTACTTCCTGGTGTTTCTGTAGTTGTAAAGTCTGTGCACTGTACTCCTCATTGGAATGCCTATAAGTAGACTTGTACTCCTCTGCCTTAGAACGCATTGTATTAATGCTACTTAAATTCTCCAAAGCCTGGGGGAGGAAGCAAATTTTGATCTGTAAAATGTGATGGCAAGTTCATTTCATCCTAGTATCTATTTGTACAGTACATCTACTATAAATACACTTTAGGAAACTGTAAAAAGAAAATCACAGTGCTGCGCATGTACAAACACCATCCCTAAATCCCTAAACTGCACAAATGCAACAATCTTACACAATTCAGTAGCCTGTAGAAAAACCAAATACTCCAATAAAAAAGGTTTAAAACAACATAAAAGTATAGTAATAATGATAATAAAACAATAAAAATAGATATATAACATGATATAAGCACTACTTTTGCTGTATTTACAATGAACAAAAACACTACGTACCTCTTGCTGGAGATGATTAACCTTTTTTTTCAATATTTCAACTAATTGCTCGTGCTGCTGGCACTTTTCTTTGTTCAGTTTCACATCATCCTTGGAGGAATGCAACTCTTCAGTTAACTGGTGAATCAGGTGTTCAAAGCTATCTACCTGGTCGCTCTTTTCCTTATTCTGACGTTGCAGAATCGATGTTTCAGCTTTCAGGCTCTGAATGGTTTCCTTTTTGTTAGCAATCTAGCAAAGATGGAACGGAGAAAACAGACTTTTATAAAACTACTGTTACATCTATGCCAAACATCCTCTGTGTTTGTTCTTTTATAACACCATGGGCTTGTGAGCCCATTTATCAATGAAATTGCTGTAAGACATTGTTGTGCTAAACTATCAGTCCGTGTGATGATGTGCTGTAACCCAAACTAACCAATCAGATGCTAGCTTTTAGCAAGCTACTGCAGTAAAAAAAAACAAAAAAACGAAAATACCCGATTGGTTGATACAGGTTTTATGGCACATCCTCTGCTTGCACTAGATGAAATAAATTCCTTTGGGTTCTTACAGCACTAACTGAACAATGGAAAATTTGATTAAATAGTTTATTGACTTGACATTGTAATTTAAAGGGATTTTTAACATTAAAAGTCAATCTTACTAATTAACTTAATAGCAGTAGAGCTTTGGTGGTGGGTTCCTTTGATGCATCTCAGTGGCTCTCTGTAGTAAAAAAACCATATGCAGAGAGTCTAACATAAAGCATTAGAGCGGGTATGCCATGATCTGATCTGCAACGTAGATAGCGCAGCTGCGCCAAATTGTGTAATACAGTATGTGAACAGCAGCAGCCACAGCTAGGTCAGTGCTGGGACCCTAAAAAAGAACCCCACTATAGTAACTAATAATTACCCCCACCAAACTAATATTAATGGGAAGAAATTTGGACAAATTGATTCTTAATGTAAAAAAAATCACTTTAATGATACAACAATTGAGTGAACAATTATTTAAATCATGTTGTAATAAACAATTTGATTTTATTCTGTAGAGCCAGTAGATCTGAAGATCTTGATCCCGGGATGGGTATGGGATGCCAGCGTCCTCACGGTCAAAATCTTTAAGCCAGCATCCCCACAGGGTTAGAATACGGGCACCTAAACCCGCCTGAACCTAACCTCCCCGCACCCTAAACCTAACCCTCCTCCCCAAGTGCCTAACCCTAATCCTCCTCCTAGTGCCTAACCCTCCCCCCAACCCCACTACTTACCTTCGATATGCCGGCTGTTGGAATGCCAGCGCTGGGTTTCTGACAGGTGTCGGGATTCCGGCGCCGGTATTCTAAGCGCCGGCATCCCCTGTGCCGTGATACTGAACGTATCCTGTCTTGAATACATGCTGACATTGCAGATATTGCTGGGATTATTGTATATACCTAAACAAATCAATATAGGTTTCTCTGTTTACAATCGAAATGTGGCTAAATAATAAGCAACAGAAAAGCTCTAAAAAAAATAATATTGATGGATCGGGAACGTCATCTAGGTGCTAGATTCTAGGGAGAACCCAGAACTAGCGCCAGCCCTGGTTGGATACGTATATGCCTAGCATAAGTAGTACTGTAAACCTAAGCCTCCCCCTTAGTGCCTAACCCTGCCCTACTGCCTAACCGGGATGTAGTTAATTTACCAGTGGCCGGGAATCCCATCTTAAGAAGCCCGACCCGGGACTAAAGTTAGACGTCAAAATCCCGACGCTGAAATTCCGACAGCCGGTATTCCGAACTAAGATAAGCGGGGCCCTGTAAGGTGTTAGCTGTGTGGGGGAGGGTTAGCTTTAGGGACCCCAGGGGAAGATTAGGGTTAGACACCCCCCCAGGGAGGGTTAGGCTGCGGGGAGGTGGGGTTAGGGTTAGGCAGCGCACGGGGAGGGTTAGGTTTAGGGTGCGGGAAGGGGGAGTTAGGGTTAGGCACCACTAATGGAGGGTTAGGGGGAGGAGAGGGGTAGGGTTAGGCTACTTACCATCCCTGTCGGCATCTTCATTGTTTGGGCTTCTGGCGTCAGGATTTCATACCCAACTCTGCCTAACCCTATACCCTAAGGCTAACGCACCCCCTAACCCTGCTACTTACCTTCGGGATTCTGGCGGTCGGGATTCCGGCGCCAGCATTCTGAGTGCCGGAATCCCGGCGGTCACAATATTGACCGCATTCCCCTCTATCGGGCTACATTATTCCAGAGTATGAAACAATTAGAGATCATGCGGGTTGATTTTGGCTCTGATCATCCCGCCAACTTCAGATCTTAGAAAAAGGCAAAACATCATCTCTCATGGACATCTTGGGACAGATGTCTGTGAAAGATGACTCTTTGCCTCGTTCTGAGATCTGAACTTGGCGGGAAGAACCGAGCCAAAACCGAAACTGCTCATCTCTAGAAAAAAACTGTCCTTTTGTAGCTGTTTCAAATGGAATCAAATATTTGCCTGTAAATTATATGCAATTATGCCATTATGCAGAAACAAATAAGTGATAAAGTGAAAATAAAGGCACAGGAGGCAAACCTAGATATGTCTATAATAAATATATTTAACAAAATGAAAGATAAAAGAAATACAGTACTACAACTATCATCTCTAATTCCTAACCAAAAGGAGCGGTAAACGTGTACAAGTCAGCAGCGCTATAGCCAATCCTCCGTGCTTTATAAATGCATTAAGGTAATTTAGCAATTGCGCTCGTTTTGGCCGCCGGTCACTTAACTAACTCCCGTGTATTACAAACCAATAAGTGTGACATAATTGTGCAGAATGAGTATGTAATTGTGCAGACCCTCTCCCGCTAACTCTATCCAGGAGAACAGTCACTATTTTCCAAAAGGGGCATCTTTTGCTTAGCATTTCAGAGTGGGAACACATTAACAGCTGCTCAAAAAAAATCTAAAATAGTAATTCATGAAATCTTAAAGGGGCCTATCCATTACCTGACTTTGTTAACAATCCGACCAAACCCAAGAGGTTTTGCCGTTTGGGGCAGGCCCCACTGACATCACTAGTGATGTCAGTGGAGAGCTTCCGGCTCTGACAGAGCCAGAAGCTCTCCGGGGCTTACGACAAGTGAGACCCTACCCTAGGGTCTTGTCGTAAGCCCCGATGGTCGCGATGGTCAATGACCATCGCGACCATCACCCTAGCGGTCATTAGAGCTGTGGGTGTTAACCCACAGCCTAACGACCGAAACAGAGGCGGGCGGTCAGGATGCAAGCGGCCGCCCAGTTTCTGAGCGACCGCTTGCATCCTCCGACCGCCTCTGAATGAGGCCCTGGGTCCTTGCCATCCCTGACTATCTACTGAACATGCCCATGAACCAGAAGACGCTCGTCAGGTTCGGCATGTTCAGAGATAGGAGGGCGGACTCCTTCACTGAATGACGTTCAGTGAACGCCGTTCAGTCCGGGCACCCGGGCACTCTGCCTAACCCTAGACCCTAGACGTTCAGACTTTCAGGTCACCTACTGGATAGGCACCTTAACAGTTCCAATCTTTTCTAACTGTCCTGAGTTATACCATGTATACACGAGAGCTAAAACTGCAGAAATATAGGGCTAAGGCAAGAATGACATTTTCCAATTAAATGAGTGGCTGGTTTTAAACTTGACAGTAGACAGTATTTTGGGGTGAGGTTCATCACTTTGCATTTCATTCATCAATGAAAATTCCACAAATTCCGATGCAACGTGTAATGCTGGATACACAGCGATGTATACCTAGCCTATATGTCAGTCCGACGGGCTGACATATCGGATCCTGGGTACACATCAGAACCATGTAATGAACAACAGAACAATCACTCGTCCCATCCATCATTACACTGCATGGCGCCGCATGCATTATCGTCAGGTTTGATGTGCAGCACATCAAACCTGATGACATCGCATGCGACCGCGGGAGCACGATATGCGCAATTTGTCATTCCGCCAAATCGGATCGAACATCGCTCCAGTGTGTACCCAGCTTAAGCTCGGAGAACAGAACAGACAACACGGAAAAGGACTGTGCCTCTTGTTTTTGTAGGTGCAAAAGTATATACTGTACACCTGCATGTCTTGCGTTTTATGAATTAACCCTAAAATGTGCGAGAGAAGCACTGATTCCCATGATTTCTAGCTAACCTTAGTACAATGTCACTCTTGGCTCCCAAAAACAGGTCTCAGTCAAAATGCTTTGCTAGACCTAAAAAATAGCTACCGTTGTTCTTGTAGTAAGTGGTGTTTTTTTCTATTTTAAATTAGAGACATTCATAATACTTAATGAAGAAATAAAAAAAGATTGTCATCACCAAGCAATGCTACAGCTTGTTATGAATGGAAACAGTGTAACAATCATGGCTAGGTCACCCCTGAGCATTGCTGGAGTTATGTTAGGACTCCTGCCCAGATTCTGCTTTGCTGTGGATGTTTCTAATTTCTCCTTTCTTAATCAAGTTCACAAATTAACACAATCATCTGATTGTTCCTTTCCATGAGGTCTATCCTGTAGATGGGATCTTAATGATGCCGGGGTAAGGCAATAGGGGAATTCCCTGCTGAATCAAAATTGATGAAATGAACTCCTGGCGACTGGGATTGCCCAGTCTGAAAGTTTATTTAAAAGATATTCTTTAGTAACAATGGGCCTGATTCATTATGGATGGCTGTTGCGATCAACGCTGCGATTAAAGCACGCAGTTCTGCTGCGAAAATATGCTACTGTTTGAAACTGCTCAGCCAGCACAGAGACGCCCACTACCGCTATCTCAGATCCGTAATACATCGCAGTCCTGCATATACATCGGTAACATCGGACCCTCACGCAGAAATACAGCAAGTCTGACCTGTCTCAGAAATTGCAAGACTGGCTGCACGCAGTGAATACAGAAGCAGCGTATGTTGTCGCAGTGGCTAATTTATGCACGCCCAGGAAACGGCGTTCAAATGGACAGGCATGCCTGCATTTCTCCGACCACTCCCACTGTCACCATCGCAAACGCTGACGTCCCGTCACTCACCCTGGGATGACTTTGTATCTGCGTACGTGATCTCAGTGCGATCACAATACTGGCCTGCGCACTGCAGTGCATGCGAAGTAGGTACCATCGGCCGATCCGCGTATGCTGTTGTAATTGCAATCCGTAATGAATCAGCCCACTGTTGGGAAAGCAAGTTATAAAGCCAGGTCTACAGCATACAGGAATATAAATATGTAGCCTACAGTATAGTATATAGCATTATGAAACTAGAGCAGTGAATGTTTACAATTATGTTAATAATGATGGAATCAACCAATGCCTGGTTTTACTTTACAGAACCTGCTGACCCGTACCTGCCATGTTACATCTATGTATAAACACACATGCAAGTTTACCAGAGCCGTAACTAGACTTTTTGGTGCCCTATGCCAGTGAGAGCATTGGCACCCCCCTCCCCCCCTTTTTTTTTAAATAGGGACACAAGTCCACCTGAAAAATGGCCATGACATCATGGGGAAGGGCCAGGGAAGAGATAGGGGAGGCCAGGAGATGCTGGAGATAAAAGAAGAGGAAGCTACAAGTGAGAATGATAATTAACAGGAAAATTGACAGGCCCAAACAGCGCCCTCTGCTCTGTGGTGCCCTGTGCAATGGCACTATTCGCACTACCATAGTTACGGCCCTGAAGTTTACCATATACTTAACAGGTGGTATAAAAAAGGCACACTTTATATAATAACTGCAATGGAGATAAAATATTATAAAAAAGAAAAGTATTTAATTCATCGTAATTATATGTAATCCAGTGGTTACCAAATTTTCTTGACACTCGGCACTCTAGAGTACCAGCATTTTTTTCACGGCACACCAAGGCCAAAAGTTTCGGGTGTGGATTAACAGATAGACATTAAAAAGGACAGTGTCTAGATAGACACCAGATGTTAGAGAGTCAATAGGTCGACTGGGACAAAAGGTCGACAGGGACAAAATGTCGACACACTAATGGTCGACATGCAAGAAGGTCGACAAGTACAAATGGTTGACAGGGTCAAAATGCCGACATGAGAATGGTTGACACAAAAAAATGGTCGAACCAATTTTTTTTTTCCCTAATCTTCACCCTAACCCTAACAGTCCCCTTAGTGCCTAACCATAACCCTCCGGTAAGTGCCTAAACCTAACCCCCGGGTAGGTGCCTGACCCTAACCATCCCTTCTAGTGCCTAACCCAAACCCTCCGGTAAGTGCCTAACCCTAACCTTCAACTCCTGGTGCCTAACTCTAACTATCGGGGTAAGTGCTGAACCCTAACCGTCGGGGTAAGTGCCTAACAAAAATAATGTGTCGACCATTTCTTTGTGTTGACCATTTTCATGTCTAACTTTTGACTTTGTCGACCTATTGACTGTTGAACATCTGGTGTCTATTTAGACATTGTCAACCTTTTTACTGTCTATCTATAGTCCGGCACCCAAAGGTTTGTAATTGGGAAATTCAGTAAAAATTAATAAATGAAGTAAATTTCTTACCTGTTATCCTTAGGTTCAGTAATGTGGTGGCGGACAGGGTTTCGCTTCTATTTGTCCACATGTATGTTTTATGATTGGCAGCCACCATAACCGTTTTATTCTATCACATTGACCATAAATAATTTGATTCGGTACTGGAACACCACCGTGGCACCCCTACAAGTGACCTCCAACACCCCAGGTGCTACAGCACCCAGTTTGGGAATCACTGATGTAGTTATTAAATGGCAATTACTTAAGAGTTAAAAAGTTACATACAGGTATTTACAAGATGGATATCTCTGTTCCAGTGCAAACAGGGGACCGGGGTACTATTTTTCATGAATGAAATTACTTTAATAGTGTCAGTTATGTTGCTGACCAGTAGTGTCAAATCTATATATACTGACAATTATTTATATTTAAGTTATTGTTGACCAAAATATTTCCAGATGTGTCTACTTTTATGTTTGCTGCTGATGCAGCAAATTGCAACACAAATGGCGCGAGTCGCACATCTGCGACCAGGTACTCCATAGGATTGCATGGTGTGAACACTGCGACAACCTGGCGTGCAATGGTGCACGCGTGTGTGGCAAGTAGCATGGCGCAATGCGTGTACATGTTTGCCGTCAAAGATGGAAGAGGACACATCTGTATTACAAGTATGCGGATGGTGATAAAGCCTAGTCAGTCTTTGACAAGTCTTCTCACGTCATAACAAGGTCAGGAGCCGCTATCACTAAATTATTTTCACCTTTAGCCACATTGAGGTCTGTTTAATAAGCTAAAACAAAATACTTTTAGCTGGAGAATGCCTAAAATATTGTTTCTGTATATTTAGTACACTGAAAAGACAGATAGCCCCCATAGGTTTTAATAGGGGCGTTGCACAAAGAGTATTTTTATAAGATGAGAGAAGCAGAGACTGTTCTCTACTTTCTCCCAGAGTGCAGCACATTCGAATGTTCCTAGGACCCACTCTATTCTTTTGCGAGTAGACATAAGCACATTGTGCTAAAACTAAATGTTGCTGTCTTTTGCATTTGCGAAAAATGGCAAACACAGGTTAGTTTTCAGGTCCCTTAAGCATGTACTGTCCCGACCAGGGTTGGACTGGGCCACAGGGGGACTGGGTAATTTCCCCGTGGACCCCACTCCTTCAAGGGAGGGGCCGGGGCTTAGCAGGCTGAGATCAGGGGAGGGGGGAGGCTGCTCAGCCCCAGCAAGTTCTGGCTCGCTGTCAGACTCAGAACATGACAGTTCCTATCTGTGCAGTAAACTCATTTGCTGGTACACTTCCCTCTGGTCCCAGGATCCTCATCCTAATCAGGTAAGAGCCCTTGCCCTCATGGAAGTAACTTTCTCATTGGTCAGACCGTCTGACTCGGACGGGAAAAGCTCTCTGTTACATCTGCCCTGATTGGACAGAGATTCCCCTGCTTTCTACACACTACACAGATCACCATCCCCATACATTCAGTAACCCCTTCCCTGCTCTGTACCCAGATCACCATCCCCATACATTCAGTAACCCCTTCCCTGTTCTGTACCCAGATCATCCCCATACATTCAGTAACCCCTTCCCTGCTCTGTACCCAGATCATCCCCATACATTCAGTAACCCCTTCCCTTCTCTGTCCCCAGATCATCCCCATACATTCAGTAACCCATTCCCTTCTCTGCACCTAGCTCATCCCCATACATTCAGTAACCCCTTCCCTGCTCTGTACCCAGATCATCCCCATACATTCAGTAACCCCTTCCCTGCTCTGTACCCAGATCATCCCCATACATTCAGTAACCCCTTCCCTGCTCTGTACCTAGATCATCCCCATACATTCAGTAACCCCTTCCCTGCTCTGTACCCAGATCATCCCCATACATTCAGTAACCCCTTCCCTGCTCTGTACCTAGATCATCCCCATACATTCAGTAACCCCTTCCCTGCTCTGTACCCAGATCATCCCCATACATTCAGTAACCCCTTCCCTGCTCTGTACCCAGATCATCCCCATACATTCAGTAACCCCTTCCCTGCTCTGCACACAGATCATCCCCATACTGTGTATTCGGTAACCCTTCCTTGCTGTGAAGTGGAGGCTCCCGATTTTTCGGGTAGCCCCCTGCACTCCTGGAAGTGTAGGCAGATCTCCCGCTTCCTGTCTACTCCCTAGCAAAGCGGGCAGGATGGAGAGATTTAATGGGGACTTAGCAGGTCCGCAAGGTGGAGGTGGGGATAAACGGAGCGCTTTGCGTCATTTAGCACCACCCCCTCATTGCATACTTTCCGGGGAAGGGGTGGGGCCTAATTCTGTTAACAGCTAAGCCCCGCCCCCGAAAACCAGCCTGCAGCAACAGGTCTCCGAGATGCTTCCGGAAAGGATGTACAAAAAGTCGGTTAGTATGCTGTGAACCCAGATCCTTCCCATACATTCAGTAACCCCTTCTTTGTTCTGCACACAGATCATCCCCATACTGTATATTCAGTAACCCCATCCTTGCTGTGAACCCAGATCATTCCCACCCAGATCATCCCTATATATTCAGTAGCCCCGTCCTTCTTTAGACGCAGCACTTGAATTGCAGATGCTGACAGGAAACGTCTTTTTCCCTCAAACGCCTCTTGCAGCACTTGCATATATTCATATTTGGACGCAGCAGCATTGTGTTCTTTGGACGCAGCAGCAATGCGGCTCCTGAGTCCCCTCATCAGCATCACGTGACGCATCACACCATGATGCTGATGACGGGACTCACTTGGGAGCCGCTCTGCTGAACTGAATGCATGCCACGGGAGGTGAGCACTTGGAGTCACATGGGGGGGTGGGTTATGTCACTGTGTACCACACAGGGGGCCACTGTGGGGCATATTGGGGGGAGGCACTGTGGGGCATACAGGGGAGGGCACTGTGGGGCATACAGGGGAGGGCACTGTGGGGCACGGTGGCAGCAGGGTGTCTATTATATTGGAAGGGGCCCCCAAACCTTAGTTGCTGCGGGGACCCCACGAGCCTTAATCCGGCTTTGCTGCTGACCATCATCATTATCGTCACTTGCTATTTGCACCTGTACAATTGTTTGAATATTTCCTATGTTAGACCACCCCTCCCTACTCTTTAAGTGCATGCTGCTTAAGTAGCAGAATCACACAATTCTGCATTGAAGCATATATGTTTCTGAATCTCTAACAGGATTTATAATAGTAATAAAATTTTATCATGATGTCACACTACAGACTTACAGTACAGTTTGTTATCAATGGAGATGTTATTAGTCATGGCATGAACAAAGACCGCCGTTACTGTAAAAACAATATAATGCTACATTGGGTATATGGAATCTAGGTCTGTTCCAAAGCAGTACAATAAAAAAAATAGATACTAAAAAGTAAGCGTTAAGCATTAATAAAACCAACATGCCAATAGGAAGCAAATGGGTGCAGGTGCCCACACTACCATTAGGCAAACCTAGGCTGTTGTAACGGGTACCAATGCTTAAGGGTATGCTATAAAGACTTACAAGAGGGGGGATGTTAAAAAGACTGACTAACAAGAGGGGGGATGTTATAAAGACTGACTAACAAGAGGGGGGATGCTATAAAGACTGACTAACAAGAGTGGGATGCTATAAAGACTGACTAACAAGAGGGGGTATGCTATAAAGACGGACTAACAAGAGGGGGGATGTAATAAAGACTGACTAACAAGAGGGGGGATGTTATAAAGACTGACTAATAAGAGGGGGGATGCTATAAAGACTGACTAACAAGAGTGGGATGCTATAAAGACTGACTAACAAGAGGGGGTATGCTATAAAGACTGACTAACAAGAGGGGGGATGTTATAAAGACTGACTAACAAGAGTGGGATGCTATAAAGACTGATTAACAAGAGGGGCATGCTATAAAGACTGACTAACAAGAGGGGGATGCTATAAATACTAACTAGAGGGGGGATGCTATAAAGACTGATTAACAAGAGGGGGATGCTATATAGACTAACAAGAGGGGGGATGCCATAAAGACTGATTAACAAGAGGGGGATGCTATAAAGACTAACAAGAGGGGGGATGCTATAAAGACTGACTAACAAGAGGGGGGATGCTATAAAGACTGACTAACAACAGGGGGGATATTAAAAAGACTGACTAACAAGAGGGGGTATGCTATAAAGACTGACTAACAAGAGGGGGGTTGCTATAAAGACTGACTAACAAGAGAGGGGATGTTATAAAGACTGATTAACAAGAGGGGGATGCTATAAAGACTAACAAGAGGGGTGAAGCTATAAAGACTGACTAACAAGAGGGGGGATGTTATAAAGACTGACTAACAAGAGAGGGGATGTTATAAAGACTGACTAACAAGAGGGGGTATGCTATAAAGACTGACTAACAAGAGGGGGGATGCTATAAATACTAACAAGAGGGGGGATGCTATAAAGACTAACAAGAGGGGGGATGCTATAAAGACTAACAAGAGGGGGGATGCTATAAAGACTGATTAACAAGAGGGGGGATGCTATAAAGACTGACTAACAAGATGGGAGGAACCGCCTAGGGCGTTACCTAGGCTAGCGCGAACCCTGAATGAGGCATCAATTAACTAGGTTTAATAATTTTGCACACTATGTACCTTTTCCCAGCATGTTAAAAGGTATATGCACTGTAAGACACTATTCTGTTATAAATAATGGGTTCTGAGCATGAATACAATCATAATATAATGGGTATTTGTAGAGAACCTGCAGCAAAATCGCAAGATAATCAGAATTACAGCTTAATGGCATTTTGTAAGCCAAATTTTCTTGTTTTTTTTTTTGCTATAAATATGTTCTAACAAAATTCTTCTGCAGGCATTTAAATGTCAAATACTTAGATTTGCTTATAGGATTAAAGAAAACCATAAAACAGTAACTCGAAGAAAATTCCGCAGAGTCTAAACAATACAAGTACGTTTAGCATTAGCATGTGCTTTCCACTGTCTCACTGCAGTAGAGCCCATATGTTGGACACGCATGATGAGAGGTTATAGGGAAGTATTCAAACTTTTATGGCATATGCACATTGCTGTCAGCCAGACTATGGCCTTAGATGGGCAGGCTGGTTAATGATGCAAGTGACACCACCTTGGCTGAAAGACACTTCTCATAAATGCTCTTCTACACTTGAAAAGACACTTTAAAAGATTCTGCCAAAAATGACTACTTTAACATAAACACTGCAGAAAACATTGGCTCCAGAACTCTCCATTGGATACTAGTACATGTCTGAGAGCTATATAGGAAATTAAGCTATTGTTGCTAAAATCACTTAAACTATAATAAAAACAAATTTAAGACAGAATACAACAAAAGATTAACCTTGTGACAGCAAAGAAATAAATAATAAAAACCCCATAAAGGATTGTTGTACAGTTTCCCTGGTAGTTTCTAATCTAGCATTGCTCACATATAAAAAATACAATATATACATATATATATATATATATATATACATATATACATTAAAAAAAACTTTGTTTAATTCTTTTTTTGCATATCATTATAGTGCAACCTACACAACTGCCCTCTCATCAAAGACTGCTGGGGGCATATCAAACACTAAAGCTGCATACACACACAACGATGTTAGTAACCAACTATTTTAGTGAACGATTTCCGTTCAGATTTTCCCTTGAAAAAGTGAACGAAAATCGTTCACTAAAAATTGTTGGTTACTAAAATAATGAACGCTTTTCAAAAACGATGAACGATTTTTTAATCATGCATACAGTGAATGGAAATCGTTCATCGTTTATCATTCATTCTGCACAACATGAATGATTTTCTGAACAAAAATCGTCTGTTGGACAGTCAGAATGGACGATGAACTACAAACTACAAACGTGAACGCGCAGGAACGATTATCGTTCATCGTTCAGTTTAAAAAGATGAACGATTTTACAAACGATTTAACGATAACGACGTCGTTATAGTTAAATCGTTCAAAAAAATCGTTGTGTGTCGCACCTTAACTGACACAAAGGGGTAAATTTACTAAAGTGAGAGTTTTTAGAAGTGAGTTTTAGAAGAGATGTTGCCCATAGCATCCAATCAGATTCTACTTAACATTTAACTAGCACCTTCTAGAAGATAATAGCTAGAATCTGATTGGTTGCTATAGGCAACATCTCTTCTAAAACTCACTTCTAAAAACCCTCACTTTAGTAAATTTACCCCAAAGACTTCATCAGTACAAGTGTTCTATAGGTTCTTTGACAACTCTGGACATTAGTTCCATTATGTGTAACATAGGGGACTTCTAGGTAAAATAGAGTCTTAGCGATATTGCCCACAAAAAGTACAATAGGGCTCCCCCTCTGTCTGCCCCTCTCATTTTAGAACATAAGCTCTCACGAGCAGGGCCCTCTTCCCTCATGTACTTTTTCTTTCCTTACTTATACTATCATCTACTCCATACTGCCTACGATGGCACCTTACCCTTGTTTTCTGCATACCTGCTGCTTACTTGAGTTTTATTACTGCTGATGGAACAATGTTTATAAACCATGTCCTACAATGTTTTGTACTGTAAAGGTGCGTACACACTGGGCGATATTACTGAGCGACTGCATGATTACGACATCGCAATCGTGCAATCGCTCAGTAATCGTGCACAAATCGTGCACTTTTATGTCAGAAACGACCAGCGATGCGCACTCCCGCTGGTCATTTCCGACATTGTCCATCGCCTGAACATGCAGCACAATCTGACGATAAGGACAGATTGGCATGTTCAGGACTGATGGACTGTGCCTGCACTGAACGACTGATCGTTCAGTGCAGGCACTACAGGGGATCAGGAACGACGGTACGATTACGATGTCGTAATCGTACTGTCTTTCCTGATCGCCTAGAGTGTACGCACCTTAAGTCACTTGTTCTTGTCTTGCTCATTCTGTTTATGTACTTTGTAAAGCTGGGTACACAATGGACGATGGGCATTTGTGTCCTTGTCCTTTCACACTTGAACGAGATAATGAATGACGGAACAATCACTTTTCCGTCCTTCATTCACTTACTATAGGTCGCTAGCGATATCTCTAGGTGTGATGTGCAGCACATCACACCTAGTGACCATCGCTTGCGACCGCGGGAGCACACAATCATAGATAAACTGCAATGTAGGCGATTTGACGTTCCGAAACAGCAAATTGGCCTGGCATCGCTCCAGTGTGTACCCAGCTTAGGGCGCTGCGGATACCTTGTACCACCATATAAATAAAGGATAATAATAATAATACTGACAGGAAAAACTTGAAAACACATTAGACTATAAAGCCGAAACAACCATTCAGGTAAGTGTATTGTCTCAGTTTCATCAAGCACTCCATTTACTGAATGAAGCCTTCCAAGAAGCCTTTCCTCATATGAATGGCATACAAGTAGCATGCATGTGCAACAAGCATTAACTAGATTTATGTAAAGCAGTACATTCACACAGGGCCGGCCCCAGGGGTCGGAGCACCCTGTGCCAGCTCTACAGTGCGCCCCAACATCGCGCGCAGCTAAAATGGGAAGTGACCTAATTACCATAGGCTACGCCCCTTACATGAAGTTATTTGGAGGCGTGCCCGCATAGCACGCCTCCAAATAACGTCAGGCTGGGGGGAGCCTCACTAGCTGGGCTACCCCCCAGCCCTCTCTCGTCACTGAATGGATGCCGCGCGCAGCATCCATTCAGACTCAGGGCCCGGTGGGGGTCCCCGTCCTCCCGATTTGACCACCCGCGAGCCAGTTCGGCCCACGGGTGGAACAGCGGGTTAGTACTGTCCCGCTGAAATCGGGATGTTGGGGAGGGGTGCGCCCTCTATGGGGCCCCTGTTCGACCACACTGGTGGAACACCCCTAGAGCCGGCCCTGCATTCGCAACATCTCTCCATAATTTCTTAAAGGTAGCAATTCATGTACAGTAGAAGACAAAACTCTACACTCCTGGAAATGCAGAAGATGTACTGCACAATGACCAGAAGTAGAGATAGATAGACAGACAAATAGAGGGTAACCTTTTTGTCATATAAAATGTACGTGTGAAAACAGATTTGTGGTCTATCTTGTTATAAATGTCAGATTGTGCTTATTGCAAGAATAGGATTGTATATGTTTCTGTAACAGACTTCTCCACACCCTTGTGTAAGGCAATCAGTGCCAATGACTTCAGAGTTCTTTAGCCCTCCACAAACCTGGAGTACTTGACTCACAGGCTAGGGTTAAAATGATGTCAGAGTGAGGTGTGTAGTCAGGGCCGGCTCCAGGTGGAGCTGCACCCTCTGCCAGCAATGGTTGGCGCCCCTTCTTTCCTCGGTGCGTGGCAAAATGGCTGTGGCCTAATTTTCATAGGCCACACCCATATATGGGTGTGCCTGTGTGCACTCCTCCCATTTTACATAATGCTGGGGGTAAGAACATTCTAAGGGTGAGATGTATCAAAGCTTGGAGAGAGATAAAGTACCAATCAGCTTCTGCCATTTTACAGGCTATGACTGAAAAATGACAGAAGCTGATTGGTTGGTACTTTATCTCTCTCCGAGGTTTGATACATCTCCCTCGTTTACATGAGTATTGATACATCTCTCTTGTTTACATGAGTATTGATACATCTCCCTCGTTTACATGAGTATTGATACATCTCCCTCGTTTACATGAGTAAATGATTGAATGTTCTCTTTAAAGAAACAAATCCTGGAAGAGAGGTTCCACTGGCAAAGTAAGAAATCAAATCAATGCAATTTGTATGCTTTGAAGTTGCATTGATGTGAGAATGTCTAATCATTTAATACATTAAATGAATAATATTTTTGTTACAGTTCTCCCTCAAGGTGTTCTATTTTTTTTATTTTGTTCCAAACAGGGTTAATATTTTCTGTGTTAGCCGTGCAATTCATAAGGATCAGCTACACAACTCCCTTTATTGCTAATTGAAGTTGCATGTCTAATTGTGTGTGTAGTAGAATGAGATGACCAAGGAACTGGGAAATCTGAGCTATACGAAAAGGTTTGTGCAATTATATTCCATGGAAAAGAGTAAGCTCAGAGAGTATATGATTGCTATGTTTTTAAGTGCATAAGAAAACTGACACAGAGGAACTATTCACAGGGACCTGGCTAAAAGAGGATTAACTTAAATTAAACAGAGATGGAAGGAACTCAACATATTTGTGGTTCGCTGAATGGTATTTATTTTAGTACAAAAGATAACTGGATATATATATGCTCCAAATATTGCTGATGTTCCAATTATTTCAAGTTAAGTTTGGCAGAACAAAAACAATCCAGGACTCTTATAGCTGATCATAACTTGAGGTTGAATTTCATAGACATTTAGTTATGTTTTTTAGGATGAGAATATACTTTAAAGAAACTTGCTCTGTGACTGCACAATGAATGGTGGAACAAATTCAGTCGTTAAAAAAAGTGGGTTAAATGATTGGAACTGGTGTTATTAAATATTATATTACATTGTTGCCTGTTCTGGAGAGCGTTTTATGCAACTACGCTATCAGTCCATGTGAGGGTATTAAGAAGCCCCGAATGAGCGACACTGTCACTCATTTAGCATTTCAGGTGCCCCCTGAGAATCAGCCTGATTCAGAGTTGTACGCAAACCCAATGGTATACGTCCTAGGTCCTACTTGACTACTCTCCTGGAATGTGCGGTAGGTTCCCGAAGTATCAGACCATCCCCTGCACCCCTGGAAGAGTGGTAGGATTTCCAGCATTCCGCCCAAGTCCTAGTGAAGTGGGCAGCATGGGGAGATAATACCACCGGAAATGACGATCCGTAGGGAGAGGGCGGGACTAAAATAATGAGATTGCGTCATTTTAACCCCTCCCTACGGACCCACAAATCCTGACATATTGACGTGAGAGCCTGGCCCCGCCCCCCGAAGTAGCCAGTTAAGTCTCCTCTCAGAGCTCTCATAGGTAAGTATGGTTTACGTACATCTCCGATATTCTACAATCTGCGCATGTGCAGATCGGTGTCTGCGATGACGGTCGCTGTGCCCCCTAAGCTGAAGCATGATTGACATGCTGTGGCCATTTGGGTGGCAGAGAGAGGGCGGTGACGGACTGCTTTCTTGAAAACGGGTGCACTACTGGAGGCACTGTATAAAAGTCACTACTGGGGCACTGTATAAGGGGGCACTACTGGAGGCACTGTATAAGGGTGCACTACTGGGGGCACTGTATAAAGGGCACTGTTACTGGGGACATTGCATAAGGGGCACTACCACAGTGGTCATTGCAAGAGGGGCACTACTACTCGGCATTAAGGTGCATATGGAATGGAAAGGAATGTTCCCAGAGTTACAAGAAAGGGGTATGTGTCATGTTGACACGCCCCATTTTCAGTGCCCACGGCCCTTGTGGAATGTGACCATGCCCATTTTCTGCACGTGCACATAGAGGGGTGGGGGGGCGGCTCCATTATTCATCTTGCCCTGGGCTCATCAGAATCCAGACGCCGGCATCCCGACTAGGTTACAATCCCGTCAGAAGCAGGTAAGTATACTATCCTTCCCCTAACCCTCCCTCCCCACAGCCTATACCTAACCCTCCCTCCCCGCAGCCTATACCTAACCCTCCCTCCCCGCAGCCTATACCTAACCCTCCCTCCCCGCAGCCTATACCTAACCCTCCTTCCCCTCCCCGCAGCCTATACCTAACCCTCCTTCCCCTCCCCGCAGCCTACCCTAATCTTTTCCCTAGTGCCCAATCCTAACCCTCTGCCTAACTCCAATACTTGCTGGTGCCGAGATTCTGACTGTTGTCGGATTCCAGTGGCGGCATTATGAGCGCTGGCACTACAACAGCTGGGTTATAAACTACATCCCATTCGTCAGCCTGCCTATACTCACAGAAGGTGGAAAACTACATCCCGTTCGTCAGCCCTGCCTATACTCACAGAAGGTGGAAAACTACATCCCGTTCGTCAACCTGCCTATACTCACAGAAGGTGGAAAGCTACATCCCATTCATCAGCCCTGCCTGTACTCACAGAAGGTGGAAAGCTACATCCCGTTCGTCAGCCCTGCCTATACTCACAGAAGGTGGAGAACTACATCCCATTCGTCAGCCCTGCCTATACTCACAGAAGGTGGAAAACTACATCCCGTTCGTCAGCCCTGCCTGTACTCACAGAAGGTGGAAAGCTACATCCCGTTCGTCAGCCCTGCCTATACTCACAGAAGGTGGAGAACTACATCCCATTCGTCAGCCCTGCCTATACTCACAGAAGGTGGAAAACTACATCCCGTTCGTCAGCCCTGCCTATACTCACAGAAGGTGGAAAACTACTTCCCGTTCGTCAGCCTGCCTATACTTACAGAAGGTGGAGAACTACATCCCTTCGTCAGCCCTGCCTATACTCACAGAAGGTGGAAAACTACATCCCATTCGTCAGCCCTGCCTATACTCACAGAAGGTGGAAAGCTACATCCCGTTCGTCAGCCCTGCCTATACTCACAGCAGGTGGAAAACTACATCCCATTCGTCAGCCCTGCCTATACTCACAGGAGGTGGAGAACTACATCCCATTCGTCAGCCTGCCTATACTCATAGAAGGTGGAAAGCTACATCCCATTCGTCAGCCCTGCCTATACTCACAGAAGGTGGAGAACTACATCCCATTCGTCAGCCTGCCTATACTCACAGAAGGTGGAAAACTACATCCCATTCGTCAGCCCTGCCTATACTCACAGAAGGTGGAGAACTACATCCCATTCGTCAGCCTGCCTATACTCACAGAAGGTGGAAAGCTACATCCCATTCGTCAGCCCTGCCTATACTAACAAAAGGTGGAAAGCTACATCCCATTTGTCAGCCCTGCCTATACTCACAGAAGGTGGAAAACCTCTTTTAAATTTCATACAATTAAAGGAAAACAGTATTAAATTAAAAAACAAAAAAGATTTCAGTTATGAGCGCACTGGAAAGAAATAAAGAGAGTTAGCTGTGCTACTAATTACAACTTTTAATCAGCAGTACAATAGGGACTAAGCATAGCTGAATATAGCAAGATATGTATCCACAATCATGATTATAGCGTTCTGAGAGAGAGGGACTAAGGGATTAGTAGGCAATTATTTTGCATGTACTTAAATGTGAAAGTTTATTATTTGTTTGCACTTTAATCGCTCAATATTTTATGCTTTTTAATAAAAGAACCCATTAGTTTCATAAGCAAATATTTAGAGAGACTGGAGGTTTGAAAAATTAATTTATTCTTTTTTTTTTTACCTGCATCTTAAGTATTAAAATATCTCTGTTTTTAAACAGCTTGGTAATGATGATGTTATTCTTATTTAGTGGAGAATAAAAATAGTAATGTGCATAACTGACAAGGGATTAAGAGAACGTCCTTTTCTGAATGTCCATGTAAAATACCATCAGGGTCCGTAAAGCACAGTCTGGCTCAACATGAACATTACTGATTGGAGAGGATGGTCAGACACAATCATTATAAAAAGCCTATCCCTTTTCAAAAAGCTTCTATTATCAGAAACCAGGAGATGCAAATAGGAGGACAGGTACAGTAGAATGCGCTACAGTGCACATACTGTAAATACATTGTACATCTACAACACAATTCAGTGTATCCAGGGCCGGTTCCAGATCAAGCAGAGCCCAGGGCAAAATTTTCCTTTGGTGCTCCAACCCCATCCCCCCATACAGAAAAATTATTTATCTCGGTTTAAGTATAATGATACATGGTGCAAAGTATGGCCCAGGTCACTTATTTATTTATTTATTAACAGTTTCTTATATAGCGCAGCAAATTCCGTTGCGCTTTACAATTTGAATCAAGATTAACATTATACTGGGTTGTAAAAGACATACATACATGACATACATAAGGGTAAGAGGGCCCTGCTCACAAGCTTACAATCTATAGGGAAATAGGTGTTGATACACAAGGAGAGGTGCTATTGCAAATAGGTCCAGCCCAATTGCAGATATTCTTGGTGGGCTGTATAATCCAATCACACTGGAAAGTTGGCCTAGGGTTAGGAGGATGTTCAATTGAAGAAAGAGAAGATGTGATAGGTGTTTACTATAAGAAGAGAGTTAGATAGGGAGCTATAAAAGGTTAGGTGGGCGGTCCTGGAATCTGATAAGCTTCTCGTTCATGGGGAATAATTGCAATCCCCGATCCCTATCACGAACGGGGTTCAGCGGGTTACCCGCACCTGTCGGCGAAGGGTAGACACACGCTGGTCCGTTCAGTGTAGCGCGCGTGCAGCCCCGGACATCTAAGGGCATCACAGACCTGTTATTGCTCGATCTCGTGTGGCTGAACGCCACTTGTCCCTCTAAGAAGCTGGACGCGGACCGCCGGGGGTCGCGTAGCTAGTTAGCATGCGGGAGTCTCGTTCGTTATCGGAATTAACCAGACAAATCGCTCCACCAACTAAGAACGGCCATGCACCACCACCCACAGAATCGAGAAAGAGCTATCGATCTGTCAATCCTTTCCTTGTATCGGACCTCTAACCTTTGCCTTTTTTTACCCAGATAGTGTACTTTTCCTACATTTTGCGTCTTTATTCAATAATAGAGTACTAAGTACTTGGGATTACTATTTTTAAATGATTCCTCTATACCCGACACTGTATCACTGACCCCTTTATAACCTACACTCCATTACTGACCCCTCTATACCCTACACTACACCACTGACTCCTCCATACCCTACACTACATCACTGACCCCTCTATACCCTACACTACATCACTGACCCCTCTATACCCTACACTACATCACTGACCCCTCTATATCCTACAATACATCATTGACCCCTCTATACCCTACACTACATCACTGACTCCTCCATACCCTACACTACATCACTGACCCCTCTATATCCTACACTACATCATTGACCCCTCTATACCCTACACTACATCACTGACCCCTATACCTTACACTACATCACTGACCTCTCTATACCCTACACTACATCACTGACCCCTCTATACCTTACACTACATCACTGACCCCTCTATACCCTACACTACATTACTGACCCCTCTATACCCTACACTACATCAATGACCCCTCTATACCCTACACTACATTACTGAGCCCTCTATACCCTACACTACGTCACTGACACCTCTATACCCTACACTACGTCACTGACCCCTCTATAACCTACACTATATTACTGACCACTCTATACCCTACACTACATCACTGACCCCACAATACCCTACACTACATCACTGACCCCTCTATACCCTACACTAGATCACTGACCCCTCTATACTCTACACTACATTACTCAGTGGCATCACAAGGCGTTTGCGGGCCGCACCTGAGTGTCACCCACCGAGGGGCGACACCAAAGTGCCCACTCCTCTTCAGTGACAGGAGGAGCATTACGTGCAGCACTCGACTCCTGACACCTTGAGGGAGCTGGCACTGGTCCCCAGGTGCAGTCTACATCTCCAGGACCCCTGGAGTGACTAAAATGGGGGTTCAGGCGCGAGGCCATGTCCCCTGCCCATGAAGCCACGTCCCCTTTTTGCAGGTGCATGGCTTTGCCGAGCGCACTACAACCCTCCCCGCACCGGGTGTCATCACGGGGAGAAACGCCACTGACATTACTGACCACTGTATACCCTACACTACATTACTGACCCCCTATACCTATCACTTCATTTTGGACCCCTCTTTGCCCTACACTACATTACTGACCCCTCTATAAGCTACACTACTGATATCCGCTGCCAACTATTTTTAATACATATGGTGATCCATATGTATTGCAGAAGCGGAAACCATGCTGCCTCTTGTTTACATATACTGTATATGCTTTATTACATAGGTACACATACAGTATATTCATGTACATTCACTTATATACATAGATACGCACAGACAAAGATCTCATATACATATTTACAATACACATATCTACAGTATATATATTAATACATAGGCACATACACTGATATTCATAGAAACAAACACATACACTCATACACATATATTCACTTTTATAGTGGAAAACATGCTCATATACACATATGCTCATATACATAGATAGACACACAAATACACTCATATAGTAGATAGGAACACATATCAATATAAATAGACACTTACAGGGACGCCGAAAGTGCGGGGTGGTTATGCCCCTCCCCCTCCCGGCGGGGTGACAGGGGCGATCGTCCCTGGACCCCCACACCTGAAGGGCCCCCACACCTTAAGGGGTTAAAGTGAACCAGAGGAGACGGAACCAGTTCCACCGCAGGGAGGCACCATTTGCCAGACGCCCACTGAGATTGTAACCAGCGGGCGCCCGGCTTTCTCCCCGCAGCAGCAGCCGGAGCCAGAGCTCACTCGTGAGCTCCGGCTCACGCAGCGCACTATGGGAGAGACGTCACATCATGACGTCTCTCCCATGGTGCAGAGGAGCAGCCGAGCGACCTGGACGTGGACGGAACCGGGAGCAGGGCTTAAGGTAAGTAATAGCTCTTTTTTTTTTTATTGTTTATTTGTGTGCAGGCGGCTATTGTACTGGGGGCATTACTCCGGGGGAAGGGGAGCATTACTACTGGGGGCATTACTCGGGGGCATTACTATTGGGGGCCCCACTTCTAGGGGCATTACTATTGGGGGCTCTACTACTTGAAAGCGGGGCATTACTACTGTGGCACTACTACAGAGGGAGCATTACTATTAGGGACACTAATACAGGGGCATTACTACTGGGGGCATTTATACAGAGGGTACTACTACAGGGGGCATGGCTACTGGGGCCACTACCACAGGGGCCATGACTACTGGGGGCACAACTACAGGGGTATTACTACTGAGGGCATTTAGACAGGGGGCATTACTATTGAGCACACCACGGGGGCATGACTACTGGAAACATTACTATTGGGAGCACAACTACAGTGGTATTACTACTGGGGGTATTTATACAGGGGGTATTACTATTGGGGACACTACCACAGGGGGCATTACTACTTGGGGCATGACTAATGGGAGAATTGCATAGGGGCACCACTCCTGGGGGCACTACTAATAGGTGCACTGCATAAAGGGCACCACTACTGTGGGCACTGACACTACTGAGGTCCCCATTAAGCATACGCCCAGTGTGTCACATTTAATAGGGGCCCCCACATGTTTGTTGCCCAGGGGCCCCCACAGACCTTAATCCGGCCCTGTCAGTAGTAAATATAGGATGAGTTAAGAAAAGAAAAAAACTATATAAAGGATTACAGTCTGGTTCCTGTAATATGTGTTTCTCCAAGACGGAGCATGATTAACACCACATGGGGCCCTAGGCATGGCACTGGTATGGGTCCTTTTCTCGCCACAGTTTGTGAACAAAAAAAACCAAATAAAATGGGTTCAAGTAACGCGGGCTCCTCAGTGCCCACTAGCCGTAGGTAGGAGCCAAGGGTGCCTAATGGGTAATGCATCTCTGCTCCATGAGGATTTCAAACACAGTTAAAGGGCATTTTCATTTGTGTAATTAACCTCAGAATAACAGCTTAATAATCAGATCAATACTGTCCAACTAGACAAATGAGCCTTCTGAGCTAAGAGGACATGTACAGTATGCCTGCACTGTACCAACCCAGCACAGGGCCTGATTCATGTTTACAAGCAATGCCAATGTTCACGCAATGTGCGATTATTGTCTGACTGCGCATGCGTCGCGATCGCAACGTCAAGGTACCTTTGCGATGTCGCTCACATGGAGGATGTAAGGAGGTGTCACTGGGTTGTGGTTGGAAAAACGCAGACATGCCATGGCTGTTTTTGGGGGCATGTATCTGCCGCAGCCAGGCTGCATAGCCATAGGGCCTCCCTAGCAGTTGATGTTCCCCGTTCTTGTGTATAGTCTGCGTATGTGTGTGCTTTTGCGAATAAGTTAGTGATGGCTCCGATGGGCGTCTATCTTCTTTTCTGGGCGGCAACGTCACCTACTAAGACTTGAAGTACCGAAGCACAAGAAAAAAAAAAATCGCAATTGCGTATTGTATAAATATATACATATACGGCACGGACCAGCCTAAAGAGCACAACTGTACCATAGTATAACAAACATAACACTGCATACAGAACAATACCTGGTATAGTTATATATAACCTAAACAGCTAAAGATGACAGGTGTCGCAAAACTTCTGTGTCCAAAAACCAGAATCTGTTACATTGTAACTGTGGGCCTGATTCAGAGCCAGACGCTCTGACAGAGCGCTCGCTTTGAATCAGGGCCAGCCCTCTGGTTTTTTTGAGCGGTCTCCCGGACGCTGGCATAGCTGTGGGTGGCCACCCACAGCTATAGCGAGCGGCCATGATGATGGTCGCGATGGTCAAGACCATCGCGACCATCGGACTTGCGACGAGACCCTTGTGGTAGGGTCTCGTTGCCGCAAGCCCAGGAGTGCTTTCGGCTCAAACAGAGCCGAAAGCACTCGCACTGACATCACTTGGGAACGCCTCCATCTGGCCAGCCACGCCCCTGGCCTGCCCACCAAAGGGGGCGTGCTGTCGATGTTGAGTGACAGCACGCCCCCTTTGGTACGAGACCCAGAGCGACGGCTTGCGCACTGGGCCAACATCGACCCGCTTGCGAGCGGGTCTGAATCAGGTCCTGTGTACAGTGCCTGTCAAATCCAATCAATGAACTCTGCTATATGTTTGGCTGAACTAGCTGGGATTGCAGCCACCCATTTTAAAATACATTTGTGACATCACTGTTTCTCACATGGGTACACTTCAACCTGTAGGACAGATTTGTGAGCAATTTTGTAAAACATATTACTTCTACATTATGTTTTTTTTTTTAAAAAACCAATTTAATGACACCGGAGCGGATGAAATTTCATTTAGGTGTCTGTAAGATATGTGGTGTAGACACGTCACAATTTTCATGATCAAGTTTTCTCCTTCCAAATAGGCTTAATGTTCAATGGAGAACATACAAACTCCACACAAATAGGACCTTGGCTAGGATGCGATCGCTTGTTGCTGGCCGTTATTTGCGTTCTGCGCGTGAATCATAGTGCGCGTGCGTGAACCACTGCGACAGATCAGGAAGCACTCGCTCCCTCATCATAGACAGCCCAGTTGAATGAGTGACAGGAGAGGCCGTTTGTGGGTGGTAACAGGGGCAGGCCACTGGAAACGGGGGAGTGGAGGTGCGGACACAGGCGTGCCTGAGAAACAACTCCATTTCAGAGGCGTGCATAATTAAAAGGCAGCGTCATAGCACACGTCATCTGGTTGCATTTCACACTGAAGTGATCGCAGTTCTTACGGCCAGGTATAGTCAACCTCAAGCGCTGCGAGCACATCCGATGGTCCTCGATGTACCGATGGTTACATACACTTCCTGCAGATGACGAGCGCAAGTGGGTGTCTTATGAATTGTGGATGGGCGTATGCATACACATACCTCCCAACATTCTACCTTACCTAGGAGGGACAGGAAGCGTGGGCTATGCAAAAAGGGCAGAGTCTATTGAAAACGGGACAGAGCCTCACGGCTTCCCCCATTTTCGTCACTTCGGGGGGGTGCCCAGCACTCTCCGAGATGCTGGGCAGCCCCCAGGCAGTCCATACACAAGAGAACAGATGCCGTGCGCATGCACACGGCATCTGTTCTCCTCCTGCACACCCGCTGGTCTGCATAGCAGAGCAGCGGTTTGTGCTCTCCCGAACTACCCCCCCCCCCCCACCGCGGGATATTGCGGCCCGCAGGTGGAACAGCGGGACAGTCCCGTTTTTGCATGCATACACAAGCTGATTGCTCGCCAATACATAGTGGGCGTGCTAATGCCTTGCAGTGCGATCGCCTACCTTGTTGGGCGTGCGCTGAATTTGCATACACTGGGAGCGAGCGGCGCATCTAGAGAGCATCTCTGAATCAGGCCCCTTGTGTATACTGAAGGTATCATGCATCTTTTTTTTCTATGTGCTACAAGTAATACAAGTTGAAAGCTTTGCTTCAGTATATAATTAGAAATCAGCAGGTGATTATTAGGAGGAATAACTGATGTCACAATGTCCTGTACAATAAAGCTAACAGATTGTTTATATGTTTATTGGAGCCCGTCAAGGATGCCCTAGAAATATCAGTTGATACATTTAATTATCATTATATAATTAATCTGATTAAAATAGTAACTACTAAAGACCTCTGCAAAAATGATGCCATGTTCATTTACTATGCAAAACCTGTTATTCTCTTCAGATGTCTCAATTACTAGGCAATATGCAACAAAGCCAACTCTCTTGACATCTAATAGTATACAAGTGATTCTTGGCATGTGTTCCTGGTCCCACGAGTGTTCTAATTAGCAAAGATCTACTCAATTGTTTTAGATATAATTACAGAGCATATAAAAGTAATGACGTATTGCATAATGGTGGTGAACAGTAATTAACTTTTTTTTTTTTTTTGTTCTTACCGATGTTCCAAACAGAACTACCCCACAAAACACTTCCCCGGGCACTGGCGCTTAATTCAGTGCTCATTACACAGAAGGCACACTAGAACTTGGCACATGGCCATGATCGGGATTCAATGTGTGGTATGAACTGTTGGACGGCAGCCAGCATTATTTCAAACAACTGTGCCATGCAGGATAAAAAAATAAATTAAAAAAAAGGCTTTTGTTGCTGGGGGGATTTGGCATGTGAGCAGTTTAGCTGGGTCTTTTGGTAGCAAATTGGCTACATTACACAATATAATGATGTAGAAAACACAAATGCAATTTCAATAACAGATATATATATATATATATATATATAAATATTACACTTGCCCACTCACACGTCTCTCCTTGTAACTTACTCTTGTATTTGAAACGTTCTGGCGTCGGGATTAAGATAGGTGTTGGTATTTTGACGCCTATCTTAAGTCCCTTGTCGGGATTTCCCTGTCGGTATTGAGACCGATAGCATCGCGGCCGCCGGTCTCATAACTCCATCCCGTAAATAAGCTATTCTTATTCTGTATTGGCAAAGATATGATTGTGGAATTACGAGTAGATTTAGGGGCATATGTATCAAAGCTTGATGTGAGATAATATTGTGAGATATATATCCCCAACCAATCAGCTTCTAACTTACATTTTGCAGGCTGTGTTTAAGAAATGATAGTTTGGAGCTGATTGGTTGGTGATATATATTTCACAATTTTATCTCACATCAAGCTTTGATACATACAGTATGCCCCTTAATCTATTGTACTCACCATTAAACGGATGTTAATGAAGCAATGAGCATTTTCAACATTCCAAACCATGTTGGGCAACAGATGACCCTGCAATGGTGCAGTTCAGCTCTCATAATTATGAATTTCCTTGTATCACATACATCTGCTGGTTGTGAAACAGACCGTAGACAACATGCTGTCCATGTTACAACTTGTAACCCATAGATATGGATATCAATGTTTGATAACCATTCTGAACAGGTAATCATGAATTTGGATTCAGAACAGCAGGTAATTGATATCTGTGAAGTTATTTTGGTGCACACTGCAGGTGCTGGAATATCTGTTATTTCATGCTGAGGTCTGGATTGTAGTCGCTAGTTACTAGTGATCTCGGAGCTTGTGCACTACTGGTTTTGCATTAGTGCCAGCTGCCTTAAATAGCCACCTGTTATTACATACTTTGCGGGTTATAATGTACATGCTTTAGTATTTCCGTGTTCCTTCCACTGTACTGTTCATTATCCTGCTGACTGGTATCTGACTCCAGTTTGTGACTTCAACTTTGCCTTATTGCTGTCTGGACAGGACTTCCCCGACCATTCGGTTTTCAGCTTACTGTGCTGCACTGCTATTGGTTCCCTTCACCCATTTCTGCATTTCATTATACTTCACATGTTTACAACAGACTGTGCTTACCAAACTTCTGAAGCTATTTACACACTATACAAGTGTTGGACAGATTTGCCAATAATCGGGTGATAGGCCTGTTTTTTTTGGACAGTGTGTATGAACAATCGTTTTGGCATTTCACCAATTAAACGGTTAAAAATGTCAACAAATGCTTTCCTACGATTATCCGATCGGTCAGCCAAGACTGAAGATCTCAGCCTCAATCTTCCGATATTGAGCAGTGTGGGCATTTTCCCAACTATGTCATCCTCCTTATGAGCGTACATATGCAAAATGAGTGTGGTGTGGCTGAAAATCAGTAAATTCTTTTAAAAAAATGCCATAATGTCTAGCACAGATATTGTAGCTTTCAAGTTGCAGAAAAATCGCCTTGTTTGTAGGCCCTAGGCCCGATCAAAAACATCGGACAGTGTGTAGCTAACTTCACTTGCTATTCTGCTGAAAGTGTCACCAGGCTTTGCTGGACATTACCTGGTTCTGGTTTTCCCACTTTTTCCAACAGCTCAGGCATCATAAAACTTAAGTAACTCCTCTACACTGCAACAGTATTGCTGGACAAACAAGGTACTACAACCTGCATCATATTCACTTCGTACATTACTATAGGGCAGTGACGTATGGTGAGGTCAATGGCTGGGGAGGCACTGGCTGATTAACACCTCCCCCCTAAAAAAAAACAAAACGTAGGGTTCACACTATTTAATAGTAACCAGCACCAGGCTGAACCAACCAGAGGGATAATCCCACAGCAGGGGGTACACTCATCTTTCATGGACAAACATCATCAATCCTGGAAAAAAGTCCATGAAAGATGACGTTTTGCCTCTTTCTGAGACCTGATTTTTGGCGGGAACAATCTGAACTTGGCGGGAAAATCTAAACTAATCCGAGCCCGCAGTACTTATTTCTTCATATTAATAAAATTATTGTTTACACACAATGATATAAAATAATACACAATATAAACAATTGAAATGTTACTTTAATATATATCCCTTATCTGGGCACTACCAGTTGTACTAATTGCAATTGTCTTTTCGGAAGCAATGTGACAATGACAAAGGCTGCAACACAAGAATAAGGAAGATGCACAAGTGCACTCTTTTAGCTTGTCATTAGTAGATTATTTCCTTACACAGTAAAAACTATAAGGCACCTTTTCCTGTAACTTTCTTTTTTTTTTTCTAAAAAGTTGTCTTTGATCTTGGCCAGTAATTATTTTTCTACCAGGCATCCTGTGAGAAGGATTTTACTTCTAAATGTGGCTGGAAAGGATCAGTAATACTTAAAGTGCTATCATTGTAGAAGTTATGAAAAAAAAAAAAGAAAAACACTTTCTTTAATCTGTTACGGATAAAAAGAATTAATTCCAGATTTTGTTTTCGTCAAACATCACTGCCTTTCATCATTCATTTACAGTTGTCCTAAAGCACTTTCTTCGATAAAATAAAATAAAAGTTCAGATTCTTTTCTGTCTAAAAATCCAGGTTCAATATAAACATGTTAGTGACACAAATACCTCATTTTGCAAATGAAATGAAATCCAAGTACAATGCGGTTTGAACCCACGGTCCAACATTTACCATTCCAGGACTAAACAGCTATGTAAGAAAAAAGTTTTATATAAAATGTATATAAAATTTGGGAGTCCCTCAATTGTTCCGGGAGAGTAGGCAAAAGAGTTCCAACCTCAGTATCAGTTCCGCTGTAACTGACTGCCACCTACCATGGGCCATACTTGCCGACCTTATAAACCTCATCTCAAAGAGAGAGGTTGCAGCTAGTCACTGAGGGGATGGGACAAGCTCTTAATGTCATTAAGCCTAGTTCCCACTGTGGTATAATCTAAATAGAGGGGGCAGAGCCACAATTACACAATTCTCATTGAATTGCGTCATATTGGAAGACCCCACCCCATGGATCCGCAGTCCCTGTACACCAGTGGATACCCTGAAGTCACTGAATAGCCCAGTACGTAACTAGTGGAGTGGTTTATGGCGCAGTAACTTGAATGTACTGTCATACTCATAGTTATGCATGTATCAGATTCTTAGCATGGAGCAGATCTTAAATGGACCATACAGACCACCAGACAGTGACTATGGGGTCTATTTACTAAGCAGTGTTAGGAGACACAGTGAAAAGTGATAAGGTGCCAGCCAATCAGCTCCCAACTGTCATCTCACAGACTGTGTTTGAAAAATGACAGTTGGGAGCTGATTGGTTGGCACCTTATCACTTTCTTATCACTTTTCACTCTGTCTCCTAACACTGCTTAGTAAATAGACCCCTATATGTTGGAAGCATTGCATGATGTAAGCAGTGAACAATGCTGCGGATGCAGTATACTGCAGGCTCTCACTGAGATAAGTGGAACACGTCCATGTTCCACTATGGCGCTCTAACACAGTGACAAGATGGCACTGCGCTTGCACACAAGTACAGACGGCGGCTATCTTGGTTAGAGAATGAAGCCTCCGTATAAGAAGTTAGAACCGATGTGGAGAATGCACAGTAGCGCTCTCCTGGCTTCAACACACTCCACATCCTGCCCACTTCACTAGGAAGCAGGCAGGATGTGGGAGATCCATCCACTATTCCAGGGTTTCCGGGGACTACATGAAAAATTGGAAATAGGTACAGATGGGTCCACATACATCTGTCCACTACAAGTCGCGTTACACATAATGCAAGAGCGCCGTGCAACTCAGTAGCGCTGAGCGTCTTTTCATGCAACTTTTTACCTTCCAATGCGTCTTATTTGCAAAGCGTTGTGAATAGGAGAAGCTGCTTGAGCGTCCTATTCGCGACACTTTGCGAATAACACACATTGGAAGGTAAAAAGTTGCACGAACAAACCCTCGACACTACCGAGTCACACCGCGGCATGGCGCGACTAGAAGGGCTGTTTAACACGCGAGGAAGTAAGATGCATGCGGACACATATGTACGTATGTCATGGGCACTCTACAGTCTTTTAACTCACTGGAAATCTGTTCTAGCCAGTAATTACTATGGCTGCTAAAGGCACTACTAAGTATGCTAGCCTTTCTACATAATATAATAATTACCGCTTATTTGCAGAGTACTATTACCAGACCTTGCATAACATATAAATATTAAATAATACATATTATTTATAATATGCAGGAGACAAATTATTTTATTAATAAGCTATTGAAAGCATTTCAAGAATTTGAGTTATTTGCAATTCTAGGAAACTTTAGACTGTCCTTTCCCCCAAGAGTAGTCATTATTAGGTATCTCGCCGAGAGCCAACAGTCGGCTTCACTAATTGGAGGCTCATGAATATACTTTTCTCTCTCTTTGCTGTTAGAAAAAACTGTGGCAGGCTATCCTGGGATATGTAGTTCCATAGCAGCTGGAGTGCCACAGGTTGCCTACCCCTGCTCTATACCATTGCTGCTAATATTTAAATAGCTATTATAAACTGTTGCCACTATTTCCACAGAAAACCTTCTATGGGCTAATGTACAAATTTAACATTTTGCAGAATTGGAAAGATATGCTAACAACACAGACCTGAAATTTATAGCTCGCTAATAATCTGGTCAACATAAAAATAGATGAATACATAGGCCACTGGACCCCATTTATTAAAGAGTTTTATCACCAAAACGAGTGATACATTTCACTGTGTATAATAAATGGGGCTCCAGCCAATCAGCTCCCAACTGTCCTTTTTCTAACAGTTGACAGTTGGGAGCTGATTGGCTGGAGCACCATTTATTATACACAGTGACATTTATCACTCGTTTTGGTGATAAAACTCATTAATAAATGAGGCCCTTAAGAACTTACAGATAGGATAAGGGTTATGGGGCCTATTCATTAAACGTAAAAAATCCCTGGAGATAATTAGCTGTAGAACTCTCATGGAGTTCTAGCTAATTATAGGTGGAATTCATCATTCCACCTCTCCATAAGTATCTATTCCGAAAAGCTGTCATTTTTGCGATGACAGCTTTTCGGGAAATAGATACTTTTCCCTGCCTACACTACCTTATCGCATCTGGAAACAGTGCTGCGCATGCGCTGTTACATCTGTAAAACCAGCGCATGCGCAGCACTGCCTACAGATGTGTTAAGTTTCGTACCCCCCCACCCCCCTCCGCTCACCTTCCCCCCCCCCCCCCCCCCGACTTACCTGTCCGCGCAGCAGCATCCGGCTCCGTCCTGCTGGTCTGTCATGTGGTTTCCCAGCAGACCACATGACAGATTAGAAAAAAAAAAATTCTTTTTTTCTTTTTCTAAACTTTCTTGTGCTCTGCTGGGAAGCACACATGACAGACCAGCCTCCGGAGCCTGAGGACGGAGCAGAGCGCAGGAGGGACTCTTCGGGGGACCTGCACACGCTGATACAGGTAAGTGGATTCTGCTATTCGCCACCTCACAGTGGCGAATAGTAACTGCATCAAATTCCGAAAATTGATAATTTTCGGAATTTGATGAATACCATAATTTCCACATCCCCATACTAATGTACTAATACTAATGTACTAATGTATGGGGATTGTGGAAATTAACGCAGTGCTAAGTGGCTACATGAATACCAAAATAACGTTAAACGTTATTTTAGTGTTGATGAATAGGCCCATCTGCCAAACAGACCTTTGGGGGTACATCTTGCAAAAGCATCCACCTCTGAATCAGGTCTTATATATATTATATTGTAGCATTGCTGTCTGGCAGTGCTGGAGCCATGCGTTTGATTTTAAACTGGTCAGTATGTACGTGTGTGCATACGGTACAAATATTGGACTCTAAATTCCACTGGGGCAGGAACGAATGTGAATCTGATTATCTCTATCCTGTTTTCACCCTTGAATTATATAATGTGAATCTGTGTTTTAACTATGTACTTTTGTTGTGCCATAAAAATAAGAAACCGTAATATAATAATAATAATAATAATAATAATAATAAAACCTTTAGATATAGAGCTCAATCCAATTAGCCGCAAAGGCCAAAACATCGGCAACAGACCAGCATCTTGCACCCATCGCGGCTCACTCCGAACCCGAATTTGCACAATTTTGCTCGGAGCCCTATGGGGCTGCAAGTACTTTTGTGCGAGACTGGGCTGCCATAAAGTGCGGCTGTTGCCGCAATAACTCGTACCCACACGATCATCGCGGCTAATTGGATTGGCTCCATAAACTCACAGCTCTGGAAATAGTGACAAAGGACCTGACTGTGAGCTGTACCCAGCTCTGTACTGTAGACAGCCATATTTGGAATGCGGAAATGTTTCAGAATGCCAAGCAATTATGTGCACATATTTATGTGTAAGCATCCTGCCGCACAGTTTTTCGGCCGCAGCTGCAGTCGCAGCCATCATCATTAGTAATGACACACCTACTGGGTGCGAGAGATCCGTCTGAAAAAGGCTTCCTTTCGGCATACACACGCAACTATTGATGAACGTCTATGACACGCCAACATCTGATATACAGAAAAATTCCTATTTCACATACTGACAGAAGCGATGGAGATGCATCTGACTCGGCGGCAGTTTGCAAAAAGAATCGTGTATGAACAAAGCTGCATGCAACGTAAGT
This sequence comes from Taudactylus pleione, assembly GCA_031769625.1. Lineage (NCBI taxonomy): Eukaryota > Metazoa > Chordata > Amphibia > Anura > Myobatrachidae > Taudactylus > Taudactylus pleione. The sequence goes on along the minus strand of JAUIMM010000113.1, from coordinate 19,492,163 downwards.
TGAGTACACATCAGACGATGTGTACCCATGGCCGCTACGAGCCGGCTTGAGCCTGGGTGAAGAGGGCCTGGCCTATTTGTGGGAGGCGTGACCACTCCCCCTTCGAGGTGGGGACTAGTTGCGGATGTGCTGTGAGACCCTCAGCCCAGCGCAAATCCAGGTTGATCGCCTCCCCACAGGCAGAGGAGACTGCTGCAGCAGCATTCAGTCTCCCTTTGCAGCCCAGCACACAGCAGCATGTGCTGGGCTGCTCAGCTGACAGGGAGGAGCGGCGTCGGACCTGAACCCCTCCAGCAATGCCAGGCCCTGATAATTACTACCCGCTCACCCCCCCCCTCTCTGCACCCTTGTGTGTACCCAGCGGTGGGGGGAACCCGTCATGCGGCGAGTGCTGGGTCTGATGGGGGAGGGACATGCCATGCTGCATTCTGCAGTAGGGCAGACAGGGGATGTAGCTAAAGACCCGCGGGAGCCAACATACCATGGGTACACACATGATGACGTACCCAACATGTCACTCCGATCTGCGGGATCGGAGGAAATATCGTCTAGTGTGTTCCCAGCTTAAGAATCAGGCCCAAAGTGCCAGTGCAAACATCTGTGTCTCCTGGGGAACGCAGAGCAAGCTTCTCCTAAAGGAGTATAAACCCCCCTGCAGAAAATATAACTAAGGTCAAAGTTCATGGAAGTCACCGGACTAAAGCAAATCTAGTGACGTAATAATGAATAAAGATGAATAGGCTAAACAGAAATACACAAACAATTAAAACAAAAAAAAACAGTAGTGGCAGCTGTCAATATGGTTACTATATTATCATACTGTAGGTCAGAGCTTCATGAGAAAATCAATGGAAGAATGGTGTTGATTAAATCTAATACTGTGTGTCATATAAAGAGCAGATAGTAGCGTTCCTGCCTCTGGGGAAAAGGTCACAGCTTCACTGCGGCCACGTTATTCCTTCATTGCACACGGATAGTGCATTGCAGCCCACAGACACAACATAATGGATAGGGAACGGGGCAGAATTGCAAGTGACTCCCTCAGAGATATTTCTGATTAGTTGCGAAAATAAATGTAAACTGCAAATATACTAGTGCAGCGTTTTGATTTGGCTTTAGTGGATGATGCTGTGACGTAGTAACTGCTTGTAAGAGCACATCAAATACAAAACTGTTCAACTGCTATTTTATGTAAATTCTAGCCTACGACAGGCACCGATTTCTGCATGCAATTTTCTACTAAATATATTTGAAGTCATTGAAAAACACAGTGTGGAATTACGTAATACAAGGGTGAGGAACAGTACCTGGTCCTCTCAGCCTCTAGATTTTTATAAAACTGCTTCTCCAATTTAATCCAACACCTTGAGCTACAGATGTGTCCTGCTACATCTTTGCCGCCGAAGCGGCAAACGTGCGCACGCATTGCGGCACAAGGCTTGCCCCATACACATATGATATAGTACACCAGGCCGCAGCAGTGTTCACACCATGCAATCCTATGGAACAAACAAGACACATTTGCCCATTCAGGAACATGCGACTCGCGGCAAGTCGCAACCTCAGCAGAGATGTAGCATGATTCATCTGTACTTCATCTCTTGACAGTAAACCATCATGTTAGAGTCCTAAAACTAGAGGCGACATTTTGACATTGTGAGCTATCTATCTTTCTATCTATACACCTCACCTTTGCAGAGGAGTGTTTCACATTACAATCTTCATCCATCAGTTGCCAAACCTCTATGCTGTTGTGGGATCCTATTCATTCCATCTAGCAGTCAGTGTGTGTCTTCCTGTGTGTCTCAATGCCCTTTATTACAGTAATATGCAGGGTTCGACAGGTCACTGTGGACCTCATTCAGAGGCGGTCGTTAGTTGCAAGCGGTCGCACTGAATCAGGGCGGCCGCTTGCATCCTGAACGACCGCCTCCTTGTCGATCGTTAAGCTGTGGGTTACCACCCACAGCTTAACTACCGACCAGGTTGATGGTCGCGATGGTGATCACCATCGCGACCACCGGGGCTTACGATCAGACCCTAAGGTTGGGTCTGGGCACTCGTAAGCCCCAGGGAGCTTTCTGCTCTGATGGCGCAGGAAGCTCCCCACTGACATCATTGATGATATCAGTGCGGCCGCCCACAAAACGGTAGGCGTTCGTAAAAAGGAACGCCTCCGTTTTGGAAACCACCCCCCCCCGGCCCGCCTACCAAACGGGGCCAGCTGTCGATCAACATCGACAGCCGCCTCTTTGGTAACGAGCTCCGGAGCGACAGAGTTCTCTGTCGCTCTGGGGCACTGCGTGTGCGCAGGACTAACCATCAAGTCGGTTACGAGCGCATCGGCGCTTGCGACCGAGTCTGAATGGGGTCCTGTCTCCCATAAACATCAGCACACTCATCTCCTGCTATTGTGGATGTGCCGATTATCTCAGTAGCTAAAGATTACTATGGGCCTGATTCAGCAAGGATCGCAAGTGAGAGAACACATGCACTCGGCCGCTGCGTGTATATGCTAATTAAAGCATATGCACGGCAACCGCAGCATAAGATGCAGACGCCTAGCACTACACAATGCCGCCCACTTCCCTTTACTCAAAGCCTGAGTAGTCCAATAGACAGTGGAAACATCGGAACCATAGAGGTTGACCTGATGTCGTGCAGGATTTTGGCCACTTCCTGCGTGCATCGAGTTGTCTGGCTGCGTATGCCGCCGCACTGCCTTAAATATGCACGCCCTATACCGGCGTCCCAACGGACAGGCACGCCTGCGTTCGCCCGACCACCTCCTGTCACCACCCGCAAATGGCACTTCCAGCCAATCAATATTGGAAGGGTCTGCATACACACTGCGTAGTCTGTGCACCCTTACCCGATCGCACTGGCTAGTTCGCGCATGCGCAATGCAAAAACATCCCTCGCTTGCGTTCCTTGCTGAATCAGGCCCTATGTCCCTACTCCCCATCTACTTCAAACCTGATGAGCAGGAGTTTAAGACTGAATAAAATAAGGCGATCATACCAAAGCAACATCTTGTGAATATTAGCTATGTATTGGGGGGAAAGAAATCATCGTTCACGGCAATGAGCAATAAACAGATCACTTCCCAAAGAATATTTGACATACCTCCCCAGTACATTCCTTTATCTGTTCCTGTAGACAGTCAACGTGCTTTTCCAGAGACTTAATGGAGTCAATGCAAGCCCGATATTTCTTCTTACAAAGTTCTAGAGCAGACTTAGATGTCTTGGCATGGGTACAGCTATCTACTATATTTTGTTCTAGTGTTCTGATCTGTTGCTGCAATTGTTCCATGTCCAAATCTTTTATTTTAATGGTTTCCTCTTGAGACTGAATCTAAAAGTAGAAAAAAAGACCATATATTAAATCACCAATTTGTTTTTCTGATTTCAGTTTCAGGGGAAAGATAGAAGAGCAGCCTCATGCGGCGCGAGACCAGAGGCGCCACCGAGTCTGATGCTTGGCTGCCCTCGGCGACCCCACTTCGCGAGACACCTGGCGCTAGTGAGCTGCCAGAACCCGTGTGACTCGGCTTGTGCAGAGCATCTTTTTCGCCCTAAAATGCACCTGAGTTGAAAACAGATGCGCAAACAGCTTCACGAGCCTGTACGGATTAGTTTGACATTTGACACTTGTATATCTATGTGCGACTGAGTCTCTATACAAAGGACAACGGAACTTGCTGTGGAAAAAAACTGCGGCCACTGCATATTAGTATACAGATTCAGACTCGGTCACACACAGATATACAAGTGTCACATATTGGGCAAAAAAAGGCACAAACAGAGTCAGACGGAACCAGGCGTGCTGAGAGGGGCTATTGGCGTGACTGCAGCAATAGTGTCCGAGGACACATCTGCATATCCGCCCTAATATCATAGTGGAACAAAGCATATGTTTTTATATAGCCAACACAATAGGAAGAAGGCAATTAAGTATTTAGTTCAGCCTCACATTGATATTTCTTAATATATATATATATATATATATATATATATATATATATATATATATATTTTTTTTTTTTTGGTGAGTTTGAAGATTGACGTGTGCCAAATAGCCACTAGATACATTGAGATATCACTGATTTAAAATGAGATGTACTTCCAGTAGAGTTTTCTGTACTGGGTCGAAATGTTGTCAGCAGGGACTGACATGGAATCAATAAAGCAAATCGCTGGTGTGACATCTTCAAATAACATTAAATGTAATATTATGGGAAGAAATTTGGGACGTGGGGGAGATTTATCAAAGCTTGGAATGATATAAAATAGAGAGAGATAATAAAGGGGTCTATGTACTAAGCGAGAGTGATAAAGTGGAGAAAGAAAAAGTAGAACCAATTAGTTACAGGCTGTGTGTGAAAAATGACAGAAGCTGATTGGTTAGTACAGTACTTTATCTTCATTCACTTTATCTGTCTCCAAGGCTTAGTACATGGACCCCAAAGTACGAACCAATCAGCTCCTAACTGTAATTTTCCAAACACGCAAGGGTTTATTTATCAAGCAGTGAAAAGTGTGGAGAAATGGACCGGTGGAGAAGTTGCCCATAGCAACCAATCAGCTCCTACCTATTATTTTATAGACTGTACTTGATAAATGCAACTTCGAAGCTGATTGGTTGTTATGGGCAACTTCTCCACTGGTCCACTTCTCCAAGCTTTTCACTGCTTGATACATAAACCCCACAGCCTGTAAAGTGATAGTTAGGAGCTGATTTATTGGTACTTTATCTTCAACCGCTTTCTCTCCAAGACTTTTTACATATACCCCAAAGTACCAAATATGAACTCCTAACCATCATTTTTCAAACACTCATTGGTTGGTACTTTATCTCCATCCACTTTATCTCTCTCCAAGGCTTAGTACATATATCCAAAAGTACCAACCAATCAGCTCCTAACTGTCATTTTACAGGCTGTGTTTGAAAAATGACAGTTATGAGCTGATTGGTTGGTACTTTAGCTCTCTCCACGTTTTGATAAATCGCCCGATAGCCCATGAGAAGCCATTTTATTGACACAACTGAGGACCTTTATGGGGAGCATACGAATCACAAGACAAATATTTCATGTCCTTTGTGTATCAAATGCATACACATAGAATAGACTGAAAGGCCTGTTATCCAGGGTGCATTATACCAGGGACAATTCAATGGGGGTGATTCAATTCTCCACAATGTGCCACAGAGTGACTCTGGATTGGAAGACAGTCCGCAGCGATGTATCTTCACTCATTTTCCCTCACACCCCCACAGAGGAGATGTCGGAGATTACATACCATAATAAGCGGTAATATGCACAACTACACATCGCAGAGAAGTGGATATAACATACATAATAAGCGGTAATATGCACAACTACACATCGCAGAGAAGAGGAGATTAAATACATAATAAGCGATAATATGCACAACTACACATCGCAGAGAAGTGGAGATTACATACCATAATAAGCGGTAATATCCACAACTACACATGGCAGAGAAGTGGATATTACATACATAATAAGCGGTAATATCCACAACTACACATCGCAGAGAAGTGGATATTACATACCATAATAAGTGGTAATATGCACAACTACACATCGCAGAGAAGAGGAGATTAAATACATAATAAGCGGTAATATGCACAACTACACATCGCAGAGAAGTGGAGATTACATACCATAATAAGCGGTAATATGCACAACTACACATCGCAGAGAAGTGGAGATTACATACCATAATAAGCGGTAATATGCACAACTACACATCGCAGAGAAGTGGAGATTACATACCATAATAAGCGGTAATATGCACAACTACACATCACATAGAAGTGGAGATTACATACCATAATAAGCGGTAATATGCACAACTACAAATCGCAGAGAAGTGGAGATTACATACCATAATAAGTGGTAATATGCACAACTACACATCGCAGAGAAGTGGAGATTACATACCATAATAAGCGGTAATATGCACAACTACACATCGCAGAGAAGTGGAGATTACATACCATAATAAGCGGTAATATGCACTACTACACATCGCAGAGAAGTGGAGATTACATACCATAATAAGTGGTAATACGCACAACTACACATCGCAGAGAAGAGGAGATTAAATACATAATAAGCGGTAATATGCACAACTACACATCGCAGAGAAGTGGAGATTACATACCATAATAAGCGGTAATATGCACAACTACACATCGCAGAGAAGTGGAGATTACATACCATAATAAGCGGTAATATGCACAACTACACATCGCAGAGAAGTGGAGATTACATACCATAATAAGTGGTAATACGCACAACTACACATCGCAGAGAAGAGGAGATTAAATACATAATAAGCGGTAATATGCACAACTACACATCGCAGAGAAGTGGAGATTACATACCATAATAAGCGGTAATATGCACAACTACAAATCGCAGAGAAGTGGAGATTACATACCATAATAAGTGGTAATATGCACAACTACACATCGCAGAGAAGTGGAGATTACATACCATAATAAGCGGTAATATGCACAACTACAAATCGCAGAGAAGTGGAGATTACATACCATAATAAGTGGTAATATGCACAACTACACATCGCAGAGAAGTGGAGATTACATACCATAATAAGCGGTAATATGCACAACTACACATCACATAGAAGTGGAGATTACATACCATAATAAGCGGTAATATGCACAACTACACATCGCAGAGAAGTGGAGATTACATACCATAATAAGCGGTAATATGCACAACTACAAATCGCAGAGAAGTGGAGATTACATACCATAATAAGTGGTAATATGCACAACTACACATCACATAGAAGTGGAGATTACATACCATAATAAGCGGTAATATGCACAACTACACATCGCAGAGAAGTGGAGATTACATACCATAATAAGCGGTAATATGCACAACTACACATCGCAGAGAAGTGGAGATTACAAACCATAATAAGCGGTAATATGCACAACTACACATCGCAGAGAAGTGGAGATTACATACCATAATAAGCGGTAATATGCACAACTACACATCGCAGAGAAGTGGAGATTACATACCATAATAAGCGGTAATATGCACAACTACAAATCGCAGAGAAGTGGAGATTACATACCATAATAAGTGGTAATATGCACAACTACACATCACATAGAAGTGGAGATTACATACCATAATAAGCGGTAATATGCACAACTACACATCGCAGAGAAGTGGAGATTACATACTATAATAAGCGGTAATATGCACAACTACACATCGCAGAGAAGTGGAGATTACATACCATAATAAGTGGTAATATGCACAACTACACATCGCAGAGAAGTGGAGATTACATACCATAATAAGTGGTAATATGCACAACTACACATCACATAGAAGTGGAGATTACATACATAATAAGCGGTAATATGCACAACTACACATCGCAGAGAAATGAGGGCTCTGTTTATGTAGAAAATAAAGGTCCCCATTTATCACCCATTGTAAACACCAGCGGAATTTTTCGTTTAGTATCACTGATACAAACAAAAAATTTACTGATATTTAGTATTTACCAATACTTCATTGGATGGCGAGAGCGATGCGGTCCACATTTATGGCGAAGGTGTCATGCACATGTGCAGATGGACCGTCGCGAATGCGCATAACACTGGAGCTCCATCGCTGGCAGTGTTAGGCTGCCAGCAGCCCGACGGAGGACCTCACAGAGGAAGAGGAATTCAGAGGACCTCGCCGGAGGGGTAAGTATTGGTGAATATCAGTAAATTTTTCCTTTTTATCACAGTGATACTAAACGAAAAATTCCGCTGGTGTTTAAAAACGTTGATAAATGGGGGACAAAATGACTACCGGTAATTACCACTATATATGCAATATATAGTAGTCTTATGTAGCCATTCAGTAATACATACCTGTCTGGTGACATCTTCTGATAAGCGGCCCCTTTGAGACCCCAGCAAGCAGTGTAAAATTAAAATATCAGGAGTCTGAATGCGCTTTCAATGGTTTGCGATCCCTTGTCTGCCCACATAACAGGGCAGACGCTGCACACAAGGTGCAGAGCACATATCGCCTCTGAAATGCTCAATTGTTTAAGTGAGTAGCAACCATGCTAATTGCTGCCATACCCAGCTGCAGGTCACTATACTGCCCCCATAGGAGAGGTGATAGCATTCAATAATATGGTGCTAAAATTGGAGCAACAGATCTGTGCTCTGTATAGTATTGCTATCATCTTCTTTTACATCTGTCCTTTACCAGATCAATATTTGAGACGGCAAAGGAAACTAGTCTTGCATAGCCTATGTATAATATAAGAGTACTGGTCACATATGTAAGAAGTTCCCTTTAATTGTGGAACTTAAACAAGCATGTTCTTGTACATGTTATATACACATGTAAAAACAAAGACTTACTGGCACATAGTTCCATATAACATTATAAATCCATCTTTCCAGGAACCCACAACAAGCAGATTTTGTTTTCTGTGCACTCTACACTTGAATAGTCAAAGAAGCCAGTTTATAAGTGACTGCTATTGGCTACTGCATTTGCAATGTATTGGTAAATAACATCCACTGAATAAGTCATCTTTATAGAAGTTCATATCATTCCGGCACACAATAGAAATGGTAACACAAAGAAATTTTAGAGTACATTATATAGTATCTATCTATGTACATTAGCTCAAACTCTTTAAATAAGCACAAGATACAATATGCATGCTACACAATTTCATTACCTTGTGTTGTGCCTCTTGGTAAGTGAGATCTGCACTCTCTAAGTTTTGTTCTAGAGCCAATATTTTATCTTTGTACTCTTGTATTTTCAGCAGATCTGCTTGATGTGCCGAAGTTTCAGAGATCAGCTCCTTCTGTATGAGCGAAAGGTTCTGGTTCCAACGTTCCAGGTCAGTGGTATGAGAGTGTTTTGCATGATCCAGGTCCTTCTGAAGCTTCTCTACAATCATCACATAATTCTGTATCTATAAGACATTTTCAATCACATCTTCTTTAATCGTATTTATATAAGGAGCAGTTAAAAAAGTATATTATAACAACATTCAAACAAAAATCCACCTGAAGCGTTGACAGAAATATTAAACTTCATATGAAATGTTCTACTTCTAGTAAATCACTATCACATATGTTATTTTGTCATTTAAATGAAATAATTACCATCACATTAACTGACAAATGACATTTATCTTATGAAGTTGAAGAGCTGAGCAAGTTGCCAGAAAGCATTGGAGGGGAAGATGTGAATTAAGTGGAAGGGAACAGGGTTGAGGGGACATGTTGAAGGGGAGGAGGAAGAGAGAAGTATGAAGACCTCATGTTTAGTAGAGAGAAAGAATGGATCATGGACAGGTGAGTGGGGGAAAAGATTTGTGTGGGGGGATGGATCTGGCAAGAGAAAGTTGAGTGGTAAAGTAAGAAGACAAGAAGAAATTTGTATTAGAGCAAGTATGCACTGGAACTAGATATTCTCCAATGGCACTCTGCTGTATGGGGTTCAGAATTCCATAGATTGTAGGTGTCGCTTTTTGAATGCAGTTGAGGGTGTGGAGGAAAAGTGAGGTAGAAGGAGAGGATGTAGTGGTCAGAGAGTGTGAAGACAGAACTAGAGTACCAGGAAGTGTCCATAATGATGGGTGGGAGATTATGTTCACTGAGGGAGACACAGTTGGAAGTAAGCATGAACAGTTTAGAGAATGAAGTGCCAGTGGAGTTATTTATGGCGATGTTGAAGTTGCGAAGAATAAGAGTCAGTAGGTCAGTAAAAAGGAAGCAAGAAACCCAGACAGTGAAGCTGTCTAGGAATTTGGGACATTGGGACTGGAGGCTAATAGAGGACAGTAATATGGATGTAGAGTGGAGAGAACAGATGTATACTATGGACTTCAAAAATAGGATAAGTAGAGTTGGAAGGTTCTGGGAGGAGGATACGGAGGGTGTAACTTTGTGATAATGAGTTTGTTCCACCACCTTGTCAATGAGTGTGGGAAGAGACACCCAAAGAGGAGAGGGCTGAAAGAGAAGTAGTGTTAGAGGGGAATCTGTATGAAATACCGCCGGCCGCATGGTTCGATTCCCTGCAGCTCCTGGCCGACAAAAGCAGAGTTCCCGGCAGCGGAAGCCCGACAGCGCTGGAAATCCCGATCGTCGATAGGTAAGTACTTACTAACCTAACCCCCTAACCCTCCTTAGGGGTGCCTAACCCTAACCTCCCCCCCCCAAGTGCCTAACCCTAACCCCCCCTTCCCCAATGCCTAAACCTAAGTCCCACGGGGGGGTGCCTAACCCTAAATCCCCCCTGGGGTGCCTAACCCTAACCCTCCCTCCCCCTAGCCTAACCCTAACCCTCCCGGGGGGGTGCCTAACCCTAAGTCCCCCCCGGGTGCCCTAAACTTAACCCTCCACCCCCGTGGCTGTCCGCTTGCAGCGCCCGGCATCCCTTCGATCGGGATGCCGGGCACCTGTCTCCCGGCGTCGGGAAAATGTCAGGCGTCTACATCTAGACGCCCGGCATTTCACCCTCGCCGGGAAATGACAGTCGGGAAGTCGACTGTCGGTATTAAGGCAACCAGCTTCCCGATTGTATACCGTTAGGGGAAAAGAAGCAGGATTTACTAAAAGTATAGTACAGTTTTATATCATGGGGGGCTTTGTGCAGCGTGACCTCACAACGTGCAGCACTCCCCTCCCATACCTGGTCCGTGGTCTGCCATCTTTCTGGTGATATATTCAGAAAGATGGCGCATGCACAAAAAAGAGCAAAGACTCCGGAATAGTGCCAGAATGTTTGTTAGTTCCTGTGAGGAGACATTGTTTGGCATATAACACCAGAACAATGGCACTGCTGGTGAGTATTGGAATCGGTGCCCTGGTGGTTGGTCCTTTGATCATGGTGTGCAGGATGGGACCTCCTGAACCCATGCGCACTGCAGACACTGCACCAAAAATAAGTATCTCACTGATTTATATTGTGTTATACTATAACTGTAAAGTGTTACGATCAGCCCAGGTGTCAGACCAGTACAGAGAAGCCTAGAACTAGGAACACCAAGTATAACAGCATACAGACCAGACATGGAAGTAGTAGTAAAGCCCTCTGAAAAAATACAAGAATCTGAAAGCACACTGCCCTTGATAAGTAGCATATAAAATGGCAAACATAGGAAAGAGACAACCATTAGTTGAATAAAGGTATAACGTAATGGACAGCATTCTGTCCAAGTCAGGAAAGCAGTTATTTTAATTTTTTTTTGTTACAGCTGCAATTTAGGCAGACAGCACAAAAGGCAGCAAACATGGGGCTCATCCCCAGGACAATATGCAAAAGAAAGAAACAAAAAAGTTTTTTTGCTTTAAAAGAGCAACTAAAATGTAATTTGTACAAGTTGAAAAGTGGATTATCTGTGTCTTCTTTTGTCACTCATATCTGCTGTATGGCTGCATTCATTAAAACTTTATTTCCAAAGTTTGGCACCACCACCCAAGTTTAAGTTCAGATTTGGCACTTAGGGGTCTATTCACTAAGCCGTGGGTGGAGATAAAGTACCAACCAATCAGCTCCTAACTGTCACTTTACAGGCTGTGTTTGAAAAATGAGTTAAGAGCTGATAGGTTGGTACTTTCGGCCTGATTCAGACCCGTTCTCTAGGCTATATTCGCACGCAGCCTGCCGATGTTTGCAATCTGCGCATGCGTACGCATCGCAGTGCACGTGTGCGAACTAGTCCATGCGAACGGGAAGCGGTCACTCTCTGCGCATAGACAGCTCGCTAGAATGAGTGACAGGACAAGCCGTTTATGGGTGGTGACGGGTTGGTTGATGGAAACGGGGGAGTGGTGGTGTGAACACAGGCGTACCGGAGCATCTTAACGCCATTTCAGAGGCGTGCATAATTAGGACGCAGCGTCATAGTACACGTAACATGGTTGTTTTACACACTGAAGCACTCGCGGTGCTTGCGGTAGGGTATGGTCAACCACAAGTGCTGCGATCGCATCCGATGGTACTCAATGTTATCGATGGTTGCATACACATCTTGGACATGACGTGCATAAATGGACGTCTTAAAACAGGCTGGTGGGCATCTGCATACACACCGCGATCGCACGCCAAGACATAGTGGGCGTGCTAATGCCTTGCCGTGCAATCACCTGTCTTTGCTGGATTTGCATACGCCGAGTGCATGCGAAAGCATCTAGCGAGCGTGTCTTTATCACTCTCCAAGGCTTAGTACATAGACCCCTTAAACACCACCTAAAAGTTCTGTTCTGAGAAACTGCATGTACAGTAATTGCCTATTTGGTTTTATTTCCTGCCGGACTACTCCTGTCGAACTACATTGATCTATGACATTGACTATTATTTTGCCTAGTGTCAGTAACTACTCTGTTACTGACCAAGGTTAAGTACTGGCCATGTATTTGGACTATGATTTTGCAGCATATCGTGGTATCAGTCCTTCTAATTTCAGAATGAATCCCAAGGAGTATCTGAAACTACTGTACATGGAGGCCTTGGATTATCAGTGTGTCTATTCTGCCCTAAGGGTAAAATAAACGGCTGCTGCAGATGAAGATTATACTAAGTCTAAGATCCCAGGAGATCTGTGTGACATAAATTATGTAAAATGAGAAAAGCATGAATAAGATGTCTCTTCCGTAGCCTAAAAGTACAGAAAAGAACTAAATGGAAATACATTTTAAAATAGTAACATTATGCAAACAATAACTACTAGCATAGGCAGATACTACTATCAAACAAGACCGAGGGTGTTTAATATGGAGTAGGGGAGAAACTGAATGTGCATCTCATTAAAAAGAAAGGAAGGATAAAGATCATGCAGAGAAGTTATGTTGTATAAATTACCCATAGACACAAGAGAGCAGACTATAAAGGCAAGAACGGAAGGACAAGAAAGAAAAAGAGGGACCTTTCTGTGCATCATAGTTACAAAAAAGCACAGAGACATATTGTTTAGTTACTAATTTTTATTCTAAAAAGTGGCTGATTGCATACCACATCCTGCTTATTCTAAGCAGCTCAGCGCTTGTTTCCAGCACATTCAATTTGACTTGTAAAATCACTTTAATTCCCTATGCAGCACCCACATTCAGGAGAGCATTGCCAAGTTTACTTCTTTCAGCAGAACAGTGAAAAGACTCAGGGAAAACAGTTCTTAGCAAATTTAGGCCCTCATTCAGAGCCGTACGCTCTGAGCAGAGTGCACGCTCTGAATGAGGGCCGCCCTCCATGAAAATGGAGCGTCCTCCTGGACGCTCGTATAGCTGTGGGTCACCACCCACAGCCTATACGAGCGTGCATTTTGATGGCCGCGATGGTCTTGACCATCACGACCATCGAAACTGCGAGCCGGAGCCTGCGGTTGAGGTTTTCCACCGCAAGCTCCGGAGTGATTTTGGCTCTATCAGAGCCAAAATCACTCCCACTGACATCACTAGTGATGTCAGTGGGCCGGCTTCTGACGGGAGGCGTTCCCGTAGGAACGCCCCATCAGGGAGGCACGCCCCCGGCACGCCCACCAAAGGGGGCGTGCTGTCAATCAACATCGACAGCACGCCCCCTTTGATCAGACACAACGAGCGAAGGACTTTCCTTCGCTCGTCGCGTCTGGCGCATGCGCACGACGGAGCACCCTCCGTCGTGCGCATGCTCAGTGAAGAACATCGACCCACTTGCGAGCGGACAGCCGCTCGCGAGTGGGTCTGAATCAGGCCCTTATTTCCAATATAGATAGTTGGTGTAATTTTTAATATCTAAAGATGAATCTTTTCAAACAAACAGGTATATAAGACAGGGAGAACACCACTCATGAGCTTGCTATCCAACGGCAATAGGGACTAAAGGAACAATACATTATTAAGGCTCTTTCTAAGGGGTGTAGTACAAAACATCGACATTCAGAATGTTGGAACCAGAATGTCGACATGGTTGTTATGTAAATACACATACTTCCCAACTCTCCAGCATTCAGCGGGACAGTCCCATTTTCCTGGTACTGTACCACCGGGGCGCAGTGTCCCATGGTGGTGGTGGGGCGCACACACACAGCTGCGGGAGCCTCCTCCCCCTTTCCCCACAACTAGACCCCCACCCACCCTAGCGCATGCAATGTCCCACATCAAGGAAGAGTAAAGTTGGGAGGTATGAATATGTAAAATGTCAACATTCACATAATGTTGTACACACACGCAAATACACTAATAAATGGGCCTGACATATGCCGGGTTACGTCAGTGTCTGCCTGCTGCTCTGCCCTGACCCACCCCTCTCTCTATACGCTGCACCACCACCTTCTTCTCCTACCACTCCCCCTCTCTGCCTGCTGCTCTGACCCACCCCTCAAGTTTTAACAATTCCAACCCCTGGTCTGTACCGCCCCATCTATCCCCCCCCTCCCCCTCACTCCGTCTCAGCCCCATACTTACCGTGCTCCAAGCGGTCCTGCTTCTCTACTAGCGAGAGCTGTTGGAAGGGTGGTGCAGTACCGACTGCCCAGTCTCCGGGGTGCAGCTCAACATCTCTGGTGATGCAGGGCTGTCCCCAGAGTGATGTTATCGGGATCCTCCACGAGGCCAAGCTCCCTTTATTTCGGCCATGCCCCCTTTTCGGGCAGACATGCCTGTGGCGAGCGGAGGGTGACACCAGACCCGGTGACGCCACTGAATCAGACTAAGGGGTCTATTTAAGCAGTGTTAGGAGACAGAGTAAAAAGTGATAAGACATGTGCCAGCCAATCAGCTCCCAACTGTCATTTTTCATACACAGCCTGTGAGATGATAGTTAGGAGCTGATTGGCTGGTACCTTATCACTTTTCACTCTGTCTCCTAACCAGGGCCGAAACTAGGATATCTGTCACCCGGTGCAAGGCAGCAATTTTGCGCCCCCTCCCTTCCTGTACCTGGATTTTGTCCTTGCTCCTCCATAAGGCAGTGCACTAGTCAGATGTCCCTGGTATAGTGACTTACATTATTCCACACACCAGAATGCCCATTACACATTATGCCACACACGGTAATGCCTATTACCGAAGTGCCACTTACATATTTGCCCGACACCATTTTATGCCCCACAGTAAGGCTTCTAATTACTTTAAAATTACCTGCTCGTTGTCAGGAGTTCCATGCTCGTTGCCATGGGGATTATGCTCGTTGCCATGGGGTTTATGCTCGTTGCTATGGGGTTTATGCTCGTTGCCAGGGGGTTTCAAGGGAGAAGATGCAGCTTTCAGCATCTTCTTCCGACACTTGCGCTGGCCTAATAGACACTAGTGGTCCAGTAGGACCTCTATTTTCTGTCTCCTCCTTGGCGGTGGCCATTTTTGGATGGCCGTTTTCAGCAGAGTCCATGCGGACGGCTAGTACGCATGGAATCTGCTGAAAATGGCCACCGCCAAGGAGGAGACAGACACTAGAGGTCCAGTAAGGACCTCTAGCATCTGACTCCTCCTAGGCGGCGGCCATTTTTGGATGGCCGTTATCTGAATCTGCAGCCTTTTTTCACCCCCTGCATTCCGGCACCCGGTGCACGTGCACCTCTTGCCCCCCCTAGTTGCGGCCCTATCCTAACACTGCTTAGTAAATAGACCCCTAAGAACTGGGCTCACACTGGGGCTGAGGCAAAGTGAGTAGTACACCAGTTTGCGCAGCATATCATGCATTAATTCGCACTGACTGTGCATACTCAGAAAGCGAGAACACAACACATATTGCACGCATCAAATCCTATGACCATGGAGGTAGAACGGGAATTGGCGTTCTCACATAGGCGAAGTTCTCTAAAAGCATATTTGCACAAATGCAGCCACCAATTATGTCCATATGCCCCTGCCTATGGGACAGATACAAAATCAGCATAGATGGCACAGTGGTTAGAATTACAACACTGAGGTCATGAGTTCAATTCTAGGTCATGACTGATCAGTGTGCAGTATGTGAGCTTTCTCCATGCTTGCTTGGGTTTCCTCTGGGCTCTCCGGTTTCCTCCCACGCTGGAAAATCATTTTGGTAGATTAATTGGCTTCTGACCAACAAATTATCTATAGTGTGCGAGTCCATGTGATAAGGAATATACAACCTTAATTAGAGATTTACGCATATACAATCGCAAATGCGATCTCTTATGGATCGCAATTGCAAAAATATGCTAATGTCTCCAAAGCTTACCGAGCATAGAGACGCACATTGCTGCCTTCTCATATCGCTCTGACGATGTGCATCAGCATACACATGGGGAACATTGACCCAGATCAGGCAGCCACGCAGCTTCTGAGTCACGTCTGACCAGCCTTAAACACTGCGGCTTTCCTGACACACTGAGAGCTCTCATGCTGCAAAGGAGATAGCAATAGCTAATTTATGCACGCCTATTAAACAGAGTTTAAACGGTCCTGCAACGTCTGCGTTTGCCAACCATCCCCGTCACCTCCACCAAACGCTGACTACCTGTCACTCACTTTGCGAGTGAATCCTGTGTGTGAGTGTAATCACAAACCAATCGCTGCGCATGCACAGTATGGCTTTCACGCAAGCGCAATGGCTAAAAATTGCTCAATCTCCATAAATATCGGCATTGCGTTAATCTCTGAATCAAGCACATAGATTGTAAGCTTCACTGGGGCCGGGACAGATGAGAATGACTGAAATATGCTCTGTAAAGCGCTGTGTAATATTTTTGCGCTATATAATACAACTGTTAATAAATACAAGTTGGGCACAGGATACCGGCGGTCGGGAAGCCGATGGTCACAATCCAACAGCGGCATCCCGACAGTCAGAATCCCGACCCAATTAGGTAAGTACCCTAACCCTCCTCTCCCTTCCCCATAGTGCCTATCCCTAAACCTAACCCCCCCCCTAACCCTAATACTCACTGTCGGGATGCCGGTAGTCGTAATTCTGGCGCCAGGATTCCAACTGCTGTTGGGATTCGGTACCGGTATTCTGAGCGCCGACATCCGGACCGGTGGGATGCTAACTACATCCCATAAATACCACACACTGATGAGGAACCAGGTATACAGTATATGCTGCCATAGGGCTGTGTAGGGATCTGCAGATGTGCAAAAATACACTACTGTTGCGTGTACTTTCTTTTGAGTAGTTTACGCTTTGCTACAAGTCTGCGTCAGCTCCATTATGTCTGTATGTTCTATATGTCTGTACTTTCTGTTAATCAGTTTCAGATCAGCAGATGCACAGTCACTTTACTAAGGGCCAATGTTGAGAAACTTCATTAAAGATTACAACAAAAAGCATTAGGAAGGCTTTGTTAACACTATTTAGCAAGGCAATACATTTAGTAATTACGTTGTAAAGATTATCTCATCACACTTTAAAATGTTCTGAGAACGTATATATGGCATTTGATCCCGCATGTCTACTTGTAAAATCCAGAACATTCACAGATCTGGGAAGAGTAAAAGATCTCAAGTTTAATTCCTTAAATCACTCTGCCAACCTGTCAACTTCACTCACAAGTTGCTATTATTTAACTTGATGAATGGGAAGCCTGCATAATGGAAAATTGTACAGATGACGGAACAATTATTTTTTTCCCCCCAGTAAATGGTTTAAATTGTGTATGCTGGAAGTTTCTGCTTGAAGCAACTGTTACAAGCTTCAATTTTCAAAATACTATAGTTATTGTTGATTAAACTTTAACAACACTTTCAAATACTGGTTAGAAAAACAACAACTCAACTTTACTATTTTATCCGTTCTGATGGAATGGTATCACATAATACAGTAGACTGGCTAAGCAGCATGGGCCTGATTCAGCTACGTACAGAAACCTGACGGTTTATATACATATGCGACGTTTGTGGGTCTGCGCTTGCGTAAACCATGTGCAGAACGAGTCCTGTGTGTTAGCACGCAGTGCCCCCAAGACATTTGCATGGTTACGTTCCTGGAGACAGGGGTGTGTCGCTCCCGTTTCCTGGGTGTGCCAAGGCCAAGGTCTGCATCGCAGGCCAGGAGTCGGCCAGTCAGCTTCAGCTTATGCAGCCTGGCCAAAGCTGAGATGATCGCGATGGTGATCCAAAGCAGCGTCTACGGATCGCAGATGCATGCAGAGGGTGTCTATATCCTACAGGCACCTCCTGCTGCATGTGCATTTTAGTTGGATGGTATTGCACAGATGCTTCCTAGCGGCTGTGCATGACCGTTCACATCTGGATCAGGCCCCATATCTCAGGTAGAATCCCTTGTATGTATTCGCAGAGGGAAACCATCGACCACTTGGGCCCGATGGCTTCCCTGTGTGCACCTCTGAATTTCCCCCTATAACCTGAGCAGTACTGGCATGCAAGTTTCTGCCAATCTGCATTGTGAGACAATGGACAGGATCATCATTTAATAAGCTCTGAGGTGCAGTGACCAGATTTCCAGGTTCCCTATGATCAGTCACAGTAGTTGGAAGGAAGATGACCACTCATATACACTAATAGCTGTGATCTTCTTACTGCATTTTCTGTTATACCCGATAAATATCCATCCTTGGTAATAACAAGTCACCTTTGATAAAGCTGGGGGTTACACAGCGAAACGCGTTAAGCACCCCAACTCTCTTGGAACACATTGGATTGTACAGTTAATTCCTTGTGACCTGAACCAGACTTCCGGATCTTTACCAAATCTTCAAAGTGGATATTGGCCGGATGGAGGGATTGCAAGCCTCCGGTATTTTCTTTACCACTCCAAGGGACCCACTATCATTGCTTTTTCCGCTAAATAAAAAGGACCCTCAACATAGTGAATCCATTGGACCATACCACCCAGTTACAAAATACTTCAGTCTAATCCAGGGAGTCACCTAGGAACAGGACACTATATACTGCACCTATATTCCACTGGACTAATACCATCCAGAGAGAGGTGCCTATTTACTAGCATATTTTTGTATTGTTTTATTCTTTCATTTATTATACAAGATATATTGCAATTTTATATGTATTTTAATATAGATTAAATACTGTATTTATATAAATTCACTTCAGTTGATCATTTTGGTATATTCATTTATCCTCATAAAAGCGCTGTTTATTGTTCTCTGCATGTCTGAAAACGATTTCTAAAACAGTGATGAGATATGACCAACCACGTCGGCATCAATCAGTCAATGACAGCACTGAGATGTGCGTAGTCATCTTCTCTGCATCTCCATCTTAGTCACTTTGCCAGATCCCCGAATGAAAGGATCTGTTCAGTTGTGACATCTATATGTGTGACTCAAGTGACCACAAACTTGTTCAGCAATCAAGTGTAATGACTAGATCACTGCTGGCATGTCTGATGATACAATGACGCCACCCCGCCACTCTTCCCACAGTAACACTTCTGACCTGTCCACTACCGCTGGCCGCTGTAGTGCAGCAGGAGAGGCACATCATGCAGGGAGAGAGAGGAGATGGATGCTACTCAGCTGCAGCACGATGGACCTCTGCTGCTACACTGCTATACAGTGGCCAGCGGTAGTAGACTGGTGAGTAGTGTTACAAAGGTAGAGGGGCGCGATCACACTGATTGCCCCCCTCCCCAAGGATCCGTCACTGTTGGCCACCATGTTAATTGCCAGGAAATGTTAAGTGTTTATTTAGCAACTAAAAGGCAAATTAAAAATTTACTTTGTGAATAGACTTTTAGCAGTCTTCAGAGGCATCTAAAACTTCCAATCAAATACCGATGTGTAGCCTGTCCCCCACTTACCTGGCCAAGGTGAATCTCCTGCTCATGGAAGAGCTGCTGCTTTGATTTTTCGACTTGATTGAGGCGATCTTCCTGCTCGCTGCTTTTCTCCCACAGTTCCCGAGCTTCAGTTTGGAGACTTTTAATCTTCTGTTGGAGTCTTGAGACTTCTTCCTCTTGGAGACTCAACTAATGGAAAAAAAATGCCTTAATAGTGAAAAGTTAAATTCTATCTATGCTCTCTAAGCTCCCCAATTTAAAGTCGACATACTCTATGACTCTTGTTTAACAGCCTGCGAGTTCCATGCATGGGTGGAAATCCAGTAAATTAGCTATTCATTTTATGTGGACATAATTTAAAATGCAAAGGCAAAACCAACCCTGTCAGTGTCTATGTAATCCATTGTCATGGGATTGAACTTCTCCTGTTCTGTGCTCTGTGCAGGTAACTCGCTCTGTGGAGCTACTCACAAAATAATTCATCATAATTGTCTTACCAGTGGGTGGATGTAAAGTTTATTTAGCAATTGTGCTATTCTGACAGTTTACGCAGTGTCCGTCTTTATTCTACCATTAAGATGTTTAGATAATATACGATCAATTACGTATCAAATAATCCCAAAGAGATCCGTTATATTTATAGCATGTTAGTGGGTAGGAGGACATCCAAACCCAATGTTTATTAATTATCTTCTTAACAGTCTGGGATTCAGAGAAGTACATTGTATCAAAAAATAATAACAAAATTCTGAAACAATTCATGAATTGCTCTATAGAATTATTTATTATTTACTTATTTTACCTGTTCAATAATATAGATTATTGTTATCAGTACACTCCCATTAAGGCTAGTATAGGGCCAAAATAAAGTGTCAATAGGAGGCAATATTCAGGGCACAGAACAAGGGAATTATAAATCCACTTCAGTGCATACCATTGAGGCTGGCCAGTGCTTTAAAGATTTAAGAGCTAACTTTAGAAAACGATTACTTCAAATGTGATATTTACTGGTTGTATAAATTAGATGCTTTGGGTTCCCATGATAAAAACCATGAATGTAATTGGCAACATAAAATCTTCCTTTTTAGCATTCTAGTAATTCAGAGTGATGGTATATAGAAATGACTCCCAGGATGCTCCGACACAACCTTTGAGAATGGTCAGAGCACTTCTGTTTTTAAACATTTGAAATTCACATAATGCGGGATGTACTAAGCATTGCATTTGCAATACGGTACATCCTGTCTCTGTGTACATACCGCGGTTCATTGCTGTGGTATGTACCAAGAATATCACAAAGGATAGCTCTCCCGATAAGAGCTGTCCTTTGCGATGGCTCCGGACAGAGGGTCTACCGGGTTTAACACCCAGAAGTCCCTTCCCAAGGAAGAGCGTCTCGATAAGAAGCTCATAGGCTTTTATAGGGTAACGCCACCTGAAGGGGGCATTACCCATAAGGACTAAGCACCGGAATGCTTAGTACATTTGGGGAATGCAGCAAAACCCCGGAAAACAGTGTTTTGGGGAGTTTTACAGCATTTTCGCCTTTAGTACATCCCGCCCAATATATTTTGAGCTGAAATTTCTAGGGACAGCTGTACATAGGATTATCATTACCGTATTAGCAGTTGCAGCACCGACAGTGTGCTATTCTTATATTCATAAACAGGATGCATGGGTACTAATAACCTGATGAGTATTAATACACTGACCAGTACCAATACCCCGACACAGAAAGACGTTTGACTTGTGCATGTTTATTAATACTTGTTATTTTGGTATGTTATTACCTGAAGCCTTGCCATCATTCCTCATTGTCTTAAATCTATTGCTGGGTATCATGTATTTTAAAACATTACTAATTAGAAGAGATTACAATGTTTACCAATTCCTATGACTGAAATCATTTGTAAGAACTATATCTTATTTAATAAAGAGTTAAATGAAGAAATTATCTCTCGTTACAAAAGTGGTGTAAATTCCAACAAATACAAGGAGCCTGTAAGAGGACAGCCCATTACTACCCACATCAATCTCTATTTACCCTGCAGCACACAGAGCACAAACAGAGGTTGAAGTAGAGATCGTTGTCTGTGTATACAGACCATTCATTTACTATCGCGATCAATAATTTCTATATCAAGTTCCATCTGTCCTCCCTTCTACACAGGGCTACTGGAGTTACTCTAAAGCTGAGTACACACTATACGATATGTCTCTGTGCAAGCGACACAGCTGCCAACACTGTCAAGGTCAATCGTGCCAGTACACAACATATTGGGTGGTCGCTCACAGGATAGTGCAGTGTGTACCAACTGCCCGATATATCGTTCATTGTCACCATCAGCCATCGCATCGGGCAGTCGGCAAGTGTGTACCCACCTTCAGATTGGATAGGTATGAAATACCGCTGGACCTATCCCGACGCCGGAAGACCGGCACCAGTGAAGATCCCGACAACTGGAAAGGTAAGTGCTAGCTACCCTAAACCCCCCCCCCAACCCTCCTTTAGTTTTGCCTAAACTCCCTCCCTAGTGCCTAACCTCCCCTTCCCCGCAGCCTAAACCTAAGTCTCCCGGGGGGTGCCTAACCCTAACCCCCCCTTCCCCTAGCCTAACCCTCCTGGGGGGGTGCCTAACCCTAAGTCTCCCCTGGGAGCCCCTAACCTAACCCTCCCCCCACCGCAGCTGTCCGCGCCAGGCACCTGGCTTACCTTCGATCTGTATGCCGGACGTCGGGCTCCCAGCGTAAGTAAAATGACAGGCATCGGGATTTGGACGCCTGTCATTACACCCCTGCCGGGATTACACTGTCGGGAAGCCGGCAGTCGGCATTTCGACCGTCGGCTTCCTGACTGCATCCCCTTTAGATGAGGTCAGTAAAATCTGTATGAAAAAGCCCTAAAATGTGCCAGTAGCCTAATTTTCTGTAGGGCAGTGTTTCTCAAACCTGGCCTTTATGGAACCCTAACAGTGAGTGTTTTCAAGGCATCAACAGGAATAATTGCTACCACCTGTAGATCTATTATGGTAGTCAATTAATACAATTGTGGTCCAGCTACGGTAGATGGTCTGAAAAACATGCACTGTTGGGATTCCATAAGGCTCAGGTATGAGAAACACTGGTGTAGGGAACAGAGAGAAAAATATTTGCATACATGAAGTAAGAGTTCTTGGCTAAAGGCTCTTAGAAAGACAATGTATTTTAATTTAAGCATAAGGATGTAAGGGTCTCATCCGATTGATAAAGCTCTGTGAGAGGCCTACATTTCCACATAGCTAGAATTCAATATTCAAAAGGTAAAATGATAAATAAAATGAATTTAGAGTCCTTGAATATCACTAAAATGTTTGTATTCAGCTAGAACACTGCATATGGTGTGAATTTTATCCCAAATTTTCTTACCGTAAAGTACTGTACCTGATGCAATAGCTCTACAAACAAAAAAACTATCCAGATTTGATCATTTTGATGAATACAATAGAATTCCTATAATAAGCATTGCCGTGCCATTGTGACAACGCATATTCATCATTTTGATTGTTCTTCTCACTGAATTAAACTGGCCGACTTAACGTTTACCTCAGTTTCCCGCTTTGAATGGAAAATTGTTTATTGTTGTATGTTGTATGATGGGGAATAGACAGAATCAACAATGACTGAAAGCATTCTCCAAATTATGTAACCTTTAATTCCCACATCTTGAATATTTCTCGGTGCAGAATGGCACAGAACAAAAATTCAATGGTAGGAAAGAAGCTGAATGTTTCCATCTTACCAACAGCTCTGGATACTGAAGAATGATCTGTTAACAGACGTTTCAGTCTAAACTCTCAAAGTACTTACTTCTTCTTGAGAGCCAAAATATTTCTCCTGTGATGTTTTCAAGTCTGTTTTAAGTTGTAAAATGATTTGATCTCTGTTATTAACCTAAAAAAAAAAGAAAATAGCAAAATTAAATACAGATGGACAATGAGTGAGAGTTAAGACACTGGAATGAATAACTAACTTCATTCAAAACTAACTTGAGCAAGACAAGGCATTGTGCTCTCAACCTTTTTGTGTCATTTCTTTCTCTTGCTGGTTCCTTTCAACATATGTTTCCTTAGCTTTTCTACACAAAGGCCGTTACCAAGTTATATGTCGTCTACAGACATGCCTTTATATAAAAGTGCCGCGGGATCTAAACCAGTCAAATTTAACCCCTACCTGGAGAATCATAATCAGATCTTTGATCGCCACAATACAGAAATGTACAGATGTTAAATAAAGACCCCTTAGAAAATAATGATATATAAATATTACCATTGAAGCCTACAGATACACTACAAGAGCTCTATAACCAAAGTTTTCCTACTCTCGCACTTACAGATCCCAAGTTAAGGGGGAGATTTATCAAAGCTTGGAAATAGATAAAGTGAAGAGAGATAAAAGTACCAACCAATCCGCTCCTGACTGTCATTTTTCAAACAGTCTGTAAAGTGACAGTTAGGGGAAGATTGGTTGGTACTTCGGGATAGATGTACTAAACCTCTCTCCAAGGCTCCCTAAATTACATATACGACTTTAACTCACTGCACCAGCTCACATTGGGGGATAGTTATAATACAAACTGGTGCACAGGTAACAGGATTTAACCCACAATAACCAATCACATTATAAGATTATTTATTCTTGTACAGATTAGGAATGTAAACGTTTTGTTGGTTAATATACATTACAGCACAATTTTTTTTGCACAGGTACCTGTGAACCAGTTTTCCTACATATCCTGCAATGTTTTCCAGGTCACATTTACCATAAATGTCCAATGTCCGGTATGGTGGGCCGAGACCCATCTGATCTAATTATCTTCAAACACTAAATGGAGAACAGAGTAGAATGTATATATTATATATTTATATGCGATAAAAAGCATGAGGGTCACATGGATTATTAGAGAGGTGTCACATCCCGACACAATAAGCAGCTTCCTGACAGGTGCACTTATGTGCCTTACCCGAGTGAGAATCTGGTTTCACTGAACAGCAGAGTCACAGCACAGGGAAACACTACAAGCAGGCAATCATAGATCCAGCAGGTACAATGCCTTACAAGTACGGTTTGACTTTTTACATCATATATATCTACAGAGTACACAGACATAAAACAAAAAGCAAGCATGAAAGAAAAATGAGTTACACTACTTTTAAAAGTAATGACGTATCCTTGCTTGTCGTTTGTGAAGAGTAGTGGTTACAATAAAGCAAATGACATGCCTTGTTATAGTCTCTAAACATATAATTGACAAGAGACTCTCGAGGAGGAAGGGGGCTAAATGCACTGTAACACACGCACACACACCTCGTGTTGTACAGTTTTATGTCTCTCTGTGACAACTGCCAGTTTTAGTTCCAGCCTTTTCCTCTCTTCACTCATCTTGGAAACATCCTGGGACTGCTGCATGATTCGCTCTGTCAGCTGAATATTTTCTTCCTTAAGTTTATGCAAAAGTTTCTCCCGGTGGAGCAGCTGGATGTAAAACAGATAAACGCAAGGTTCATTTCAAATATTGCTGTCCCATCTTCCTATTATGTTCCCTAAAGTGGAGTTTAATCCTCTGCTGGAATTGCATCTAATTCGAGCACAAAGCTGCTCGTCTCTTGAATATTCACAACATGTATGCACATCATACAGTAGACTCCAACAGACTCGAAATACATAGAACTGTCTGCAGCTGTGTGATTGGGTCATGGATGTAAGTAGCTAGTACAAAGGTGGAATATTTATTGTGGGTATACTTGGGAATAGTGTCATTACCATTCATAGCTGTCTATCTTCTGTCCCATGCCCAGCGGCCCATGGCAGCCACTCAATAACCTGTTTCCTTATTGTATTGTGATTTGTGCCAGTTCTGTACAGGGTACTAATGTGCACTGGGCCAGCCCCGGCAACCCACAGCCATACTTACCGACCTTGTATAAATCATCTCCGGGAGAGTTGCTGCTGCTGCTGCTGGCCGGTTCAAGGTGGCCGGGCCGTAGACGTAATTAGGCCCCTTCCCCCGGAAAAGTCCACAATTTGTGGGTCTGCAAGGAGGGGGAAGCCCCTTCCCCTCTCTATGGACCCGTAAATTCCCCATTAAATCTCATCCTGTCCACTTCACTAGGAAGTGGGCAGGATGCAGGAGATCTGCTTAGACTTCCGGAGGTGCGGGTGGCTACGTGAATAATCGGGAGCCTCCCGCAACTTCCGGGAGTATAGGCAAGTATGCCCATAGCACATGTGATGTCATAACATCACAGAGAAGGGGCCCAGGAAAATGGAAGTGGCGGGCCATACATATTCTATAGATGTGCCGGGCAGCTCTCAAAGGCCATTCCAGACATCCTGCAAGCCAAATTGAGGTAACGCTGGGGCTTGTCTTTAAAGTAAGAACAAACTATTTTTTTTATTAGTTCTTACATAATGTGACATGCATAGTTAGGTGACAATATCTTACCTGTCTGCAAAGGTTTGTAAGCTATAGTTACTGATGAAATGTTGCCTCTTCATTACATGTTGTTCCTTATTACCAAGGGCAACTACAGACTGGAGTCGGAATAGTTTTTTAAAAAAAGTGACCCTGTCCATGGTGTAACTGGTGGATGTATCAGCCCCGCACTCAATCTATAGACAGAATATGTCCCAAGCAGTGACCACTATGGCTATTGGCACCTAACTGTACATTGAGAGAAGAGGCAGCTATTAAGGGTGATGGGTCTGTAACTATGACGATGAAACGGTTATAGCAAGATATTTTTTTATTCTGTATTTCCCATTATGTAGGTCATAAATTGTTAATATTGATAAAAGTGGAGGTAACTTTAGACATTTATCTGGAAAACACTAATTAGAGATAACTAAAGAGTTAAAGACATGTTGGTAAGGTAAGGACTAGCTGATTGCGCTTATTAACTGATCATTGTCACTTTATTATACAAATCATCGCAATTTGTTTGCAGTATTGTGACATCTCTAAAGTTCTGTTGTGTTCACACTTTGAGACTGTGGACATCATTCAGTGGCGGACGGAGGATGCAAGCGGTCGCTCAGAAACTGGGCGGCCACTTGAATCCTGACCGCCCGCCTCTGTTGCAGCTCTAACGACCGCTCGGGTGATGGTCGCGATGGTCAGAGACCATCGGGGCTTACGACGAGACCCTAGGGTAGGGTCTCACTTGTCGTAAGCCCCGGCGAGCTTCTAGCTCTGTCTGAGCCGGAAGCTCTCCACTGACAACACTAATGATGTCAGTGGGGCCTCCCCCAAACGGTAGGCGTTCCCATGGGAACGCTTCCGTTGGGCTGCCACCCCCCTGGCCCACCTTCCAAACGGGGCGAGCTGTCAATCAACATCGACAGGTCGCCCCCTTTGGATCGAGACCCGCTACGACCGGCACTGTCGGTCGTAGCGGGTCTCACGCATGCGCCGGCGCGCACATGCTCTGTGGGGGGCCATCGACCCGGTCCGAGCGCATCGGCGCTAACGACTGGGTCTGAATGACCCCCTGTGTCTCGAACTCTGTTGCACTGACATATGGAAACTTCAGGGACAATTTTATAAATATGGAACTGTCAGTGGAAATTAGAAAGTATTGTCAACAGTACACTCCATGCTGCCGAGACACACCCCTGTCCCCACATTTCTGGTGTGTGGTGCATCTTTACATGGGCCCATGTGAACACTCTATCTATTTCTTCTCTATGCCACGGCGTTCAAAGACAGTTACAGTCATTAACCTAAAATAGGCCCTGAATAGAAACTGGAATACTAAACGTACCATTTGACTTACTGAACATGTACATTAAAATAGCAAAGCCACAGACTGTGCATAAATAATATATCAGACACCTAATTAAGGCAGTTGACCAATAGACTTAAAAAAGAATTAACAAAAATAAAAATATCCCCAAATGAAAACTGTAAATTTCTTAAAATACTAATGGTAATTTATATAGTAATAGACCATTTCGAACAATACTGTTATTGTGTTTAGTAGACATGTAGCCGCCCATCTAATATGAAACGACACATTGTATCAAGGCTCAGATGTAATAATACAAAAATAAATAAGATAACACACAGCAGCTCTCCGCTTTAGCATAAGGTCTTTTCTCAACGTTTATGTCCACGTTATTCTAAACAGAAAAATATGTATTTTTGGCTGTTTGGAAACAGAAAGGGAAAAAAAATGTTCTTTAGAATTGGCACACATCATGGAGACACTACAAAAAGGTAACACAAACCATAAACAAGCACAACAGGAACCCTAATTATAGATGTATATTTTAGGTACTTACACTGCCAAGGAATAAGGAAATAAAAAGCAAAGGTTAATACAAAACAGGCAATTAAAATTGATTACCTCATCATAACATACAGAGTACTGGCTTTGAGCTTTTAATAGCTCCTTCTGTAGGGCCTCACGTTTGCTTTCTTTGTCGTGTATCTATGGAAAACAATTTCAGAAAACATTTGAATGGAAACAACTGGAATAATGCTGACGACAACATTTCTAGCCTAAATTGCTAAAGGTATAGTAGATATATAGGAATGTCAGGTCTGTTATTTGCAGTGCCGATGACGGCATATATATAATAACAGTTGCTCGAGGTGCAATTTTGTACAGTAATTTTTCATGATCTTTAAACACACTCAATGTTCTCAGTCCGTGGGCTCTGCAGCCATTTTGGTTGTAAAATATATAGCACATGTTAAGTGAGTGGCTCCATGTTAATGGGGAGCCAGCGTGAATGAACATTGGGGGGAATGAGGCGTTTATAGACTTCAGCCTAGCTGCCACCTCGTGCTGTACGAAGGGGTTTCAATTCCATCATTTTCTAAACACAGAAAAATGTATCTCTCCAATTCAGAATATTGAATGTCTTATGGAAAGTGAAAGGTCATTTGTAACTGTCCAAACGATTGATGGAGTTAAGATACCTCCTTGACCTTCAACCTGCACTCATAAAAAACAGTTTCAGATGACAGAGCACAGGACGATTTTTTTTCTCCCTCTCTCTCCAGAAATGTCTGTTCTTATTCCCTTATTGCACTGTTGATTTGTTATCTAATATATTTCATAATTGTATGTCAACATTTAATTACTGTGTGTCTTTTCTCATTAAAAAGCTAACTGTCATCTAATACTGCTTAGCAACGCTCGCTGTTTACACTAATTCATGCAACTCTGTCTGCTCCCTGCCATCGTTCTCCATCACGATCAGCGACTTAATTGCTTTAGATTCCATTACAAACAGTCAAGGTCACTGGCTGCAAAAATATATATTCCAATTACACATTAGTTAGAAGGAATGAGAGAAACAAACACTCTGACTTTGTTTACTGTGGAAAAAAATAATACCATAAAAATAACAGGGATACAACAAAACTGGTAATAACTTAATGTCAGCAATGACATACATATATGTACAGAATTAACCGGGGCTAGAGCAACATTATACAGTATCACCCATTTGTACACGTATGTACTGTACTGGATGAGGAGACTATATAGGGATAATAATGTGTCTTTATGTGATAGCCCAACCAACCTAGACTATTATTAAGAAAAGTGAGTGGAAAACATAATAGGTAGTGTGGGATACTGGTATAGAGAGTCAGCACAAGGGACTGTAGGTTGGACACGCAGAAGATATGTGATAATAGAGATGCACAAGCCTAATTATTAGGTGCATTATAGACAGGTGATTGAGATGCACTAGGCAAGCCTTGATCGGAGTAGTGGCATTATAATTATTATTAAGTAAAAAGTATATTTTAAAGATTCTGCATACCTTAAAATGACAATATCAGGTCAGTGATATGATTACTGAGAGTCAAGATTACCTCTAGACAAAGAGCATTGGGGGTGTAATGAGAGAATTTTTACCCATAATATTGAACTCAAGGACATTAGGGCCAGGACTGCAATTACGTGAATGGACAGGAGGGGAGGAATACAGATCAGGCAGGTATGGTGTATCTCACTAGTCACATCTCTATGTTGTTCTTTTTACAGCACAGAATGTGTTCATCTCTCTCTAAACAGAAAAAAAACCACGTAATGTGATTTTGTATGTTCTCCTGCACATACCAAATACACAGTGTGAACGACCCCTTAAATATACAGATGTTATTTATTTTGAGCATGGAAGTACGGTGCTCCATAATCTCCAAGTGATCAGAAGTATACAAATGGATGGGTGTGGTATAAAAAAATGGATGGGTGTGATCTGAATGTCAACATTGAGAATGTTGACAATGACTGGAGGTCGACATTTCACTATGTCGATACTGACACAATGTTGACATTGCCAGAATGTCGGCATTGTGAATGTTGAGAATCGGCACGCCAACCATGTGGTTTGGCATGGATGTCCTAACTAACCCAATCTCTAAACATAACTGCAGCCTAACCCTTAACCTCACCCTAAGCTACTGGTCGGGGAACAGGGGTAAATTACCCCAAATGGGGTAAAAATGAAATTCCTGGGGATAATGGACAGACAGCCGGGCATGCATATTAATCATTGCATGCCCGTCTGTCTGTCCATTACCCCCAGGAATGGAGGTCACTGGCGCCAGGTGCGGCGCCAGTGTCCTCCAGCCTGATGCCGCAGGGAGGCTCTAAGCCGGACACCCACTAAGATGTTATTACCAGGGGGCGCCCGGCGCCTTCCATGCAACACTGCGTTGGCCGGAGGCTGGAGTTCTCTTCTGAACTGCAGCTTCCGGCTCTCCCCATGCGCACTATGGGAGAGACGTCATGACGTTTCTCCCATAGTTCCGAGGAGCAGCCGGGCAGACAGGATGGCGGCGGATGCAGGAGCGGGATTAAGGTAAGTGTTTTTTGTTTTTTTGTACAAGCGGCACTACAGGGGCACTATATGGGGGCACTACTAAAGGGGCATTATACAGGGGCACAGCTACAGGGGCATTTTATGGGGGCACTGCTACAGGGGCATAACTATGGGAGCACTGCTACAGAGGCATTATATGGGGGCTCTACTACAGGGGCACTATATGGGGGGCACTGCTACAGGGGCATTATATGGGGGCTCTACTACAGGGGCACTATATGTGGGCACTACTACAGGGGCATTATATGGGGGCACTGCTACAGGGGCATTATATGGGGGCTCTACTATAGGGGCCCTATTATGAGGGCACTACTACAGGGGCCTTATATGAGGGCACTACTACAGGGGCCCTATATGGGGGCACTACTACAGGGGCCCTACATGGGGGCACTACTACAGGGGCATAACTATGGGGGGACTACTACAGGTGCATAACTATGGGGGCACTACTACAGGGGCATAACTATGGGGGGACTACTACAGGGGCATAACTATGGGGGGACTACTACAGGGGCATAACTATGGGGGCATAACTATGGGGGCACTACTACAGGGGCATAACTACGGAGGCACTTCTACAGGGGCATAACTATGGAGGCACTACTACAGGGGCATAACTATGGGGGCGCTACTACAGGGGCATAACTATGGGGGCACTTCA
Source organism: Taudactylus pleione (assembly GCA_031769625.1). Taxonomy (NCBI): domain Eukaryota; kingdom Metazoa; phylum Chordata; class Amphibia; order Anura; family Myobatrachidae; genus Taudactylus; species Taudactylus pleione. The sequence goes on along the minus strand of JAUIMM010000113.1, from coordinate 19,460,865 downwards.
AATCAAGGGGGTAACGTCGGCATATCTAAATATATTTTGGGGTAAAAGGTAAAAAAGTTCTCTGACCCCTGCCCTAAGCCTACTCTAAAATCATGTAATATTGGCTGTCAGCATTTACAATGTCATGTCGACATTATGAACGTATAGCCAAATGGACAAGAGATTTTAAAACAATCTATAGACTGCAACAGATACTTCTTCTCAAACAATGCAACACTACTTAAGGGGTTGGCCAAAATCTGACCGTACCTACATATCTAGTACCAACTAGGGAGAGACCAGTTACATAAGCTGAAGCGCTCTTCCCTGGATAGCTGTTGTAGAAATGTGTGTGGCCTGTAACGCACTTATTTCCCTTCATTAACAATAATGAGCACTAACAAGCGCTTTGCATGTTTCTGATTCAGGTTAAGTGGGGATTGCTGGTGGAGGGCCCCTATTGGCTGCACATGATGACTGTTATTTTAACAAAAACAATTATTGAAAGGTGCGGAACAGAAATCATAAAGATTCCAGAACTTGTAACAAATCAGAGAGTGTATTCCCCATGTTCTGCCTAATTAGAGCGAAGCTCTAAGCCTGTCATTTGCAGACTTGGAGAACCAGAGTATCAGGGGCTGTCTTTTATATGCCATTTAAGACTGATGTATGTGGGGCTAATAGATAATGATGATGATGACTGGAGTAACAAAACATGAAGACAATGATTAGTGTCTTAACTGAAATGATTGCATTTACACCTGTGTGCTGAGCCACAAAGATCTCAAGGGTCCATGTGGCTCTTGATACTTGAACAATTGCACTATTACTGATTACAAGTTTTTTGTGACAGAACAAACTCTCATTTTGCGTCCAACTCACCATCAGGCTTTTTTGTGGGCAATTGAAGTTTCATTAACAGCTCCATCCATAAAAAGCGCCTACATCAGAATTCAGAAAGTAGCTCCATCGGTCATATCTATCTACCGTAGTTCACCTATTGCTTTGGCTGCTATATTATTATTGTTAGAGTCTTTAGAAAACATAACATCATCATGGAAATAAGATAGAAACTGAATCTGACTTCCTTAAATTGATAAACTATCAGGAACATTTCCAGGGTTTGAAAGCACAAAATTCCTTTTCTACTTTGATGTTAATGTTAAAAGGATACTGCAGCAACACACAAGTGGTCCGACCATCACCAAGAATGTAATTCTACATGTTTACCAGAGTAAAATAATATACAAAGTGTTGCTTAGATTTGGGCTGGTATTACTTTTAATATTGCAGGTTTTACCCTGCAGAGACTCAAAACGGTTCAGTGCGGTGATCTTCACTAAGATCAATTCTTCCCCAATTCAAAAGGCAGGAAAAATATAGTACAGGACAGCTTCTCTGGACACTTGGGACCTTGGAAGATCCAATGAATCAGGCTCATAATGGTCTTTCGAAACTAAAGAAACCATACTGATTCTGTCTCATTAATCTTTAATAAAGAATTTTGTTGACTTGATAGAGGGTCAACAAGCACGTGTATAGAAGAGCTACGGAAATTATTTTTATAACAAACAGACAAAACTTGCTGTTACATGCCGCACTATGAAATAGGCTTAGTTTGCTGTTCACTTTAATAACAGAAATTATTAGACCAAAATGGTTGATGTAAAGTAGTTCATATTAAAAACATTCATGTTACTACATGGTTGCTTACGCTCCAGGAATCTGCTGGAGACTCACGGATTAATGAGAAGTCTACTGCTGGCCTGGAAGGGTCTGCAGAAACTCTGAATGCTTATTCCCCCGCCCATTGACATTCATTTTGGACTGTGCATGTGTGAGTCTGGATGCGAGTGGGAGGAAAGACGCACAACACAGAAAATATCATGAGGGCGAGACCTTGATGATGAGATTTGCAATACTCCACTCCATCATGCCCATCTCAACCTTCTGGAGAGGAACACTGGGCTGTGCATGTGTGAGCCTGGATGCGATAGGGTGAACAGGCTAACAACACAGAAAACGGCATGAGGCCGAGACCATGATTATACGATTTGCAATGACCCATCCCAACCTATTGGAGAGGAACGCTCGGCTGCGCATGTATGAGTCCGAACATGTTGGGCATAGAACATATCGTTGAGGCAGGGCTGTGAAGATGCCATTTGTGGCGCCTTTCCCCGCTACCATCCACCTGGACCTCCCAGAGAGGGACTTTTGGATTTCAATAAGTATGTGTCACTCTGACATTTTTTCTGTTTAAAGTTCAAATTATGGCCCCTAGTTGAGAGCCAAAAATTCAACTTTATATACTAATCAGGGTGGACACTTAGTGATAATGTTTTTTTTTTTTTTTTTGTATATTAATTTGAATAGAGTATTCATTAACAAGCCAAAGAATATTAATTGTATTGAATCAGTATAATATAATGTTTACTAACTTTATTATTGTGATAGCATAAAATGTATATATGTGTATGGCTAGGTTGTGTTCTGTCTGTAATAGTTTTTTTTTTAGATGGTTTTATTCCATATAAGAAACACCAATTTTCAACTTGATACTAAGGATTTGCACTCACAGCCCAATATACCGAAGGATCCTCAACGGTGACAAAAGTCTGTATCTAAGGATCCTTTCCCAACTTTCAAAAGCTCTTTTAAGCAAGTTTATTGATTGAAGCCTGTTAGATCATCATGCCCCCAGCCCCCTTGTAGAATCTTCTATTACTTGCATATTCATAAATTGCGTATGAAAATTGACAAAATGACCCCAAAATGTTAAGTTCACTAAAGGTCAGTTTCTTCAATACCAATTGGTACAGTTTGCTAAAATACAGTATGCTAAAATATGCAAATGTTGCAGGAGGCGTCGGCAGAAAAAAAACCGCCTTCTGTCGGCATTGCAGATCAGAGTACTGCATCTAAAGTTGCAGCATGAGATCACCATCGCGACTGCCGCAGTCATGGCGCCTCTGGGAGAAGCCTCAGGGAGGAGATTCTGTGACATCTTCGCGGGGGCAGGGCCGGACTGTATACATCATTAGACCCAGCCCCACCACCGGAAAACCCACCGCCGGAAAAAGGCAGCGGTTCGCTGGCCCGCGAGAAGGGGGCGGGGCTAAATGATGCAATTTGTGTCATATTAGCCCCGTCCCCTACTCGCGGACCTGAAAATTCCCCGTAAAATCTCCCCATCCTGCTCACTTCACTAGGAAGTGGGCGGGATGCGGGAGATATGCCTAGTCTTCCGTGGGTGCGGGGGGGTTACCCGAAAAATCATGAGCCTCCAGCGACTTCCGGGAGAGTAGGCATGTATGGCCCATAGTTACCCAGGTACAATGCTGCACATGTCATAAATACATATAAAAACCTTTTAAAAATGATAATATCTAAATGATTTATATCCTTTATTATTTGCAAGAAAATACAAACACCAGAAACTGCCTTGATCCTGTTTACACCCCAACTAACACACAAAACACAGTTCTTGACCAGCGATTGTTCAGCATTAATGAAAATAGAAATGTTAGAAGAGTTTTAAACTTAATGTACAATAAGAGAAAATGAACAGTAGGATTTTCGTCCATCACTTAGGTCATTCACAATGTTATCATGTACAGTTCTTAGCACCGGTCTTTGTACTGGAGACAGTGCAGCCACTTACCACTGCCAGCGAAAGTCTGATTTCTATCTACCACGGAGAAGTAACATCGCCTCCTATTTAATAAGTCCTTTCTAGAAAACCAGTCGAAGGAGCATTTAAATTAATGATCTTAAAGTGGATTTACAGCACCGAATTACTACAAACCAAGCAGTAAAACAGTCATCCCCTTGTCCGAACAGCTTAGAGCCCCCAAAAGAAGAGACTTGAATTAAACAGTATAGAGGGAATGAAGGAGTGAAAATGGCCACTGTTGTTAATGTGCTTGGCAGCTGCTTGCCAGTTCTTTAAAGCTGAATGAAGGAAAGATCATTGCCTATCATCCCCGCTAATCCCTATTTTATTTCAGCGTTTCAAAAATCTGAAAATGTTTATCCAACTGCATGTCATTTAGAACTTCAGATTTTAATACAATGAATTCTCCACGTTGGTATTCATGTCTAAAACTGGCAGCGAGAACTGCTATAAAGCAAATTGAATGTCAGTGATAATTAACACTGACAGAGAAGGAAACACTGAGAAAGTAAATAGTGGTTAACTTGTGTTTTTTTGCACAATACATTAAAGTTGCTAAGTGCTGGGGACACTTCTACAATTCTACTCAAGTTGAAATGATATATTTCCAAGCAAATGTTACCGAGAGAGTTAAGCATCAGGAAACCATTAGATGGCAGTTTTCAGTAGTTTCAATCCCACAATTTGATTTTTAAATGATGAAACATAAAATAAATGAAATGACTTTGCGCAAACATATACGTGGAATAAATTATTTCAAATGAAAGCATTGGAAGTTATTTGTTCAGCTGCTCCAGTGGTTGGAAGGTTAAGAACAAAAGCTATTATTGTTCAGTGTATTTTTTAGCAGGAAATAGACAGTGGCAAAGATACAGAAGTTCAACACATGAGATCAGAGACCCAGTTTTCATAGCAGACTCAAAACAGATGTTGGAAAGACGTGTGATCTTTACAGAAACTATTAGTTATGTTTTCTTTTGAAAGTGTAGCACGTTAACAGAAGCGTGTACCTGGTTAACCACTTCACCACTTTCGAGAGCGGGTCGTGTTAAAGGGTTAAATAGCCTTGTACGGCAAAAAAAGATGTAGAATCAGTTTGAAACAAAATAAATATATTGAGAGGAGAAGAGATATTTGGACAACACGCCCTGCTTACTCAACATGAAAAATACAGGCATTTATGAAATTCTATCATTTAATTATAGCCTGCACATTTCTCAAAACACGTTTTTCCACTATACATAATAATTTTCTTGAACCACTAGCCCAGTAATTACAGCAATTCCATCCAAAATTACATTTCAAAACTATTTTCAAGACTTTATAAATAATTATGTCTGAGCCACTGGATTTTTTTTGTTGTTGTTTTTTTAATTGTGCCTTTCATTAAATGACCTTATTGTAACATTGGCGGGTTACAGAGATAATCCAGTTTATGAAAAAGATTCCATTGGAAACTTGTATTAACCCACTTACTAAAATAAAAATACAAAAATGACCACAGCACACGCACACAAAAAGAAAAACAATTAGGAAATTCTCTGTCAAGATTCATAAGACAGAATCCACAAGGCAAACTCAACCAGTGCAAATAATGTACAGTTCTGTGACATGAACAATGTACAATGACATCTCATGCATGCCGAGAACGCCAAATAGATGTAAACTGTTGCCCAAGGTTTATTTATACAACTTTAACTTTCTTCAGTACTAGTAATCTTGTTTAATTTTGTGGCAAATACTTATCAAAAACAAAGTAGAAAAAGGGATATGAAGATGACTGGTAAGCAAAATAGCATTGGCCTTCACCATGAAAGACCTCCACGTCATGAAATATGAGAACGCATTAACCGGTTTCACATTAGGAAAGAGAGCCATCCCCATTAAATTGGTTTGATATACATGCCAGACTTGACCATGTTGAGCAAAATTGTGGCACTCATGTCACTGAGTATTACTCTTAGAGGGACATTAAGCCTTCCAACACAATCTTCTCATCTGGAGACAAGAGCAAGCCACCTATCCTGACCGACTGTGAATGGTCAGTCAAGAAGTCCAACATCCAAGTACAAATGAACACATTATAACCAATTGCCCAAGAGCTTTGCCATTAATGTAGATGGCACAGGGCCGGCTCGAGGCATGTTTGACCAGTGCAGTCGAACAGGGGCGCCACTCCATAGAGGGCGCACCCCTCCTACCCATTCCCGATTTCAACGAGACAGTCCAGTTTTTTCGGGCACTGCCCCACCATTCCACCCACGGGACGAATTGTCCCGCGGGCAATGGGGTAGTTGGGCACCTCCACCGCGGCAGCTGTGGGGCGGTGCCATCCCCGGAGAAGAATGGATGCCGCACGCATATGTGGCATCCATTCAGTGCAGGAAAAGGGCTGGGGGCAGCCCAGCGACTGACATAGTGCTGGGCTAGCCCCAGCCAGACGGTAACGGGAGGCGTGCCATATGGGCATGCCCCCCTAATAACGTAATTTATGGGGCGTGGCCTATGGTAAATAGGCCACACACCCATTTTCTACACCATACACGGATAAAGGGCAACGGAATGTCGTCCTGCACAGAGCGCGGCTCCCCCTGGAGCCGGCCCTGAGATGGCACAACAGTGTTGAAGGCAGAACTATAATTCACAAACTTGCATATGAATCTCTATTCTCTAGGTGACATAGGGGTCTGTGTACTAAACCTTGGAGAGAGATAAAGTGGATGGATATAAAGAAGCAACCAGTCAGCTCCTAACTGTCACTTTACAGGCTGTGTTTGAAAAATGACAGTTAGGGGCTGATTGGTTGGTACCATATCTCCATCCACTTCATCTCTCTCCAAAACTTAGCAAATAGACCTCATAGAACCTTGTGGAGAACCATAACAGCAGCATCCTCAGTTGATCAATTTTACCTATATGTGAATTGGTTACAATCAAAAACCCCCAGGATGCCACCCATAAAGTGTCCAAAAATCACTTGGTCAAAGCACTTCATAATTAATGATGTGAGTGCAATGGGACAATAGTCATTTAAGCCAGAGAAGCTTGGCGGGATGCCGGCGGCAGAGTTCTGACCACCTGGATCCCGAGCACCGTCATACCGTACCCAACCCTCCCATAGTTCTGCTCATTCTACATTTTAAACCTCATCTTAAAAGTACACTCTTAAGAACTTAATTCATGTACTACTATTTGTTTGCCTACTTATAAAGAGTATGCTGACTGGAAACAAAAACCTAAAAAGAGAATGTTTCAAACTAAAAGGAGTACTTTTGTTCTAAAGCTGGGTATACACCTTTACGACGGTGAGACCCAGTGATGCGATGTAATGATATCATATCGCTGTACACACTACACAATCCAGCATATTACAGTGCAATGTAAAGTTATATGCTGCATGTAACAGCACCACATCGGCTGTGGAATCGTCCCATCTGATGTGCAGTGCAGCAGATGGGACGCAGAGCCGGAACGAGGGGTGAAAAAGCAGGCCACGCCTCCTCTGTGTGATGTCATACAAAAGGGAGCTGGCCACATTCTCCAGGAATTATAGCAATGCCCGAAGCACCCTCAGGATGCTCTGGTGGGCTGTGGTGTGCACGTACATTTCCAGGCACCCTGCTAACCAGATGCAGGGGAAGACCCCTAGTTATGGCCCTGATGGGACGATTTACTGAACGAAAGCTGTGAACAATGGATTGGGCATACAGACTATGGCCCTAATTCAGACTCGCTCGCAGCCGCTGGCCGCTCGCTGGGTCTGTGGGCGTTTTTAATTTCTTTTTTTTTTCTCCGGCCGCTCGCAAAGCTGTGGGATACCACCCACAGCTTGTGCGATAAGCCATGAGACCATCTCGATAATCGCGACCATCGGCCTTGCGACGAGACCCTGCGGTAGGGTCTAGGCTGCCACAAGGCCAAGTGGACGCCCTACTCTAATAGAGCAGGAAGTCCACTACTGACATCAGTAGTGATGTCAGTTTGCCCGCCCAACAAATGCCAGGTGTTCCTAAGGGAACGCTTGCGTTTGTCCAGCCACCCCCCCTACCCGCCCACAAAATGGTGCGAGCTGTCACTCACCATCGACAGCCACCCCGTCTTGTTGCAAGCCCCGTAGTGACTGAACTTCAGTCGCTCAGTGGGGCTCGCGCAGGTGCACGTCGGACACGGCGCATGCGCAGTGCGCAAACATCGGGCCGCTTGCGAGCTCACACAGCTTGCGAGCGGCTCTGAATGAGCTCCCATATATCAGATGATATATCATATAGTGCAGTGGTTCCTAGACTTTTTTTTAATCACCGCATTTTTTTCATGGCGCCCCTTGGCCACAAGTTTGCTTTTGACATAGTCAGAGATAAATATTAAATCAAGTAAATTGTGCTTACCTGTTATCCTTGTGTTTAGTTTTATGGTGGTTGTGGTGGACATGGTTGAGCTTCTATTTGTTCACATATTTTATGACTGGCAGCCACCAGCCATGGTTTTGCCTATCACTTTGACCATAAATAATTTAATTTGGTCCTGAACCGCCAACCTGTGGAACCCTTGCAAATGCCCCATGGCACCCAGTTTGGGAACCACTGGTATAGTGTATACCCAACTTTAGTTCTAAAGCTGCATCAGACAATGAGTAGAGCACACTTATTTGATATATGCTGTGCTTGGGTGAATTATTTAATTAAAAGGGTATAATTTGAGGGCTGTGTAAATCACATGCAAGCAACTATAACACGTTACAATATTTTTTTTTTCCCCTAAGCAATTTATGTTCTGTTATGTGTATTATAATTCTGCTGTGCCGATGCCTATGTAAAAAAGTCAACTAAATTCTAATAAATATATTCAGACAAGAGGGGAATGATGTAGTATGTTCATGTTTCATTCCGAAAATGAAAAGATTGCTATAAGCTTATAACCTACTGTAACTGGAGCAGTTTCCTCAGAAAACACTGTGAAATAGATGCACATTATGTCCTTTCCTGGTATCAAATGAGTTGTGAATACATCTCGATAGGAAGGGGTGAGATCTTGCAAATCTCAAATTATAGCTTTTCAATGAACGCAAGTATTTCTAGGAGAATCAGAAAAGATTTACAAGCTACATAGACAATTTACTGCATAATGTTAGCTTTCAAACAGACTATGTAATTTTGCTCCCAATCCACATGTAAATTCACTGCTTATACAGAGTTAAAGACTGAACAACTCTTGCACTATGCTCTTACAATGATTGCAGTATTAATAAATGTAAAGGCAAATAATCTTTAAATGTTATTAGGAGATTAGTTTAAGAAAAAAAACTAATCTAAAACATTGTGTTATATTCAAAAATTGCTATTACAAAATCATTTCCCATCTTTTACAATATGGAGCAAGCATTGTACAAATAAGGCAATGTACATGAATACAGAAATTGCTGTACAATTTGACAAATGGAAAAAAAATGTATATACGGGGTCTTGTATAACTAAAGCTGGGTACACACGAAAAGATTTTCTGTCCAACCATCCAACTAGTTATTGGTTGGAATGAAAATCTGGTAAGGTATGAAAGCAAATGACAATCAGCAATTTGCTCCCAAACACCGGAAAATGGACAATGTTGATTGAACAAATTGTTAAGATCAAACATTTAACAAACTTGTCTGACCGACCATTTTCATCTCTTTTCTGGCATTTAGGAGCAAATTGCTGATCATCAGTTACTCCCATACGTTACCAGATTTTCATTCCAACCAATCAACTAGTCTTTATGTGTGTATGTAGCATAACAGTAAGTGTTATCTACAAATGTGTCCACATACCGTACATCTAGCCTCCTTGAACGTTAAACAGCCCTTCTAGATGTGCCATGCCATGGCTGGACTTGCTAGTGCCGAGTGTCTTTTGTGGGACTTTTTCACTTATAATGTGTCTTATTTGCATAGCAATGCAAATAGAACACACAAGCAGCTTCTGCTGATTAAAACGATATGCGGCATGTCTATATTCTGTGTGCAACTGCGGGTGTATCTGCATGCAAAATGCTACGTTATCGTGTCACAGCCACTGACACTGTAACGTAGCTTTTCGCATGCAGCTATAACCGCAGTCACACACAGAATATAGGTATGCCGCATGTCATTTTAATCCGCAGTGCGTCCTTTTTGTATCACTTTGTAAATAAGATATGTGTAATGTGACTTGTAGCGCATGGACGACAAATGTATGTGGACATATCTGTACATATTGGAAAAGACGTGAGGGTGCATGCAGTGTTTTGCAAGTGCATACACTGGTGCACACTCCAACTACACATTTTGGTGTTATGGACTCTGGTCCTGATTCAGAGACGGATGCTCTAACAGAGCGCTCGCTCTGAATCAGTGTCGTACTTCTTGTTTTTCAGAGCTGCCAGAAAGATGGTCGCGATGGTCAAAACCATCGCGACCATCGGGCTTGCGACGAGACCCTTGTGGTAGGGTCTCGTTGCTGCAAGCCCCAGAGTGCTTTCGGCTCTAACAGAGCCGAAAGCACTCCCACTGGGCCGACCCCAGACGGTAGGCGTTCCCATGGGAACGCCTCCATCTGGGCAGCCACGCCCCCGCCCCGCCCACCAAAGGGGGCGTGCTGTCACTCAACATCGACAGCACGCCCCCTTTGGTACGAGACCTGGAGCGATGGATTGCCCGTCGCTATCCGGGTCTCGCGCATGCGCACGACGGAGCCGGCTCCGTCGTGCGCATGCGCACTGGGCCACCATCGATCCGCTTGCGAGCGCTCATGAGCGGGTCTGAATCAGGCCTTCTGCTTACAACATTTTTGGACCATTGTCTTTATTAATTGCAGCTGTCTCTAAAAAAATAATTGAATATATATATTATATAATATATACGATATACGAGGGTAAGTCAAATATTATCCACACTCCATTTATATTAAAACTTCTGTTGGCCACACTGTCTTATCAATGCTTTCTGTACTAGGTCGCTATCAGGCCGAGTAAAAAATGATCTGCACTCGAGCTATATTAAAACTTTTGTTGGCCGCAGCACAGCCTAAAACATTTTTAATGAGGTAATACAAAAGCGTGTTAATAGTGGACAAAGTATTTTGAAAAGCAGGGAGATTATGTCAAAAAATAATGTATTTGTCTTTTCTGAAAGTTGATTAAAATAAAATCTACAGACAGAGGGGGTCATTCAGACCCGCTCGCAAGTGGGTCGATGTTGGAGCTCCGTCGTGCGCATGCGCGAGACCCGGCGAGCGACGAGGAATACGTCGCTCGGAGTCTCGCACCAAAGGGGGCGTGCTGTCGATGGTGAGTGACAGCACGCCCCCTTTGGTGGGCGTGCCGGGGGCGTGGCTGCCAGACGGAGGCGTTCCCATGGGAACGCCTACCGTCTGAGTCCGGCCCCACTGACATCAGTAATGATGTCAGTGGGAGTGATTTTGGCTCTGATGGAGCCAAAATCACTCCTGGGCTTGCGGCAGCGAGACCCTACCGCAGGGTCTCGTCGCAAGCGCGATGGTCAAAGACCATCGCGACCATCATCATGGCTGCTCGCTATAGCTGTGGGTGGTCACCCACAGCTATACGAGCGGCCAGGAGGCCGCTCCATTTTTAGGGAGGAGGGCCCTGATTCAGAGCGAGTGCTCTGGTCAGAGCGTCCGGCTCTGAATCAGGCCCAGAGTGCGGATAATATTTATATGTTATATATAAAATTCCTTGATCTGTTTATTTGTTTGCTTGTCTGTCTGTCCGGTTATGCATTCGGACACCGCTGCACCGATTGGGATGAAACCAATGCAACGTGGTCCAGTTGGATGCTTGCAAGGTTTTAAGGTAGTTAGGGTCCCGGTCGGACCTCCCGTTGGTGAACAACTTTGACCCGTGGAGTCTGTTCTGGGCCTTCCACTGGATGGATTTGGAAGAAGACTTCATAGAGTGGTAACACTGAATCCCAGAAGATATACTAGGGGATTGAGGTCCCTCTGGTGTATGCTGGGCAGAACTTTGACCCAGGGACACTGGGCAAAACCCAGGGAACCTGTTCTGGGCCTTCCACTGGATGGATTTGGATGACATCACATAATTTGGATGAAAACTTCACAGAGTGGTAACTTTGGATCCCAGAAGACATACTAGGGGGGTTAGGGTCCCAGTCGGACCTCCTGTTGGAGTATGCTGGGCAGAAGTTTGACCCGGGAGCCTGTTCTGAGCCTTCCACTGGATAGATTTTGATGAAAACTTCACCGAGGGGTAAAATTGGATCTCAGAAGACATACTAGGGCGTTGAAGTCCCGGTCAGGCCTCCTGTTGGTGTACGCTGGGCAGAACATTGACCTGGGGGACGTGGGGTAGAACTTTGACCCGGGAAGCCTGTTCTGGGCCTTCCACTGGATGGATTTGGATGAAAACTTCACAGAGGGGTGGCAATTGATCTGGGATGCTTAATGGAGTGGTTGGGGTCCCTGTCAGACCTCACGGTGCAGTGCGCTGGGGAGAACTTTGACCCAGAGAGCCTGTTCTGGACATTCCATTGATGGATTGGATGACTTCACATAATACAACTTAATAATTTGAAGAGTTTAACCCGGGCAATGCCGAGTACTTTAGCTAGTATATATATGCATTTTGGTTCTACAGTAAATCATCGTCGGCTTTTGGTTTTGACATAACCACCCTCAAGTGTTTTGGTTCGGTTTCGATTTTGGATTTCTTTAAAAATTGATAACAGCTAAATTCATGTAACTTGTACATGTTTCTTACAGGAGTTTGCCTTGTGCGTGTTTGTGGTTGCCCAGAATATTGTTAGTGCCACTTCCAGAATAGTGAAACAATGGTTTATTGGCACACACAGGGTGCAGGTCAGAAATCAGAGGAACAGACAGCTGTTGAGAATCACAGGATACAATAACATCAATTAGCGTAGATCAACTGTGCTAGAAACAGGGACTCAGCAACCACAGATAACTGGGCAGGTCACTAGAACAGGAACTGGCCTGGAATACAGAACTAGAATCTGGGGTAGAGTGACCTGTGACCGATCATGGTGAACTCAACCCCAGAACCTGGTTCCAGGACATGCAGCTGGCACCCACTACTGGGAATTCAGAGACACAAGACCTCAGGAAACAAAAGACTGGATAAGCTACAGATGGAAGAAGGAACAGACGCACAGGCCTGGAGCCTTCACACTGAAGACAGAACTTGAACTGGATCTTGAACTCAGCATTAGCCCTCACTACCAGGAAACCAGAGCAGAGAGACCAGACAGCTGCAGCCGATGGTACACTAGCAGATAATGTAGACAACCAGGCACTCGGTATAAACAGGGCAATACTGTCAGATACTGTTGATAACACAATGGAGCAAGTGATACACCAAGAGAGTCTCTGAAGAATGCTAACACTGGCTGAGATGCAGAGTCACTGTAAATACCTGGCAAAGCCTAGCCCCCCCCCCTCCGCAGCCTAACCAAAACCCACCTAATGCTTAACCCTAACCCCTAAACCTAGCCATCTCCCTGACCATAATTTGGGATGCCAGCGGGAAAGGATTCTGGTGCCGGAATCCCGACTGCTGTCAGGATTCTGGCACTGGTAGTTTGATTGCCAGCATCCCGAATGCCGAGATGACAGTACTTCCAGAGGGGAATAGGCACTTAGTGATTGCTTTATACTACTGAGAAGAAATCACAGTGATAAATGATGAATATTTGCTCTGAAGCAGAGACTGTAGTGAATACAGTGAAGTACTGAGTAGTATGATGGAGGGTCCTTGCAGAAATACTGGAGCAGGTACCGCATAGAGCCAGAGGATAGACTAAATACCATACTTCAGAAGTGCAGGTTCTGACACAATGATCCGGCAATGAAAGCACTGCGAGGCAGGTATAAATTATGATACACAGGTGCAGCCTGCAGCTGCTTAATTAGGCAATTATCCCAGGCTGCAGAATCACAGAATGCCATAGGACTACACAAGCTGGAATATGTTGGACAGGCACCACAGAGAAGAGCAGCACCAATGGTAGGAAGGTGTACTGCAACGGATTGTGGCAGCATCCACCTCCCTCAAAGCGGATTCCAGATCATCTCAGACATATTTTTTTCTGATTGTTTTCCTTTGCCTTTCTTCTGGGGGTTATTAGATCTCACTGAAATCACTGAAGCTCCCTACTGGAAAAACACTTGAAGCAAACATGGGTTCCCTAATAAAATGACTTGCATTGTTCACATCCAACGTTATACTTGGGCACTTGTTTCTTGAGCTAGTATCAGGATAAAGTAGGCTATCCATGGGTACAGAACCCCTCAAACACTCAAAGGTAGAAACAAGGAAGATATACCCGACACTCAGATCTATGGATTGTGGATGTTGTACCAATTCTGGGATGTTTCCCTTCTTAGGTTCTCTTTTGTGAGCACAGATCTTTGAGTGAAATTTTTGCAGCACTGTCTTACAGAAGGCTGGGATATAGTGAAGCATCAGGTCCCTAGATTCTGGATTTTCCCACTCCAACTCTTCCCCCCTGAAGGCTAAGAGAAGGTATCTCACCACACAAGCTGGAGTGGCAGGGATAAGGCATGTAATCTGAAAATACGATTAGCATTGGTGTGCCAAAGCATGTAATTGGTCAGGATCCGAGTTAAGTAGATGAGGAACTGGGCATCAGCTGGACACACTGAAGATTGAGTTGATGCTGGATTCTTAGAAGCCTGAATGGCAGACAGACTCTCGAAAACACTGAGGGAGAAATAGATACACTGGAAGACCGGACAGGATTCTTGGATGGCCCCAGCTGGCTAAGAGTCTCGAATGGCCCTGACTGGGAAGGAGTCTCCAATAGCCCCAACTGGGCAGGCAGAACCTCGCACCTGGAGGTGTGAGTAAACTGAACCCTGAAGTCAAAGGTGTGTACAGATAGGACATTTCACCCAAAGATGTGGGCAGATAAAGGTGTGGGCAGGCAGAACCTCACACCTGGAGGTGTGGGCAGATGGAACCTTGCACCCAGAGGTGTGGGCAGATATAACCTTGCACCCAAAGATGTGGACAGATGGAACCTCACGCCCGAAGTTGTAGACAGAGGAAAACTGACACCTGTCGGACTTCTGGCGAAGTAACAGACATCTCTTGGACCTCTGGCAAGGTAGCAGACACCTCTCAGCCCCCAATGAACACTGAAATAATTGTAGTGTTTTATGCTTATTTCTGTATATATCACCTTTGTAATGATTTCTTTAAAAGTGATAATATCCAAAGAAGTATTCTCTCAGCTCCTCTCCCTTTTCTGTTAACAAATGTTTCTATGAGCTGTGAGAGAACAGGTATGGAAGGCCCACGCCAGTTAAACTCTAATGGACAGTGCTTCTAACCAACTATTACTCCCAGGTAGAGAATACTTCCCTTTACAAGTTTTTAACCAGAAAGCCAGCAATAAAAACAAAAAGGCTTGAAAATATATCTTCTCTGTAGCAAGGTTAGTTCCAAATCCAAAACCAGAGGTCTCACCCATAGTTCAGGCAAAACCATGACCATGTGCTCCTACATGTAGTGGCTTGAAAGCAATGCATGCAGAAGCTACCCAATACATCCAATAACATGTGAGCAATATATAGATAGAAAAGATTACACAAGATTTGACGCAGAACAGATTGAAGAATATAAAACATAAAAATGCATAGCACAATTAGATAATCAATAAACCCATTACAAGGAGAAAAATAATTACGAAAGCATAATGTAATGAATAATTCAGTCTATGGAAGCTGAGTTTATTCAAATGAATTATAATTATGATATTCAATAGATTATTGGGTGGAGGGAGCCTGTGGCAATTACAGTCCAATAGAAAATGGAGGCTCCTCGATGTGAAGCTTCAGTACAGTACCTAGATGTGCCCATTGGAATTTACACCTATTGCATGATGAGCATCAATAGGAAACTCTGATCAAGGGGTAGGGGGGGTACACACCTGATATATTAACATTTATCCCATTGCCACCGAACAACTACTCTACACAGGCAAGTAACCTTTGGGACATTTCAGGAGGGTAACCCGGGTAGCGTTGGATGCCATTTTGCCAACTATTGCTAAGGATGGTTGTGGAGACTACAGGAGTTGTAACTCCAACATTCATTAAAATCTTTTGGTGAAATGGTGTCCAAAGTGTAGAACTAACTTGTCTCCAGTTACAAGAGTTTAGAATTAGAATATGAATTTATTGTCATCAGCAAATGAATTTGACAGACAAAATTACATTTGTACAAGACACACCATAAAGAACAGTGAAGTCCATGGTAGGGGCAGAACATGGTAACCACAATTCAAAGGCTAGGTAAAGAACACAAACAATCCAAATGTTAGTTCAAAACCAGACTTCCTGGAATCTAGAGGAAATATTAGTATAGTGCCTTAAAGAAGGACACAAAGGACCTGAGTCAGAAGTGGACGCAGACATGGCTGCAGCTTCATCTTTTGCCGAAGCAGCCTCTACGTCCTTATAATGCTACAACTGATGATCTTGCTACGGAGACGCCCACTGCCTGCGGTGCTAATCTGTCTCGGTGCATCTTTAGACGCACCATCAGTCTCACCATCGGTCGCAACATCGAAGCTTAAAACCAGCTCTATGGCAGGTACAATTTTCCCATCTGAACATGGCATCCTGTGCCAGTGCTACTGTATCTTACGATGTAGTTGCTTGCAGCGACACACCTGATATGTCTGTCTAACCATCCCTTTGTTAATTCCCAGGAATACCCACTGAAGTCCAGGGCACTTGTGTCCAGACTCGCACTGCGTCTCTCAGCGGCAGGAGTGCAGAGAGGGGTGGGAGTGGGTACTAATTGCGCAGGCTCGGGATTGTTAGCAGGTCCCAGCTTGGGCCAGCTGCTAAGGGCACCTCCTGCAGATCACAAAGCCCCATCCAGAGAAGCCGGCACCTATGGGAAGAGTGCACATGACCCCCACCCTTACGTCCCCTCCTCCCTACCGTTCTGTGGGTGCAGCTGAGGTCCCACAGCACCCTCCTGTGCAGCGCACACATTTTTAAAAGGGGCCAGCCCCCTCAAAACCGTGTCCAGTGGCCACTATCTATGGCCCTGCCTGGCAATAACCATCAGATTCATGTGCAGTGTAAATCAGATGCTTCCGCAGTCAAGACCATCGCGACCATCGGGCTTGCGACGAGACCCCTGTGGTAGGGTCTCGTGGCCGCAAGCCCCAGAGAGTTTCTGGCTCTAATAGAGCTGGAAGCTCTCTCACTGACATCACTGGTGATGTCAGTGGGGCCGCCCACAAACGGCAGGCGTTCGCTTGGGAACGCCTCTGTTTGTGAAGCCACCCCCCGGCCACGCCTACAAAACGGGGTGAGCTGTCGATCAACATGGAGCTCATCACATGCTTCTCTGACCCGAGGAGGACATCTGCAGCAGCAGCCTAATGGGAGGGATACATCAGAGCAAGGCAGTGCCAGCTGGGTCTGAGCTACTTCTGCTGAATGCTGAGGAAGAATGGAGCCCCCGTAATGACAGGAGCTGTGAGGTATTTATTATGTTGGATACACATATACAGACTTATTAGAGGATAAAGTTTAGGGAAACTGAGTTTGCATATTTCTTTATTTTTGACCATATTTGCCAACTCACAATAAATACTATTGACACCTCCTATAGTATTAGGACTAAACAAAACCAACTTAAATGTGCAGCTATTTATATCCTACTAAAAACTGTGGGTGTTTTTAATATTATAAGGTGAATTCTGAGCAAGGCTTCCTCTTCTTGGTGTAACCAGACCCGGCATAGAGTGTGTAGTGGTGTCTGATAATAATTCCCATGTGTGGCATGAATGCAATGTGTACTGCACTTATTGTGCTAAACTTAATGCATTATTAGTTGCTGCATGAATTGCTGGATTGTAGAGATTTGGAGTCCCTATGTCTGTATTTGTGGAGTCTGACGTAGTTACTATACGTGTATGATCATGTCTGTACATAGGGCGGCCAGATGGAGCAAAGTTTCCACCATTTAAAATGATTATATGTTTTTTAACCTTGAATTTATTTCTTGTTTTATACCTACAGAATATTTGTAACAGTTTGTGAGTATAGTACAGGGAAGCACGGTGCATACACTAGTCTCGATCCTATTAGGTGCGAATAGGGTCCCGAGAGCCGTTCTCACAGCGAACTTGCATTGCATGATGGTTTCTATCCTAGAGCGAAGTTCAGTTCAGTTCACCGTAGCGATAAGCTCCTAAGCCGACACCAAACTACAACTCCCGGCAGCCTGCGGGTAACCGTACTCCTCCTCTCCCGGCGCTGGTTGGATAAATTGTATGTACAGAGACGTGCTATTGGCTGTATGTGTTCCCTGAGCTGCGCGGTAGCGCTGTTGTTGTTGTGTCTGTGAGTGAGGAGACTGGGAGAGAGCTGTGACATCCGCATACAGAGGCCAAATCAGCAAAAGCAGAGACCCCTCAGGCTTACTCTTCTCTGTCATCAGGTAGGTGGTGTGGCGGGTTACTCCAGCTGCCCATAAGAGGATGACATTCAGCAATTTAGGGGCACCAAAACGAAATTATATCTTCCCCCAACCTAAAAACATTGTGGAGCCCAGTGTACAGCCATGGCTGGCGCTTCCACTAGGCAAGCTTAGGCAGCTTTCTAGGGGCACCTCCGGCCCAGCGATCACTTCCCCTACTTGTCAGGTGCCCGCTGAGATTGTGTTACCAGCGGGCGCCCAGCTCCTTCTCTCCCCCCCCGGCGCCAGCGGCAGTCGGAGGACGGAGCTCACTCCTGAGCTCCGTCTTCCAGATCCCGCAGTGCCCTATGGGACGTCACTCCCTTAGTTCCGAGGAGCGGGCGCCGGGGACGGATGGCAGCAGGCACAGGTGCGGGGTTTAAGGTAAGTATTTTTTTTTTTTATGTGTGTGTACACGGGGGGGGCTTAATACAGGGGGCACTACAGGGGGCATTACAGGGCCCGCACTATTGGGGGCACTACAGGGGCCTTACTACTGGGGGCGCTATTGGGAGCACTACTGGGGCATTTACTACTGGGGGCACTGCAGGGGGCATTACTGTTAGGGGCATTACTACAGGGGGCATTATTACTACTGGGGCACTGCATAAGGGGCACCATTACAGTGGGCATTGCATAAGGGGCACCATTACAGTGGGCAGTTAGTGTTTTAGGGGAACTACTACTGTGGGCATTGTGTAAGACCTAAGTTAGGGGGGGCCCCTTAAAAATGTTATGGGGCCCAAAAAGTTCTAGTTACGCCTCTGATACTGTGTGTGTGTATATATATATATATATTTATTAGGGATGAGCGGGTTCGGTTCCTTGAGAACCCACCCAAGCTCGGATCTCCCTGTCTGCCCCGGATCCCTCTCCCGAGGCAAAACCTCGAGATCTGCTGTCGGATCTCGAGGTTTTGCCTCGAGCGGCCATTTAAAAAAAATGCCTTTGCCTTTAATGGACAAAGGGCCTGATTCAGACCCGCTCGCGAGCGCTTGCAAGCGGGTCGATGGTGCCCTAGTGCGCATGCGCACGATGGAGGGAGCTCCGTCGTGCGCATGCGCGAGACCCGGGGAGCGACGGGGAAGCCGTCGCTCCAGGTCTCGCACCAAAGGGGGCGTGCTGTCGATGTTGATTGACAGCACGCCACCTTTGGTGGGTGTGCCGGGGGCGTGGCTGCCAGACGGAGGCGTTCCCATGGGAACGCCTACCTTCTGGGTCCGGCCCCACTGCCATCACTAGTGATGTCAGTGGGAGTGATTTGGGCTCTGATAGAGCCAAAATCACTCCAGGGCTTGCGGTCACCGAGACCCTACCACAGGGTCTCGTCGCAAGCCCGATGGTCTTGACCATCGCGACCATCATCATGGACGCTCGCATAAGCTGTGGGTGGTAACCCATAGCTATGCGAGCGTCCAAGAGGCCGCTCCAAGTTTAGGTAGGAGGGCCCTGATTCAGAGCAAGCGCTCTGGTCAGAGCGTCCGGCTCTGAATCAGGCCCAAAGTGATGATTGGCTGACAGGGCCGTCTGTCACGGCTCTTAGCATTACGGTGCTCATTTGCATGTAGCACGGACTCGTGAGATCCGTACTACATGCATCTGTGTGATTGACAGTGACACAGAGCACAGACGGGTCCGTGAGACCGTCTGTGCTGCTGTGGTAAAAAAAAAAAACCTGTGTAAAAAAATAAAAAAATGGCGTGCACCGCCCCAAAAAAGAGCAACCAGCCCCGGGCATTAGTGACCCAGTGCTGGGTGTGCTTAAATACAGGGGACAAACGACGTAGGGGTCCCCTGTACTTAAGTATAACCAGCACCGGGCTAGTCAGAACCAGCGCTGGTTGCCAAAATACGGGGGACAAACGACGTAGGGGTCCCCCGTATTCTGCGCAACCAGCTCTGGGCTCTGATCCAGTCCTGGTTCTGGAAATAGAGGGGAAAAAAATGAGTAGGGTTCCCCTGTATGTTCCAGAACCAGCACTGGACTTTTTCTAGCGGGGGGCTGATGCCACAGCCAGGGGAGCCCTTTCACCGGGCCCCCCAGCAGCAGCAGCAGCCCTGACCGCTAGTCAGTCCAGGCCAGGGATCCCTGGAGAGCTGGGGACCCCCCCAATAAAGGGGTCACCCTCTCCAGGGCACCCCAGGCCCAGGCTGATAGCCCGGGGCTATCCCCCGCCACCCCTGGTGGCGGTGGGTGGCGGGTTGATAGTGTGGTGTGGTGTAAATAAAGAATATCAAACATTGTCTTTACAAGTAGAACTGCAAGTCCCAGCAAGCCTGCCCCGCATTATGGAACTTGGAGAACCACAAGTACCAGCATGCAGGGCATTAAGGGCCTACTAGTACCTGTAGTTCACCTGTAAAAAAATGTTTAAAAAAAACACAGGACACACACACCGTGACAGTATAATATGAGATATGGTAAGAACTTACCATTGTTATCTCAATTTCTACGAAGTCCATAGGGTTCCACAGGATACCTTGGGGGTATAGGCGATGGCGGCAGACATCCAGGCACCACAGAGTTAAATTTTCAGCCTCCGAGGATGCACTGGGGTCCCTCTCCTATACCCCGCCCCCGAGCCTCAGGCCACTCAGTTTCGTAACAAGCCATAGGCCGGAGCAGGAGCAAAAAAGAGAGAGAAGACAGTCTGGAACACACAAGAATCACATTCTCACCAGAAGGAGACGGAGAAACCGGTGACCAGATCAAAGCCAATCTGAAGTACAGGTGCGACAGGGCGGGAGTCCTGTGGAACCCTATGGACTTCGTAGAAATAGAGATAACAAGGGTAAGTTCTTACCATATCTCATATTTTCTACTTCAGGGCCATAGGGTATCCAGAGGATACCTTGGGGATGCCCCAAAGCAGTATCCTTTAAGGGTGGGGATGCTCCTGTGCTGTAAGGAGAATCCGCCGCCGAAAGAAAGCATCCTGAGAGGCGAAGGTATCAAAAGCATAATACCTTACAAAAATATGGACAGATGACCACGTGGCTGCCAATCACCGCTGAGGCGCCGCGTCGAGCTGCCCACGAAGGACCCACAGACCTAGTGGAAGAGCTTTAATAGAGGATGGAACAGGAAGACCTGTGAATCCATCCTGCCAAAGTTAGCGTAGTGGCAGGCCAGCCCTTTTTATGGAACCAGAAAGGACAAAACCGAGAGTCTGATTTCCTAAATGGACTGGTACGGTCAACTTAAATTCTTAGCGCCCTTACCACAGCCAAATAGACCTCACCAGCAGACAGGACTGGGGAAGTAAAGGCCGGTACTATAATTTCCTCATTGATGTGGAAACTAGACACCCCCATAGGTAAAAAACCAGGGCAAGTGCGAAGCACTGCCCTGTTCCTAGGAAAGATGAGAAAAAAGGGAGGTCTACATGACAGAGCCTCAAATTCTGAAATCCTACTGGCCAAATTAATAGCCAGAAGGAATACAGTCCTAGCCGTAAGCCATTTGAAATCCACTGAGCCCAGTGGATCAAATGACGGTCCTCAGAGAGCCCTAAGGACCACAGCCAAATCCCAAGGAGCCACAGGTGGAACAAAGGGATGCTGAATATAACTTACACCCTGCACAAGAATGCGGACATCAGGAAGAGTAGCAATCCTACACTGAAACCATACTAACAGGGCAGAAACCTGCACCTTCAGGTAAGCAAGGCGAAGACCGTTATCTAAGCCCACCTGTAGGAAAGCCAACCTCTGGATATCCGGAATACCCGAGGAGCCTAGCCCCTAGGGCGACACAACTGAAAGAAAGTATACCATACCCAATGGTAAATTCTTGCAGATAAAAGCTTCCGAGCTCTTAGCATGGACAGAGCCCCTGTTAACTATAGAGCTGGAAAAACTCCTAGACCTTAAGAGGGCAGTCTCCACCGCCACACCGTCAAGGACAGACAACCCAGGTCTGGGTATCTGCCAGGATCCCGAGACAACAAGTCCGGGCGTAGAGGCAACAGCTTCGGAGTGTTAACTGAGAGGCTCCGAAGATCTGAGTAATAGTGCCATCTGGCCCACGCTGGAGCTATCAGCAGGAGCGTGCCTCCTTCTTGCTATTACTGGAGGAAGAAAGGATAACGGAGGGACGAGGTACACCACTTGGAAGGTCCACTGGACCTACCTACGTCTAATAGAAGAGTCTCATCTCTGAAAGGCTCCACTTGTTCACCAGAAGATTGAACACCTCCTGATAAAGAGGACATTTCCCTGAATGCTGAGAAAGCCTGCTTTCCATCTGAGGATTCCTGAATGAACACTGCCGATGACGGCAGGGATATAGCCTTCCACCCAAGCCAGAATTCGGGACACCACTGTTAGTGTCGCCAGACTTCGGGAACCTCCTAGGTAGTTTACATAAGCCATCATGATGGCGTTGTCAGACTGTACCTGCACGGTATTTCCGTGGAGGACCTATCCTGCATGCTGGAGAGCCTTGAATACTGCTCAGAGTTCTCAGATGTTTATGGGAAGTGCAAAAACTACTGGTGTTCACCTGCCCTGGAACAAGTGTGGACCCGTCACTGCTTCCCAGCCACGGATACTGGCGTCCGTCGTCAGAAGGACCCTGTCCGCAATCCCAAAGGGGGTGCCCCTTGTTTAGGTGAGCTTTCCGCAGCCACCAGGCCAGAGAGAGACAAACCTCCGGGGAAAGCCTATTGACTTTATCCGATGGGGCAACCCATCCCATCCGGAGAGGATCAAGTTTTTCAGAGGTTTAGAGTGAAGCTGGGTACTCTCCACTATGTCGAACAGCGACACCCTGGAACCCAGGAACCACATTGCCAAGTGAATAGACACTCGGCGACTCTGCAGTCAACTGCGTACCTTTGCCTGTAATGCAGAGATCTTTTCCTCAATCACAAAGATCCTCCGATGTTGGGATATGGATCATCCTCTGAAGAATCAGAGAGGACCATTTCCAGTTTATCAGTCAGCCCTAACGTAGCAACACAGATATTGTCCGTTGCATATGGCACTGAAGTATCTCTGGGGACCGTGGTAACAACAGGAGGTCGCCCGGATAGGGTAACAAGCGGACCCCCTGCATCCGCAGGTGGGCTGCCATAACTGCCATAACCCTGGTAAACCGTGAGGCACGGAGGCCAGACCAAGGGGCAATGCCAGAAACTGGAAATGCTTATCGACCACTGCAAACCTGAGGAAAACACTGGTGTGCTAAGAAAAGAGGGATATTCAGGTAGTCACCCTGAATACATCCAACGACACCACAAATTTCCCAGGCTCCATTGAATGATGGAATGCAGGGCCCCCCTCCCGAACCGAGGAATCCTTAAGAATTTGTTGAAGGATTCGAGGTTGAGATTGTCCTGGTAAGACCCATTGAGTGTCTGTACCAGAAAGAGGATGGAGTAATACCTCGTTCCCCTTTGGGGCAACGGAATAGGTACTATAACTCCTGTCTGGGAGGCTTTTACCGGGAGGAGAGGACATACCTTCAAGAAAATACTTCTCTTACCCCAGTGTCCGTGGTGGTTAGACACCAGCACTGGGTGAACTGGAGAAGCCGGCCTCCAACTCTGGGGTCTCCCGAGAGGAGGCCCGTCCCGTGAGGCTGAAGGCTTATAGTCCAACTTGGGAGTAGGACATCTTGTACTCCAAGCCTGTTCTTATGGCTGAGCAGATTTCCTGGCTACTGACTGTCTTGGAAAGCTGTATTTTAGACTTACCTTGGCCTCACAGGGCCGAAAAAACAAAGCCCCAGACCCTGATGGGACTGTAGCCGATGGCAGACACGCAGACGTAGCTGCTGTCTGCGGGGCCACAATTGCGTCCAGACGAGGGCCAAACAGGACTTGTCCCGTAAAAGGCAAAGCATTCCTCAATAGACGTGTAACATGAGAATCTACCCGTAAAGGTAACTCCCATTCGGAAATGTAATTATCCACAAAAGGGGTATGCAAAAAGTCAACCATTTTTGAGGCTGGAACCGTTTACCCAGATTTTCCACGCCTCCTCTAAATGATCCACCTGACCAGATAGAGGAATTACAGTGGCAACACCCTTATCCTTAAAGAAGGCATATTTGGATTTAGCCACGGGGGATATGTAATAACCAAAGCCGCACGGACTGCCCGTAGAAGGCCAGGTATATAGATTTTAGACCCAGACTACGCCTCCTTTGCACTAAGGGGCTCGTGTCTGAAAAAGTCAATAATGTCACCATCATTAGACGTCATGCCTTTACCCGTCTGAGACCCGAAAGGCCATTTAGAAGGCCGAAATGGTGACTCCCCCTGTAAAACGTCCATCAGGTGCTATACCATTATGACAATAAATTCACCCACACAGGCTCCTGCGAGACCTGGGGGGGGGGGGGGCGAAAAACAGGATACACTGGGGTACCTTCAACTGTCCAGGGACCCCTGTATGTGATGAGACCACCACAGGCTGCGATAACCCCTATGGGGAAACGCAGGGGGCGTTGCCCACAAAGGCTGTAAGCGTCTTAGCCAGCCGAGGGCGGTCCCCTTTTTTGTGCAGGCACAGTGACAGAAATGAGGCGTGATATATAATACAACATGCCCTCCACAAACCCTCAGCGTCTACATATCCCTCCGCTAACTGCACATGATATCAGTACATTATAGCTGGAAAAGGATATCCCTGTTCACTTTCAGACATGAGGAATGTG
The DNA here is from genome assembly GCA_031769625.1 of Taudactylus pleione. Classification (NCBI taxonomy): domain Eukaryota; kingdom Metazoa; phylum Chordata; class Amphibia; order Anura; family Myobatrachidae; genus Taudactylus; species Taudactylus pleione. Next base: position 19,436,032 of record JAUIMM010000113.1, on the reverse strand, counting down.
AAAGGAGCGTATGTGACCTCCCACACAGAAAAACCACGTTTACTGTGAGGTAATAAACACCCTGCAACACCGCACAGCAAGGGCTGTAGCAGAAGAACAGGGATAGGAAGTGAGAAAATGGCCACCGAGGAGCAGAGAGAAGGCAGGGCCCGGGGGAGGAGCGCTGACACAGCCCGCTCAGACCGCTGTGGAATGGCACTGTGCAGCGGGGGAGACGCCGGCTGTGAGACAGGGAAGGTGTTCTCCCCTGGCCTGCTATTAACCCCTGGGACGCCGCGCTGTACCGCACATGCTGCGGCCCGCTGTCCCTGGTGGTCTAGTGGAAGGCGCAGGATCAGTACCTGGCCCCACGCGCAGCCGGTCCCCAGGGAGCCCCCTGCCTGGGGACCAAACAGGACTGTGTTACCGGCGGGTGCCCACCGCGGGACCCCGCCGCTTACCTTGTTCCCCGTGCATCCGGCCACAGTCCAGGTAGCTGGGATCACCGCTAGCTGTGACCCCAGCTACCTACCAGCATCCCCGGATCGGTACCGGCGTTCTGGTACCGGCGGGGTGTAGGAGTGACAGCATGGACGTCAATACTGACTGTCCTTTGCTGGAGCACTCTAGTTGTGCAGCCACAGCTGCGAAGAAATATTCACGGGCCTTAAAAAGACCCCCCCTCTGTATGGTGCGACTGGTCCGGCCAGGCACCGACGAAAACTGAGTGGCCTGAGGCTCGGGGGCGGGGTATAGGAGAGGGACCGCAGTGCATCCTGGGAGGCTGAAAATTTAACTCTGTGGTGACTGGATGTCTGCCGCCATCGCCTATACCCCCAAGGTATCCTGTGGATACCCTATGGACCCTGAAGTAGAAAAGTTTATTAAACATACATACATACATACATACACACACACACACACATGTACACATACTCACCTATGTAACCCTGTAGCATCGGTCCACTTGTCCGGTAAAGTATCCATAGGGGACCTGTGAAAATAGAACATACTCACCATCTCCTATGCGAGGTTCTGTCCTCTTCATTCCAAAGTAGGCATCCCCGGACTTGGCAAAAAAAAAAAAAATGAAAACCCGAGCCACGAACTTAGTACCGTTCTATAGAACGGTACTTCCCGAATGAGAGCTTAGCGGCGGGGTATCACCATGGAAATCCGGCTGCTAAGCATTCATTGGCTGAGAGAGGTCATCTCCTGACTCTCAGCCAATGAACGGCTCCCTCCATTGTAGTCAATGGTGGGAATCGCAGGGTAAACTTTAATAACCTTGCGGCTCCCACCATTGACTACAATGGAGGGAGCAGTTCATTGGCTAGTGGGCCCTTAATGCCCTGCATGCTGGTACTTGTGGTTCTCCAAGTACCAGCATGCGGGGCAGGCTTGCTGGGACTTGCAGTTCTACTTCTAAAGACAATGTTTGATATTCTTTATTTACACCACACCACACTATCAACCCACCACCCACCGCCCGGGCAACTAAGGAGTGGCTCTGTAAGAAGCATTTCAAGGTCCTGGACTGGCCTAGCCAGTCTCCAGACCTCAACCCAATGGAAAATCTGTGGAGGGAGTTGAAAGTCCGTGTTGCCCGGCGACAGCCCCAAAACATGACACATCTAGAGAAGATCTGCATTGAAGAGTAGGCCAAAATACCTGCTGCAGTGTGTGCAAACCAGGTCAAGAACTACAGGAAACGTTTGACCTCTGTAATTGCCAAACGAGGTTACTTTAAGTATTGAGTTAAACTTTTTGATTGTCCAAATATTTATTTTCCGCAAGAATATACAAACAAATTGTTTAAAAATCATACAATGTGATTTCCAGAATTTTTTGTTCCGATTCTGTCTCTCACAGTTAAAGTGTACCTATGATGGAAATTACAGACCTCTCTCATCTTTTAAAGTGCAACAACTTGCACAATCGGTGGCTGTCCAAATACTTTTTTGCCCCAATGTATATATATACATAAAATTACTTTGCACAGGTGAAGTGGTGGATAATATACAGTATGTATATATATATATATATATATATATATATAGATTTTTTTATTTTTTTTTTAACACAAAACTTATCCGCCACTCCACCTGTGCAAAGTCATTTTCACCTGAGGGGTTAAATGAGTACAGGGAGGACGGGGGCGCATGCAGAAGTTTTTCATAGGGTGCCTGGAAGTCTAGCACCGACCCTGTGTACAGCCATAATGGAAGCTATGAGGCAGGGGATGGACACTACAATAGACCATACTGTATAAGTACATAAGGTTCTTGAGGTAAGTATTTTATAGAATGAGTTAGATTCAAGAATATATCTTAGAGAATAAAAGAGATCTGGGACATATTCCCAGCAGATGGATTTAAAAGAACCATTAATATACAAAATGTGCACAATAGTTGGACAATTGGAATTCATCTGCCATCAACACTGTATGCTTCTATTTATATAAGTTACATTCCACTATGCTAAGTAGCTGAAAAGAGATACATATCTGTACTTGTGGGGTTGTTATAGGGTTTAATGCAGCCCTTATTTATTTTATTTTCTTCAGTTAATGGGCCATTATATTTCTGGAGCAATATATACCCGGAAAGACAAGCCCACTGACTACTGTGTGGTGATAGCTGTATGACCAAAGGATGACAAACTCATAATTATTACACAAAAAAAAGTTTTCATTATTCAGTATCTTTACAGTGCAATATTATCTTACAGAATACAAAGAACCTGACCCCCATCTGTTGTGCTAAGTGATTTCTTGTCTCCTCTCGGGTTGGGCACAGGATACCGGCGCTCAGGAACCCGGCGGTCAGAATCCCGATGCCGGCATCCTGAGAGGGTCACAATCCTGACAGAACAATTTAAGTATAGACTCCTTCCTCTACCCCTAACCCACCCTCCCCACAGCCTAAACCTAACCTTCCCCCCCTAGTGCCTAACCCTTACTCCCCCCCACAGCCTAACCCTAACCCTCCCCCTAGTGCCTAACCCCTAAACCCAATACTTACTGTTGGGATTCTGACTGGTGAAGGGATCCCGGCACCGGCATTCTGAGTGCCGACATCCCGACAACCGGGATAATAACTACATCCCCTCCTCTCTAGTCAGTGGTCTGCTATGCAGCTTATCCCTTTCTCTTTTTATTTGTCTGTAGACTCGCTCGTCTGCAGACCTGCAGGTCACGCACTAGCTGTGCCCAGCTCCTCCTATTCCAATTTCTCCCAGCATCAGATAGGCGTGGTGGCACCATTTTCAATCCCGCGAGGGAGGATCTCAAATTTCATGGCCTGAACAGGTGGAGAACTAGAACCTCCTATCCTGTAACCACCACACAGTGAGTAGACATATTAGTCTGAGGTGGTGGATTCAAGGAATCTTGTCTAAGCAGATGTGTTGGCGTCCCATGTTTAGGGAGGCGATGTCAAACTTTCAAACCACATGACAAACACTTGCACTGCTTCCAGCCACAACCCACAAACACTCCTAACCTTGCTCTCTCCTCTCCTCCATGCCTGAATAGAGAGTTTCCCCAATGGAATTGTTTTACCCAGAACAGTATTTTCAAAATGCAATCTATAAAGTCACAAATTTCAAGAGGTGCAGATAAATTAAAATGACAAAGAACAATTTGAATTCCCAGAATGAAAGCAGGATGTTCTAGGGTTGTATATCTATCTCCCTAGATTAAAACATGCACCATTGTACCAACCGTTTCCTAGACAGATTCTTGTATCTTGTATTTATTCCCTACCTATCCCAGAAGAACGTGTTACTGTAGATTACAGCTCTGGTGCTCAGGGGCCATTAATGTTGCTTATTCTTGTATAGCTGCATTAATTAGTAAATGGATTACTTAGGTTAGATCTCAATTCTGCCATGTAAAGCAGGGGAACACATCTCCGTAGTCATTCTAATGAAAAGAAAGAAATAGAAGTTAAAGAAGAAGTATCCTTTGCTTTCTGACAATTCTGAATAACCAGCGGATAAAAAAAAAAAATCATTATGAAATATTGCGCAGCCTTGTGTGCGGCAAGCGATCGTTTGCAGCAATTATATCATTAATTTATCTGACTGAAAATTAAAAAGCAGAGAAAACATTTTTTTGTTTTCATAGATTTATTTGATCTAAAAAACATACGAGATGTAGTTGACATCCCGGCGGTTGCGATGCTGGCGCACAGGATACCTGCGCTGGAATCCTGGCAGCAGTCAAAATCTCGGGGCCAGGATCCCGACTGCTGGCATCCCGACATTAAGTATTAGGGTTAGGTGCAGGGTTAGGCAGTAGAGGGAGGGTTAGGGTCAGGCCGCGAGGGGGAGGGTTAGGCTGCGAAGAGGGGAAGGTTAGGGTTAAGTTGCAGGGGGGGGTTAGGGTTAGGTTGCGGATAGGTGGGTTAAGGTTAATGGGAGGGTTAGGGGTTAGGGTTAGGCAACTTAACTTTGGGCGCCGGTATTCTAACTGTTGGGATGCTGCTGTCGGCATTCTGACCACCGGCATCCCGTACCCAACCCGTGCATGCAACCCTGGACGCACAACCACTTGGAAAGATCCCACCCCATGTCTGCTGGAGCCAGTGAAAGGCAATATTGTAGGCACGATGTTTGTAAAAAATATCAATATCAAAATAACAAACTCACACTTTACATATATGAATAAGAGACCCAATGCTTCAGCACATTTCATTTACGTTAATGCTGCCGTCTAGCATGGACAGCGCTTAATCCCACCTGGCTTTTATACAAAACAGTACACAGTCAGTTAATGAGGCTCAGTTAGGCACATCCCTCATTTGTACACATTATTATAGAAGTATAAGAAGTATTTTAATATTTGGGGTTCAGATGTATTTTTGCAGTGTCTTACGCATGATCCCAAACTAAGGCCTGCTGACATATTAGGCCTCATTTAGGAATTGCAAAAATGGGGAGCAAAATTATTAAAAAAGGGGGTGCATTCTCATTGGTGTTTCCTGATGTGCAGAGGGCTGCACTTTGCAAATAGCGAAAAAGAACATTCTTAGGGACACGATGCCTGATGTACTGTATAACAAGTATTCAAATATACAAAAAAGTCCCACATGGAATAAAGACAGTACAGATGTCCCCTCACTACCATCATACCTCCCAAGATATGATAGGGGGTGTGGTTACATTTCATAGCACTTGTCAAGCATCTTGTGGGACGAGATCGATGCCTCCGATGTGCTGGATGGCCGTCCCTCCCTTCAATTGGCACACACTATGCTGAGCAGGGGAGGATTGGACTTATATCTCCAACTGCCCGGTTGGTCAAGAAAACTCAGGGGTCTATGTACTAAGCCTTGGAGAGAGATAAAATGTATGGACATAAAGTAGCAATCAATCAGCTCCTAACTCATTTTTCAAACACAACCTGCAAAGTGACAGTTAGAGGTGACTGTTTGGTACTTTGGGCCTGATTCAGAGGTGCACGCTATTTGCGTGCGTGCGCTCGCTCTGAATCAGGGCATCCCCCTTTTTTTTAATTCTGGCCTCCAGGCCGCTCGCACAGCTGTGGGTGACTACCCACATGTTGTGCGAGCGTCCTGGCGATGGTCACGATTATCACGACCATCGGCATTGAGAGGAGACCTTTGTGGTAGGGTCTCATAACTCGCAATGCCAAGTGGACTTCCTGCTCTAATAGAGTCGTAAGTCCACTACTGACATCACGAGTGAAGTCAGTAGGGCCACCCACAAACGGCAGGCGTTCCTTCGGGAATGCCTCCGTTTGTTCAGCCACCCTTCCTACCCGCCTACAAATCGGGGCGAGCTGTCGATCAACATCGACAGCCGCCCCGTTTTGTAGTGAGCCCCGGAACGAGTGAATTCTCACCTGCTCCGGGGCTCCCGCACGCGCATTGCGCATGCCGCGCACTGGTCGACCATCGACCCGCTTGTGAGCGTTATGCGCTCATGTGCGGGTCTGAATCAGGCCCTTTATCTCCATCCATTTATCTCTCACCAAGGCCCCCCACACACGGTGCGAATTTAGAAACGATTTGATGCGTGCTCTCGCTGTCGCTGATTGTGGTCGCTGATCAATTGAACCTGCAGAAAATTTCGACCTATCTTTCATGATTTGGTACACATCATTTCATGTGTGTGCATGATGAATGATGCGATGGGTGATATGTTGTCACTTTTCCTGGCCACTCCCCTCCTCCATTTTGTAACAGCCGACGGAGAGACAGAAGATGCATCGTGAGGTTGTTTGCTACAAACGATATATTGTTAACCTGCAGTCGTTAACGACTGATCTATATCGTTTGTACAATCGCTCCATGTGTAAGCACAATATCGTTTGTCCTGGGGTGTTCAGGAGTTCAAGGGAAATCGAAAAAGATTTTGGATCGTTTGCAAATCGCACCATGTGTGGGGGCTCTTAGTACATAGACCCCTCGGGTACCACAGTGGGCTAGGATAACAGAATTGAGAGACCTCTACCACCTTAAGAATGGTCAGACATGGGTTAAAAAAAATAAACACCTGAAAATTCACCATGATAGCTGCTTCAAATACATTGTTCCCTATTCAAAAACAAGAATTTATGACTAGAGATACATTTTAACCACCCAGGGGAGTCTAGAAAAGATTTTACTTTAGAAACTTATAATAATTCTCTTTGATGTACAGTGTAATATGCAAGCACCTTCTTATGTTTGCTTCACATGGACCGAAACTTCCCATGCATACCAGAGCGGTCTTGCTATGCCAGATAAAAAAAATATATATTAATCTAGTTATTGCAGCCTAGAGTTGTGATGCCACCAATTTTATTCTCCATCTGCACAGAAGCAGAGAATCAGCAAAGAAAAATAAGAACATCAAGGTTTTTTTTTTTAAATTATAGTCCGACAAATGAAAATCATTTTATAAGGTAACATCTGTTTTTCTGAAACCAATTTAAGTGCAATTATGGTAACTATCTACTCAAAAGACATAGCAAAGAGCAGATCTAATTTGTTGTAAATTGAAGAAACTCATCGCCCCCCCTTTCCCAAGCAGCGGCAGTGAGTAAAAAGTTCTTGGTGAGGGGGGTCATGGAAAGATCACATGCAACAGAGGTTTTGTATCACATCTCCAAATTACTCAGAGGTACTGTAGTCTTGCAAATTAAACTAAACTTCCCTAATTCCAAGAAATAACACTGCAGTGAAAATTGGTTGTATGACTTTGAAAGGAAAATATTCTTTACATCTTCAAAAATGTGAGTGAAGAGAAGAAATCACGGGCCATTGCTGCAAAGAGGTACACTCTGTACCCTTCCTTTTCACCGATTTCCTGTGGATCATTTTCGGGTGCAGCCATGCAGAATTTGGGTGAAGGGACTAGCTAAAAGGGTCTTGTTGATGACAAAGGGCCGAATTCAGTTCAGTGTGATGTAGAACAGCCGCGGGAGGGAGCTCCCCGAAGCTATTCAATACACCGCGCTGTTTGGGCGGCTAAAGGATTTCTTGCACCCCCCTGGAGATGCGAGGAGAAATCCGACAAAAGTGCCGGGCGCGCAGCTGTTTACCGGCTTAGCGCAGCGCCAAAAACCGCGTGCCCGGCACTTTAGTCCGAGAATTCCGGTTACCGCACCTTAACACCCAAGTTAAGTCGCGATAACCGGCATTCTCAGACTTAACCCATTCCCGACAACGCTAACAGCGAGTTGAATTGAATAGCTACGGGAGCTCCCTCCAGCTGCTATTCCACACCGCACTGAATTAAATTCGGCCCATTGGGTCTATTCAATAGAAATCAAATTAATAAAAAAATGGGGGATGTAGTTGTGAAACCGGCGCACACTATGCCGGTGGTCACTTTACTGATGCCGGAATCCCGATAAAAGTCAGAATCTTGGCTCGACAATCCCGGCGGCTGCGATCCAGAAAATAAGTTAGGGTTAGGTTTAGAGTTAGGGGTTAGGCACTAGGGCAGGGGTCAGGGAATTTTTTTACCTTTTACCTCAAAATATATTTAGATACGCCGACGTTACCCCCTTGATTTGAAAGGAAATCATATAGTAGTGCCCCCATAGTTATGCCCCTGTAGTAGTGCCCTCATAGTTATGCCCCTGTAGTAGTGCCCCCATATATACCCCTGTAGTAGTGCCCCCATATGATGCCCCTGTAATAGTGCCCCCACATAACAGTGGCAAACGCAGGATTTTTTAAAAGGGGGGTTTCCACATAAATGGCTACAGAACCAATGACAAAAAAGTCTAACAAGAATAAGCCTGCAACATGCACTTTGTGTACTTCAAGTGTTCTAATAAAAATAACAATAAATAATATAAATAACAAGGCGTAAAACTTGCTTATGCACAATGTGTAATAGTATGTACGTAGAAAATGTAAATTACCAGTGCAATTTCAACATTTGAACTAAACGTAACTGACAGACACACACACATACACACACACGCACTGACAGACACACATACTCACACCCCAGCACTCATCTAAAAAACACACATGCAGAGCCCAAAGGCGGTCCTCTGGCATCATTTATTAAATATTATCCCCCTCCCCCCATTCACAAATACAGCAGTCCTGTGGCATCATTTATTAAATATTATCCTCCCCCCTCACAAATACAGCAGTCCTCTTGCATCCCCCCCTTTCACAAATACAGCAGTCCTCTGTCATCGCCCCCCCCCTCCCCCCCGCAAGTACGTACAGCAGTGATCTGCCTACATTTATTAATTTGTTAAACATTATCCTTCCCCCCCCGCACCCCCACCCACATTTGTTAAACATTATCCTCCCTCCCCACCACAAATACAGTAGTCCTCTGGCATCCTCCCCCACCGCCTGCTGCCCTCCCCCCCCCCTCGCCCGTAAATACATACAGCGGAGATCTGCCTATCCCCCCCCCCGGCACCCCCACCGACGTGATGAGGCTCCAGGACTCGTCAGCGCTGGCAGTACTGGACACGGTGTCCCGGCAGCAAGCGCTCTCATCCACTCACATTGCTGGTCATGGTGCTGCTATGGGAACTGACTGGGAGGAGCTTGCGCGCTGCAGTTCCCCCTACAGCCAGCCCAGGCAGTGTCGTCTTCTTTACAAAAAAAAAAGTTATTCTGTTCCGCTGCTCGCCGGGCTGGCGGTGATGGAGCAACGGGCAGGGGGGGTTTCTAGGTACTCGGAAACCCCCCTGCGTGCGCGGGTGATATAATGCCCCTGTAGTGCCGCTTGTACCAAAAAAAACCACTTACCTTAATCCCCGCTCCTGCATCTGCTGCCGTCCTGTCCGCCCGGCTGCTCCTCGGAGCTATGGGAGAGACGTCATGACGTCTCTCCCATAGTGCGCATGGAGAGAGGCGGAAGCTGGAGTTCAGAAGGGAATTCCAGCCTCCGGCTAACGCGGTGCTGCAGGGAAGAAGCCAGGCGCCCGCTGGTAATAACATATCAACTGGCGTCCGGATTAGAGCCTCCCTGCAGCACAGCCGGGCATGCCAGTCCATTACCCCCAGGAATTTCATTTTTACCCCATGTGGGGTAATTTACCCCTGTTCCCCAACCACTGCACTAGGGGGAGGGTTAGGCTGCAAGAGCAGAAGGTTAGGGTTATTCTGCGAGAAAGGTGGGTTAGTGTAGGGGAAGGTTTAGTTTACTTACCTGCAGGCATCAGCATTTTAACCGTCGGGATTCTGGCGTCTGTACTGCAACCGCCGGCATTGTGTCCGTAAGGATCACTTACCTAACCCCAAAAATGGATCAGTGTTTGCAAAATGTGAATTGCAAAAATCCACTAAAGTTGTTTAGATAATTAGAGCCCGTCTACATTTTTGGAATTATATATACATTTCAATCTACCACTGTCAGTAGGATGCAAGAAAAAAGCCAAAAACAAAAAGAAAGTTAAAATTACAGGAAAAGCTTATTTTTATTTTTTGCTTTACAATCCAATAAACAGACTTCAAAATAGAAGATTTAAAACCTAATTTCCATAAGGCAGCGCAAGTCTGTGCTGCAGAATTGGAGACCAGTAGCATGGGGTCATGTTGCCTAACTTGTTCTCGTATTTCTCTACACTTCAACAGTTGTTCCAATCTTATGAGATCCCAATGGGCTCTTGACTCCTTGTAATGATTATTTGGGCACCTGGTCAGGAAACTATTTTTGGGATTGCGCCTGGTCAAGAAAGACGGTTCCCACATAACATACCAAGCGATACTGGGGGGGAAAACAGCAAAATTATTTTTGTAGATGGGGACAACAGGATTGTTTCCATTTGCGGGACGGTTATTATTCTGTCTGTAGCTTCTAGTTTACTGCCCTTCTCCAGTGTAATGGTTAAAATCTCGCACAACAGAGAAGTTTCGGGCCAGTTTAAAACATTAGGATGGCTTACGAACTCCTTCACTATCAATGAATAGAGGTCCAGCTCTCCCTGTAGCAAATAGCAATACAGTGCATCCGGAAAGTATTCACAGCGCTTCACTTTTTCCACATTTTGTTATGTTACAGCCTTATTCCAAAATGGAATAAATTCATTTTTGTCCTCAAAATTCTACACACAATACCCCATAATAACAACGTGTAAAAAGTTTTTTTTAAGATTTTTGCAAATTTAATTTAAAAAAAAAAAAATCACATATACATAAGTATTCACGGCCTTTGCTCAATACTTTGTTGATGCACCTTTGGCAGCAATTACAGCCTCAAGTATTTTTGAATATGATGCCACAAGCTTGGCACATCTATTTTTGGGCAGTTTCGCCCATTCCTCTTTGCAGCACCTCTCAAGCTCCATCAGGTTGGATGGGAAGCGTTGTTGCACAGCCATTTTAAGATCTCTCCTTAGATGTTCAATCAGATTCAAGTCTGGGCTCTGGCTGTGCCACACAAGGACATTCACAGAGTTGTCCTGAAGCCACTCCTTTGATATCTTGGCTGCGTGCTTAGGGTCGTTGTCCTGCTGAAAGATGAACCGTCGCCCCAATCTGAGGTGATGAGCGCTCTGGAGCAGGTTTTCATCCAGGATGTCTCTGTAGATTGCTGCATTCATCTTTCCCTCTATCCTGACTAGTCTCCCAGTTTCTGCCGCTGAAAAACATCACCACAGCATGATCCTGCCACCACCATGCTTTACTGTAGGGATGGTAGTGGCCTGGTGATGAGCGCTGCCTGGTTTCCTCCAAACATAACGACTGGCATTGACGCCAAAGAGTTCAATCTTTGTCTCATCAGACCAGAGAATTTTGTTTCTCATGGTCTGAGAGTTCTTCAGGTGCATTTTGGCAAACTCCAGGAGGGCTGCCATGTGCTTTTTACTAAGGAGTGGCTTCCGTCTGGCCACTCTACCATACAGCCCTGATTGGTGGATTGCTGCAGAGATGGTTGGCGTTCTGGAAGGTTCTCCTCTCTCCACAGAGGAGTGCTGTAGCTCAGACAGAGTGACCATTGGGTTCTTGGTCACCTCCCTGAATAGGGCCCTTCTCCCACGATCACTCAGTTTAGACGGCCGGCCAACTCTAGGAAGAGTCCTGGTGGCTCCAAACTTCTTCCATTTACAGATGATGGAGGCCACCAGAGCCGGCCCTAGACATAGGCAAACTAAGCAAATGCCTAGGACATTTGGAATGCCTAGGGGCATCCAAGCCCGCCTAGGGCCGGTGGAGGTTTGGTGCAGGCATGGCCGGAGCCCCTGCTACTGGCTGGGCAGAAACTCTGGCAGCTGCTACTGCCGCTGTGCAATATCCATGATCGGAGCTCTGCTGACAGCTCCGATCGGGCCTGTCAGCAGCAACAGTGAGCGGGCAATGGCGGAACAGCCGGACGCAGTTTGCAGGGGTGGAGTACAGAACAACGGCTAGTGTTTAGCGCTGGGATGGCTCTGAGGTATCACACAATCAGAATGAGCTTCTGCGCATGGGCAGAATCTCATTCAGGACTTAAGTAATGGGGACAGGAGGGCTGCTGCACCATGGGCCTTTACGGAGCTACGTAGGAGAAACGATAAATCTGTAAGCAATAAATTGAAGGGTTTGGGCTTGTACCAACTTTGCTATAGTGTGTGAAGTAATTTGTACTTGGGACTAAGGGCCTGATTCAGAGACGGACGTAATGGCGATATTTACGCAGATAGAGTGATTGTTCGCTATTGCGCATGCGGGTAAGTCACACTGCGCACACTGCGATTGTTTTGCGATTACAGCCGCACAGAGGATTCACTCGCAAAGTGAGTGACAGGTTATCAGCATTTGGGGGAGGTAACGGAGGGGTGTTTAAGAAAACATAGGCGTGTCTCACCGTTTAAAGCCAGTTTCATGGGCGTGCATAAATTAGCCATTGTGATCGTTTTTGCAGCATGAGAGCTTGTCAGGAGAGCTGCAGTGTTTGCGGCTGGACAGACTTGTCTTACATGCTGCGTGACTGGCCGATGTGCGTCGATGTTACCAATGTTTACGTAGGAGAGAACAACATTGGAAGGATATGAGAATGTAGCAGTGGACGTCCTTATGCTCAGGTAAGCTTTGGAAGCATTAGCTTATTTTCATTAGCGTCTATCTCTGAATCAAACCCTAAATACAGTATGTAGAACAACTGATCCAGTAGAGTGAGCTAGTTACTACTTTTGTTTCTATTCACATCGGGCCTGATTAAGAGAATTGCGCTGATGGCATTGTAGCTGCGAATTTCTATGTAGAGGCTTTAAGAGAATTCAAATGTCGCAGCCATCAGGAAATGAATTGAACACTTTAGAATTACAATGGTCTAAGCAGACAAAGGGCCTGATTCAGCAAGGATCGCAATTGCAAAGCTGCACGCTGGCTATAGATATGATGTATGCACGCTGGCAGCTTTGCAATGCGATCTTTGCAATCATGCAAATGCAGCAGGAGGTGTAGGACATCCCCTGCTGCATTAGCCATCCCAGCACTGCGACGGAGGTCACCATCGCGGCCTCAGCTTACTCAGGCTGGCCGGCTTGTGAGCCCAGCAAACTGAGTATGTCCACGCAGTCCCTGGGCAGGCCATTCGTGGAAAACAGGGGGACACGCCCCATTTCAAGCAACGCCGGCCGCCCCCGCCTCGTCCCTTAATTGCCTCTGCCTGTCAATCAGGCAGAGGCATTCCAGGGCTAGTGTGCGTGTTAGCAGGACCCATACTGTAACTGCACACTCGCAGAATGGGTCCTGCGCATGCGGTACAGAGAGGTACGCACAAAGGCGCTGTTGCATTCGGAGCAGACAATGTCAGAAATGAGGCAAAGTGATGGGCTTCCTGGGTGGTGACTGGGAGGTGGCCTGGACTGAAGTGAACGCAAAAAACCTCCCATCTCAAGGGCGTGTTATGGGAGTGTGCGGGCGTGTCAGTGAAAGCGGCTGCGTTCTCAGACGCACCGCTGCAGCCACAGAGGCCATGTTTAGATGGAGAATCTACACCAGCCATGGGGCTGAAGCAAATGATGATGGTGCATGTGATGGTGGCGTGTCAAGAACATTCCGGCTGCCCCCTTCAGGAGGATCAGCCAGGTCTGCATAGCAGGGGCTGTGGTACAGCATGGGGGGGCGTTGCCGAGGACATTACCCAGCATTAGGGGAGGAGCGGTGGGAGGTGACCACACGGTTGAGTTATCGTAGCTCCATCCTCACTACACAGTTCAGAGATTACCAGCATTATGAAGCGAGAAGCGGGGCCATGATGACGCAGCTCAGCGTGAATTACGTCATTGGCTCTCCTGCTGTGGATGGTGCGAGGGGGTCCAGTGGTAGGCGACCAGCCAGGAGCACCACACGATATTTTGGAGCCTCCTGGTCGTTCCAGGAGAGTAGGCAAGTATGGTCAAGAATCACCAGTGGTGTTACACTGAAAGCAGGCTTCTTAGTCCTTGCACATTCAGACGCAGGCTACTACACCATGGGAAGGCAGAGACTAGCATTTGCATATTATCACCACCGCAACTCTGGCAACTGACACAAGAGAGGATGTAGCAGCTTCCACCTCTAGACCAGACCCTTCATTTGTAAAAAGAAAATTTTTTACTATAATGCCCACACATAGCAAAACGCCAGAGCAGTTTGGTTCCGATGCCGACACATTTCAACCTTCACTTACTGAAATTTCTTCTTGAATAATAGTCCACAAAACATATGCAGCCGATATTATATTAATACCTTGGATCACAATGGAGCCAAAGCTAAGTGGGGACAACCTGTAACCATTGCTAATGCAGTCCATTTTAGAGCCCTAACTTCTTAAATTGCTAAATGTTTGGAATGTGTTCTGGCTGATTGTACCCCAGGAGATCAGGTTCATGCTGGGACTCAATTTTACATTATAAGACAGCATTGCAACAAATAATTCTGCACAGTGGGCCAATGCTGATTACCTTGCTTGCAGCGGCCCTCTTTGTGTCCTTGAGTTTATCACTTGCCTTGTCCAGACTTACTCTCTGCTGTTGTACATGAGCTTCCAGCGCCTGCATTTCTCTGGTCTTTTTATGCAATTCAGATTTCAGGATTCCAACTTCCAAGTTTAGCTCATTCATCTTAATGTCACTGCTGCTAAGCTGTAACAGATTGATGTCAGATATATTGAAGTGAAATATGTTATAAACAGATGTTTTTAAAAAGCATCATAATTAGTTTGTGGTACTGAGATTCTAGCGAAGCCATGTGTCTGACAAAATCCGAATAGTTACAGCAAATGGGAATCATGCAATGTAAATCAGAGAATGGACAAATATAGTTCAACTGTAATGGATGGGTGTCTGTGTGTTTGCCGAAAATGTAACTGCAATATGCGGTCATAGCTTCTGTTTCAGATTAATTACAAACAAGAACCACTTGCCTAATCTTGTCAGCATGTCTTGTTGCTGTTTTCCACATTTCTGTTTACTAATGCACTGATTTACTTCACTTTGTCTGGTCTAAGCTGATTTTTACAAAAACTGTATGTTTGTTCTACGTAAGGAGGTATTGAGGCCTATTTATTACCGCAGTTATTGGGGCCAATCCACTGAAAATGTCTGCTTACAGAGTATCACCGTATTATTTAGTACAGGTACACTATTTACCATTAGGGTACCCAAAACCAGAGCCGTAGCAGGGCATAACCCCACCTCTCCAACATGTGACATCATGATGTCACAAATGAGGGGCCAAGCAGGCTGTGACCAGGAAGCCTAGCGCCGAAGGTGTTCTAAGAACACGTGGGGAAGGCTCTCAGGTTGGTCTCAAACACACAGGAGCTGGCACAGTGTGGAATGCTGACGGTTGAAATACCGGCACCGAAATCCCGACACGTTGCGTTCCCGGCACCAGAATCCCGACCGCCGGCATCCTCAAGGTAAGTTTTGGGAATTAGGGGAGGGTAAGGTTTAGGGGTTACAGTTAGGCACTAGGGGGGGTTTAGGGTTAGACACTAAGGGGAGAGGGTTAGGTTTAGGGTGCGGGAAGGGTGAGGTTAGATTTAGGCACTAGGGTGGGAGGTTAGGTTTAGGCACCGGGGAGGGAGGGTTAGATTTAGGGTGCGGGAAGGGGGAGTTTAGGTTTAGGCACTAGGGGGGAGGTTAGGTATAGGCACTAGGGGGGAGGTTAGGTTTAAGCACCAGGGAGGGAGGGTTAGGTTTAGGGTGCGGGAAGGGGGAGGTTAGGTTTAGGCACTAGGGGGGAGGTTAGGTTTAGGCATTGGGGAGGGACGGTTAGGTTTAGGGTGCAGGAAGGGGGAGGTTAGGTTTAGGCACTAGAGGGGAGGTTAGGTTTAGGCACCAGGGAGGGAGGGAGGGTTAGGGTAGCAGTTAGGATTAGTGCTACAATACTTATGTATGGGCGTCGGGATTCTGACTGTTGGGATCCCATACCCAACCTGTCAGAAACACCTCTTTATGAAGAGAGGTGCATGTATCAAACATATTTTGATGTTCAAGGGTAAAATGCGTAATTAGCTGAAAAATGGCAAAACACATCTACAGAAAGTATTTACTACTTTAACCAGCTCATTTATCCCAGGATACCTTAAAGCAGAATTATTGTTGAGTGATGTTACATCAAGGAACAGTTTTATTGATTATTTAACTATAAAACAAAAGATTTTTTTTAAAATTACCCTGTTTTATATTTCAGTATAGTATTTGCTCCATTATCCGTGTCAATAAAGGCTATCAATGCTTACTTTTTGTGACAGATAAGCTAATGTTCTACATGTAACTGCTGTCATCATACGTCAGTAATTCCTTCATAAGCAATTGTTACACCTATAAAATTACTAATAAAATAAAAAAAACACAGCATATGACCAACCGCTCATTACTAAAACACCATAGTAATAGTCATCCTCTTTCCCTGAAGTTTAAACAGTACACTAAATTACAAATGTCAGCATGTTAAAAAGCCCCTGTTTATCTTTAAAATGTAATTACAGCAGCTGAAGAAGAATGCCTAATTTACAGGCTACTGAATGAAAGGAATAAAATAACATCGTTTTAGCTAAGATAATAAGACACAGGAAATTTGTATTATTGTAACGGAACTCTCAGAGGTTATAATGTATTATTTAAGGTAAATACTAAAACATGTGAATTTACAGCAATGTACTAAAGAAGATAAAGACTTCTCACTTAACAAGTTGTATGGTAAATAAAGATATATAACTGTGTAATCAAAGACCAACAATTACAGTGATGTTGGCCACACACGGCAGATATTGGCAAGTTTGCGGCCTTACAACTAAAGAGAGATGCCTGCGAACTATCACATTTAAGATGATTGGATAATGTTCCGAAAATGTAGATGATGTCACGTTAGCTCTTTAATCGCTGAACTGTTTATGAGAACACTGACAAATCATGGACAGCTGTGTTTTGGACTTATGATCATCAGACTCATTATCAACGTTGTCCAGCTGAAATCAATTCTATGGGGGAGATGTAGCATACTTTCTAAAGAGTAAAAATAGAGAAGTTGCACCTAGAAAACAATCAGCTTCTCTCATTTAATAAAAGGTTCTAGATAAACGATAGCTTGAAGCTGATTGGTAACTTTTCCACTTTTCTCTTTAGTAGGTGTGATACATCTCCCCTTGGGCGGGATGTACTAAGGTAAAAAAAAATGCGGTATAACACATTTCTCATATATACCAAACTCAGGAATCCGATACATTCTGGAGTTTGGACCCGATGGGCTTCTTTTCATGACGCCCCCTGTGAGGGATCCAATTGCATAACTTCCAGCTCCCTCCGCGACGCGCGCATCATTTTGCGCTTGCGCAGAATGATGCCAGAGGGACTTTTTGGGTCATAAACTCGGAAGTCCCTTTATCGCAAAGGGCAGATTTTACCGGGAGAACTGTCCTTTGCGATTTTTTACATACATACTGGCGATATTATCGCCAGTATGTACCCAATAATTGCCGGTATGTACGGCTGAGTACATCCCACCCCTTATGTGAGTAGAACATACACAGCTAATGGCCATGGGGCCACAAATGAGTATGATCATATAGCATGCGCCAATTCAGGGGCGTATTAATGGCCAAGGGGACCCCTCCTCCAAAACAGCAGCCCCAGCCCCACATATTCTTATGCCAACAAGCGGATCGCTCCTTCTCCGCAGCACCATCTTCCCAGTGATATTCAGGATGATGGTGCATGCACACAAGTCAGCAAAGGCCAGAGTATTTGCTTTCACTACGCAGAACCATCGTCTTGAAAGTGTCACTGGGAAGATGGCGCCACAGTGGAGGACGGATTAGCTTGCCGGCATAATTTAAGTATAACTCTGGGTGCAGGGTGTGCGGTGCTGGGACCCTCCAGGGGTCCATGTACAACGCACATTCTGCACTCATTGTAACTACGCCTATGCGCCAATTAAAGGCATATTTACTCACAAAGCCTTTACTGACACTGACTATGAATACAGCTGTTATGAGACAAGATCACATCATGCAACTATGTTAATTATGATGCAACTGACAAATGTAACAATAACATAGAAAAATGAATGAATATGTCGATGTAGAGGTACTGCTGTACAAATGTTCTTACCTCTGTTTGTCAATAACTGGGCTTGTTTTGTTATTGTGTTTGCTCCCAATTGTAAAGCACTGTGGGGTATGCTGGCGCTGAGTAAATAAATGTTAATAAAATAAATAAGAATAAAGAACATAATATTAGGACTACAAAGAGAACTTTGTTGCAGCTACAAATCTGATACAACAGATTTGTCACTGCATCATCGTTTATTTTTTTTTTAACACATGTAACCTTTTCCCCAACACTAATTATAATATAGACATCACCAGAAATCCATCCATACTCTAAACCGCACCCACTTACATATGGATTTATTTGTAGTTTAGGCAAGATGTATGAATCACTCCTTACAAAATGATTGTCTGTGCAACTCGTAACTGACAAAGCTGCAGAACAGAACTTTCAACAAGTGAACAAACTTTGTTGTCACATGACTTTGTAGTAGAGATGAGCAGTTTGGTTTGGCTGAAAACCAAAAACACCAGAACTTTGGAATTCAGACTAGAACAATGGGCCTGATTCAGAGCCACTCGTAAGCGGCAGCTCGTTCGCTCCGAGCGATGTTTGCCCAACTGCGCACGCGTACGGATCGTTATACGCATGCGCGAACCAGTCAGTGCGGCCGAAATTCATGTGCTCGCAAAATAGCGAATGCCTGCTATTTTGAGTGACAGAATGAGGCGTATGTGGGTGGTAACAGGGGAAGGTGCTTGAAAACGGGGAGTGGAGATCCGATCGCAGGCGTGCTTAAAGGTCAAAACGGGCGTTTTAAGGGAGTGCATAATTAATCCAGCAGCGTCATTGACCACGTCACTTGGTTTTTTTTAACTTAGAACTGCTCGCAAAATAGTGGTTGAAAAAACCAACCACTAGAATAGCGAGCAGTTCAGACGCTGTTCGATGTACTCGATTAATCTAATAAATAGCAGACATGACGTATGGTGCGAGTGGCCAGGGGGCGTATTTTTCAAATTTACGTTCGCATGTTTTGCTCACTCGTTCAGACTTAGAGGCGTGAACAGACCGCAAAGTGCGAACGGTTCATTTGAATAGCCACCCCTTTTTAGAAAACGAACGACCGCAAATAGCGAGTGGCTCTGAATCAGGCCCAATGTCCCGACTCGGGTCTTCTCGCCAAGTTCGGAATTCAGATTTAAAAACCTGATCTCAAGTATTTTGGATTGCATTTAAGTCCCTCCCCCGTGATTTCAGGAGCTGTGAGGTGACCAAAATTGACTGATTTAGACACTCGCCATAGGCAGCAATTCCAATGTCGCAAAAAGTATGGGTGAATGAAATCACACTGTATAATGCAATGCTAAGAATGGTCTTGATATTAAAAAAAAAAAATCCAATAACTCTAAAGGTGCGTACACACTAGACGATGTGCTCACGATGCGATATCATGAGCGATTTCCATTGAACTCTCCCCGGCAGTTCCCCAGCACTCCAGAACACAATATGGTGCTAAAAAGTGTCCAACAATCTATTGTGCGATTTGCAGTGCGTCGTGTACGAGATTGGCAGATCTTTCCTGCTGTAGGCAAGATCTGAAGAAGCGATGTACGACCCGCAGGTACACGCATCAGCCTACGTGAAATATTTTACAGCATTTGTCCTTCCGAAGCGTCCAAATAGGGCGAATCATGCAAAATATCGTCTAGTGTGTACACACCTTTAGATGACCAAATAAATTAATTTATAAAAAATAAATAAATCAACCAGGCTAAATTTGATTTGCTAGACTAGTGATGTTACTTAAAAAAATATTTATATCCCAGAGAAAAGTTAAGCTGGGTACACACTATTATACAATTATCTGGCAAATCAGCTGAGAATTTTATGATCTGACAGAGTACTGTATATACCAGTGGTTCTCAAACTCGGTTCTCAGGACCCCACACAGTTCACTTTTTCCAGGTCACCCAGCAGGTGCACAGGTGTATTCATTACTCACTGACACATTTTAAAAGATCCACAGGTGGAGCTAATTATTTCACTTATGATTCTGTGAGGAGACATGGAAAACATGCACTGTTTGGGGTCCTGAGGACCGAGTTTGAGAGCCTGTGGTATATGTATGCATGTAAAATCTCCACATAACTCAGATCGCATCTTCTAGGATGCTAGTAAAATGTGATAAATCCGGTCATGGTATTGTAAACATTTTACAATACGTACGCGCAGACGACAGATATCTGTGCAGCTTGTACAAGTGCATGATCTTTCCATCCAATCATTAGGACAGATAAATAGTAGGATTGGAAGAAATAATTGTATAGGGAGTATGCGTGATTAGTGGTTTTCCTTGCAAGGAAAAATTGTCAGTTCATCACATCTTAAGGCCCCCACACTAGCCGACAGATTGGCGGATCCTCCGGTCGGATACGCCGATCCGTCAGAGGATCAGAGAAATGTAACATTTATAATTTAACTGATCCTCCAACCTGGCATCTCAGGATCGCAGCGTTGAGACAATCCGTCACTAGTGTATGGGGGCTGTTAGGTGAAATTAGCATATTGTGTACCCAGCCAGCTTTAAGAATGAGCCACCACAGCACAAGTTCGGTTACTAAATCAGGATAGCTCAGTTAAAAATCACATTATTTAAACTTGTTTCCCAAAAGATATTTATCAAAACTGGGCGAGAGATTAAATTGTGAGAGATAAAGTACTTCTCAATCAGCTTCCAATTTACATTTTGCAGGCTGTTTAAAAAATGATAGGAGCTGATTGGTTGGTATTTATTTTTTTCAATTTTATCTCTCTCCCAGCTTTGATATATACCCCCAAATCTGCCAGTAATGAAATGTCCTGATGCTATGAATTAAGATGAGAAGTTACAATGTATTTACAATCGAACATCCTGGGGAGCCCAGACTTCACATACCTATAACGTTTTTTCTAACTAAACAGCCATTGTGGCAGCTGTTATAGAAGTAGAAGTCAGAGCACACATCCTGGGACTTGTAGTTCCATAAGAGCTGTAAAGCCACAGGTTGCCTATCTCCTTCATGCATTGCTAAATGTACAGCCAGGCTTTATTGGAAACTAATGTAGAGTTTACAGAGGAGAGGATATACATATGATATTATATATATATATATATATATATATATATATATATATATATATATATATATATATATTGTATGACGTTATGACTTTTACCTTGCAGGTGTACAGAGCAGTAGGATTCCCGGTGTAAGGGAGGAATGCAGTAGTGGTTACCCAGCACAACACTCTCCCCCTGCACACCCCCCTTCTGCATAGTGAATTGTGCAAACCTCCAATAAGTGCACAGCTCTCGTTGCCCCCACCTCTATACAAAGTGAAAGGAGACCTGTAACTGGCTGCATGTACTGTTGTGTCGGTTGGGAGCTTGGTACAGATACAATGCAACTAGTCTGCTCTTTGTCTGGGAGATTTGATGAGAGCAGTTAGGAGGGAGGGACCGTGAGAAGTTATTTGCATCCCAAAGGTTATTATAGGGTTTGTGGAGATCAGTTCAGCGATTTAAAGCTGGACATACTGTATATGAAATGCACACGCTGCATGATAATTAAGTACTGCTGCAGATGACTGCAGATCTGTCTGTGAAGGCATGCAACAGGCATAAGACAAAGGAAATCATCGAGTATGTGAACTTAGCACTATTTATGGAACTTGTCATTTAGTTAATTCATGTAAAAGTCTTGCAAAATGTCAGTTTATTCATTGAGCTTAGCTTGATTGCAAAAATAATAATCCAAAGACCAGTAGTAAATTCAGGAGCAGATAAGTATTACAACAAAAAAGTTAACGACTGTATCTAGTAAACTTAAATATGATGGCAAGCGTGTGAAGTAAGTGGGTGCAGCATGTACAGTATATGTCATTGTTCTTACTTTAACCACTTAACTGACATTTTTTATTTAAAAATGTATATATTTTCTACTTAATTAGGTGAATAGTTTAAAAACATTTAAATATTTTAGTGAAGAAACAAATAGCCAAGTGAGTGTCTCGTACTCAAGCGTGTTCATGTGTCCTCATTGTGACGTTACCTCCCACACCCCCAGTGCCTATAGATCCCAAGTGTCATCCCCCCCACCAGCCGGAATCGGTACGGAATCCCGGCTGCCGCATGGCCGGCAGTTCGATTCCCGGCAGCAACAGCCTGACAGATCAGAGTTCCCGGCAGCGGAAGCCCGACAGCGCTGGAAATCCCGGTTGTCCCTAAGATAAGTGTAAACTAACTTAGCCCCCTAACCCTACATAGGGGTGTCTAACCCTAAATCCCCCCCGGGGGTGCCTAACCCTCCCTCACCCTAGCCTAACCCTCCCAGGGGGTTGCCTAACCTAAGTCCTCCCTAACCCTTATGACGTTATGACTTTTACCTTGCAGGTGCACAGAGCAGTAGGATTCCCGGTGTAAGGGAGGAATGCAGTAGTGGTTACCCAGCACAACACTCTCCCCCTGCACACCGTGCTGCAGAGGTGTATGACACCCTCTGCTACATTTGTGATCCCAGCACTGCGATGGAGGTCGCAGGCTGGGATCACCATCGTGACCATCGATGGTCGCGATGGTGGACGGCGCGGGGCTGCTGGACAGTTGAATAAGCTTCAGCTTACTCAGGCTGGCCGGCTTGCGAGCTCAGCAGACTGCGTACATCGATGCAGTCCCTGGGCTGGCCACTCCCGGAAAACGGGGCAGACACGTCCCGTTTCCAGGAATGCCGACCGCGCTCAAACTGCCCCTTAAATTCCTCTGCTTGTCAATCAGACAGTGGCATTCAAGGGCTTGCGTGTGTCTTCGCAGGACCCATTGTGCACACATGCAGAATGGGTCCTGCGCACGTGCAGATTCCTGATAATCATGAAGCTGCATACAGCAGTGCACTTGTCTGCACTGCTGAATCAGGCCCTTTGTCAGAGTAATATCACCTAGCTGCCTTCACATCCCATGCAGCCACACCATTTAAATATTTAAATATCTGCTCTGGCATTCATAGAGCTAGTACACAACAGTATAAAAAAATACCAGAGCCAACTTTTTAAAAAATGGTTGAGGATGCCCACATTACCCCACCTCCCAATTTACTGAAAATGTAAATGTTATCAGTGACAGCAGGAAATATTGGTGATGCGCAAGCACCAACAGAGCTGGCACATAACATATCTTCAAACATGAGACTTGCAGAATCGGGAGAAAATAAGCCCTGCTTCCAATGCAACCAAGCCCACATCATCCCTAAGTGGGCAAAACTTTGCCTATTTTAATTTAAGCTCCACCGTTTTCTAGTTCAGGACTGTCCCAACAAAAGAAACAGTTGGCAGATATGAACTGCACCTGTTAAAAACATAGACAAAAACTTAGAATTGTTCCCCACTATTAAGAGAACATTATAATTTTTTTGTACTGGAAGAACTCGCCTTAACATTGACACATGTCTATATATTGCTCTATCCATGTAGCCCTTTATTTGGGATGTAGTTGACATACCGGCGGTCAGGATGCCAGTGCTCAGAATGCCGGCGCCGGAATCCCGACCGCCAGTATCCCAATAGGAAGTATTAGGGTTGTGGGTTAGGATTAGGCTGCATGGGGGAGGGTTATGGTTAAGATGCATGGGAGAGAGGGTAATGGTTAGACTGTGGGCGGGGGAGGGTTAGGCTGCATGGGGAGGTAAGGTTAGTGGGAGGGATTAGGGTTAGGCAGGCTACTTACTTGTAGGCGTCGGGATTCTGACCGCCAGCATCCTAACTGCTGGGATTCCGTACCCAACCCCTTATTTAAGTTCCAGCACTTGAAGTAGAGAAACATCTGCATAGCTTTATGTTGCAGAGGAAGGATAATGGGCCTGATTCATATGTGGATGCAATGCCGATATTTACCCAGATTGAGCGATTGTTAGCCATTGATCAGGCATGTAAGACAAATTAAATTATGATTACGATTTTTATATCTTTCCCCTGATTGGTACTTTTCAGCAGCCTTGGATTTCTTTTGGATGTTCTTCTAGCTTCATGATGAAGCTTGTGTATGGAAATGGACTAACCAGTTGTGACTCTGAGACCTCCCACAGACAAGTGTATTTATTTTTAATCAATTGAAACATTTTAATTACCATTGTCTGTTTTTGTATGTAATTAGTTAAGCAAAAACATACGTTTTAATTTTACATTATTTTGTGGTTACAGTATTAATTTATATAGTATGGGTAACTGTTCTCTCTTCTGCTCTTTACATGAAACTGGATCCTTATGCTATTAATTTACTTATAGTGCTGTTATCCACTAGATATACTGAATGTACCACAACTTCAAAAATATTTATAGTTAATCACTGCATGATCAGGGGGATAACTAGTGTTACTTGGCCAAACCTACCACTTACACACTGTGATTGTCACCAGTACAACAACATGGTTTTCCCAATTCTAGGAGAGTAATTACAGTCACCACTGGGCTCCTTTATCTTCACCTGGAGCAATTCATGCTTCTCCGGCATTGTGTAGCTGCTGCAGCAGCAAATTCAACACAAGAATCTAGGATTAACACAAGAGATCTGACCAATGGATAAAAGCAGGGGTGGGGAACCTGTTTTCTGCCGAGGGCCATTTTTATATATATAACATTATTTGCGGTCCCGGTGCAGGCCACGCACCCACTGTGTGACATTATACGGAGGAGAGGCCACCATTTCCGGTGATTACAGCAATCCCCGGAGCATCCTGAGGATGGAGCTGTAAGGGCAGTGGTGTGACCATCTTAAGGACGCTCCAGGTGACACTACTGCATAGATTCTGGCTGCAGGGTGCCATTCTAGGCTAGCAGAAATAATCTTAGAGGCTAGACCAAATGATTCCTCGGGCCTTATACGGCCTCTGGGCCTGAGGTTCCCCATCCCTGGATTAAAGAGTGAACTGTAATCTGTTGATCACAGTAGCAAATGGACAGGCAAATCTGCCACCTGCAGGGACAGCCTAGCAGTGGTAGTGGCTTCCCACTGGAAGTGCCCCCTGCTAATCACAGCCGAAAAGGCAGTCATAGGGGGAGGTGTTTCTCCCCCTTGGCACTGCCAGTCCAGGCTGCGATAGCACAGAGTGCTTCCCATGGGAAGCTACTCCCCTACTTTTATGGCAGCTCTTATTAGCTTCCTGGGCAGAGCTTTTCAACCGCACTACCGCGTCACACTAGTGTGTGGTTGTTAAGTGTGCCACGGAGTCAGTGCAGTCAGAGCCGACTTTACTTGTACTGCACTCCCAGGCAGTGCTGAGTGCTTCTGGGAAGCTCAGACGCACCAGGGTCGTGACCTATGGAGACGTGATGGCATGACATCGTAGGTCACGCACACCATGTTGCCCATCTGCATGTTGCCCATCTGCACGGCCGCCAGCCCGTCTGCACACTGGCCCTGATTCAGAGCCAGACGCTCTTTCAGAGCGTTCGCTCTGAATCAGGGCGTTGTTTTGGGTTTTTTTGGAGCCGGTCCCCTGGCTGCTCGCTTAGCTGTGGGTGACCACCCACAGCTTTTGCGAGCGCCAGGTGATAGTCGCGACCATCGGGCATGTGACGAGACCCTTGTGGTAGGGTCTCGTTCCCGCATACCACAGTGAGCTTCCTGTTCTAATAGAGCAGGAAGCTCAACTACTGACATCACGAGTGATGTCAGTAGGGCCACCCTCAAACGGCAGGCGTTCCTTCGGGAACGCCTCCGTTTGGCCAGCCACCCCCCCTCCCCACCTACAAAACGGGGCGATCGATCAACATCGATCAACATAGAAAGCCGCTCCGTTTTGTTGCGAGCCCTGGAGCGAGTGATTTCTCGCTCTCACCGGGGCTCGCAAATACGCAGTGCGCACGCAGCCTGTGCGCACTGCCCAGCCATCGACCCGCTTGCGAGTGCATAGCCTTTGCGAGTGGGTCTGAATCAGGCCCACTGTTCCCAGCTCTGCACTGTGTGACTGAGCAACTCCAGTCAACGGACAAAACAGGGACGACAGTGAGCCTTCTCAGCTCCCAACTGGTAGGGGCCAATGGTTATTTTATTTTTTCTGTCTTTGTTTATTTTCCTGTGGGGGCAATGTGTGAGTGTTTTTTTCCCATGGGGGACAATCTGTGCTTTTTTCCCATGGGTGTCAAGGTGTGTGTGTTTTTTTCCCATGGGGGACAATGTGTGTGTGTTTTTCCTAATAGGGGCCAACGTGTGTTTTTTTTTTTCCGTGGATGACTGATGGTGTGTCTTAGCAATTTTAAAATCTTGTTCGGTGTGCTGTGATTTTAATATTTTTTAAAATCCCTGTTCTGGGGGCTGCAGCTGATACAGTCCCTACAACCCTGCCAGTTTGCTCATTTGTGCTCATGCATGGGATTGCACATTAGCACAATTACAGACCCCCTGGCCTGACAGGTAAGGATATTTAATGGTTCAATAGCTAAGATTTCTTCCAAAACCACTCAGAATTTGTTGTTTTTTTATCATTGGATTAGGTGAAGTACATCTATTTAAAACTTATCTAACATGATTTTATTTAAAAAAGTATTATTATTATATTTAAACACAGTGGGCCTGATTCAGAGGCGCTCGCTCTGAATCAGGGCGAGCGCTGGTTTTTTTAGGAGCAGCCTCCTGGCCGCTCGCATAGCTGTGGGTGACAACCCACAGCTATAGCAAGCGGCCATGATGATGGTCGCGATGGTCGGGCTTGCGACGAGACCCTTGTGGTAGGGTCTCGTGGCCGCAAGCCCCCGAGAGCTTCTGGCTCAAATAGAGCCGGAAGCTCTCCCACTGACATCACTGGTGATGTCAGTGGGGCCGCCCACAAACGGCAGGCGTTCGCATGGGACCGCATCCGTTTGTGAAGCCACCCCCCGGCCATGCCTACAAAATGGGGCGAGCTGTCGATCAACATCGAAAGCCACCCCTTTTGTAGTGAGTCCCGAAGCGAGTGCTTTTTGCACTCGCTCTGGGGCACCAGCGACCCGCTTGCGAGCGGGTCTGAATCAGGGCCTGTATTCCATAACAAAAACAATTTGTATGGTACTGCATACTGTGCATGCACTTGTAACAGGCCCATAAGGGATGATGAATAGGCCCCTTAGTAATGTTAGGTAATCAGGTGCTCCTTTGGCTATTCATATGCCAGAACTCTCTGGGAGAAATGATAGCTTGAATCTGATTGGTTGCTATGGGCAACATCACCACTTTTAGTGGTGAAGTAAATATAACCCCAACTGTCACTAAATTTCTAAAGTGATGACATCATTTTTGTAACTTTTCAGCTTTATATCCATAGATGTCCTCAAAAGGATGCTGGAGAGTGTCATCCATGGGCGTAACTACCATAGGTGCAAAGGGTACAGCTGCTATGGGGCCCAGAGCTGAGGGGGGGCCATCTTCCTTGTCAAAGTTACATGTGTTATATACATTTTTCATCATTGGGTGGTACATAGGGGCCCTTACAAACTTTTGCTATGGGGCCTTCAAATACCTATTTACGCCCCTGGTGTCAACATAACTAAATGAATAACTGGCAACGATTATTTGAATGATACACAATGCAGGATTAAATAGTACAACATTTACTTAGTATTAAAGCTGCATACACACACAACGATTTTTTTTAATGATTATCGTTAAACGATATCGTTTAACGATAATCGTTTGCAAAAATCGTTCACTTTCTGAGTCAAACGAACGATTATCGTTCATGCGCGTTCACGTTTGTAGTTTGTAGTTCAGTCAGACTTGTCAACTCAACGATTTTCATTAAGGGAATATGCAAAAATCGTTTGTAGTTCATAAAAATCGTTCATTACACATTAAAAAATCTGACAGATAATCTGACAGAAAATCATTCAGAAAATCGTTGGTAACAAAATCGTTGTTTGTGTATGCAGCTTAATGGAGCATACACACGGTCAGATTTGTCAGACTTGTCAGATTTGTCAGATGAACGACTGAACGATTGAAAGTTTTGAACGATTGAACGATTTTTGACTGCATTAAAATGAATGGAATCGTCCAAGTCTGACTGCAAACACATCAGATGTCAGAAATCGTTATCTGACCATCGGGAACGCGCATCGTTGATCGTCCATCGTTCAGGCATGTCAGATATGAACGATTTTCCTTCAGATATGAACGACTGAACGATTTTTAAATCGTTATCGTTCATATCTGAAGGAAAAATCTGATCGTGTGTATGCACCATAACACTTCAAAATATATCACTATGAATAGTCTTAACTCTTCCAATGATTACGTGATTGAATAATATACATATTTTATCATTATTTAGATGCACAGTTTATGTTAATTTAAATAGCTGTAGTTTACTACAGTGTATAAGACAATAAGGCCCTCATTCAGAGCCGCTCGTTAGTGGCAGTACACTCGTTCCGAGCGATGTTTGCACATCTGCGCATGCGTACGGTTTTTAGTACGCATGCGCGAACCAGTCAGTGCGGCCAAAAATCGTTTGTACGCTATATAGCGAGTGCCTGCTATTTTGAGTGACAGAATGAGGCGTATGTGGGTGGTAACAGGGGAAGGTGCTTGAAAATGGGGAGTGGAGATCCGAACGCAGGCGTGCTTAAAGGTCAAAACGGGCGTATTATGGGTGTGCATAATTAATACAGCAGCGTCATTGACCACGTCACTGGGTCCTAAGGCGAGCTCAGGGAGGACAGAAACCTCCCGTGGAGCAGAAAGGCAAAGCCAGAACTGCTCGCAAATTTGTGGTAGCAAACACCAACCACAAGAATAGCGAGCAGTTCATACGCTGGTCGATGTACTCGATTAATCTAATAAATAGCGGACATGACGTATGGTGCGAGCGGCCAGGGGGCGTTTTTAACAAATAAACGAGCGTATGTTTTGCTCGCTCGTTCAGACCTAGAGGCGTGAACAGACTGCAATTTGCGAACGGATCATTTGAATAGCCACCCCTTGTTTTTGAACGAACGACCGCAAATAGCGAACGGCTCTGAATCAGGCCCTAAGTTAGTCCCGGCCTTGGCTTTTTAAAATGGGTGCAATACTAAGGTTTGTATTGAATAATTGTGTTGTTTTATGGTTTAGTTAGGGCACCGGAGATGTAAAACAAGGTTCAAAGATTGCAAACGTTTTTACAAGCTTCATTGTCTTACTTAACATGCTATGTGGCAGTCTTCAGAAGAATTCCTGTGGTAGGCTGATGTTCACTAACATATAACAAAAGAGTCGCTTTTCAGTCATACAATATTCCGGCATCCATTATCTGTGGCCTTGCATATTATGTTGTTCTGCTCTCAGCTTTACTTAATTAAACATTACTTTAAATTTATTTTTACCAAGGAAACACTTTAGTTTCTCACATTCCTTACACAGCTCAGTGTTAATACAATATTTAACAATCACTGTTATCCCTTGACATGTCTTCAGTAGACCGCGTTGCGACTCATTGTAAATGTAAATGAATTACGTGCCATCGTTCACCTTGAAAGATGAATAAAAAAAAACATATATTAATTATTTTGGGTCATTTCAAGCACCATCTCCACCTGTCCTATTACCCGGTGCGATCTGAAAATTAGATATAAAGACCTTGAAAATATAAAGCAACGGCTGTGTCGAGTGCCGCTCTTCAACAATCATTAGCATGCTTTGTGGTGCTGTGTGTCGCTATAAAGGCAGCCGCTGTCTATTGTAAACGCCAAGCGTACATTTATAAGTAGTACTTTAAAATATGTAATTTTGGTAACAGTAAACAAATATATTGGGGCATATTCATCAGAATCCACATTTTTAATGCGGATTTTATAAATATTTTTCGCGTATATTCCCAAAGTTAAAATGAATATTTTTCACGTAAATTTACTAACCATCTCTTCCCAGGAGACAGGCTCCGATAAGAGTCCATCCTGGTGAAGAACTGGAAGCAGTGTGTTAGCATAACGCTATCTCACTGCATCTTCGTTCGGGTCCCCAATGCACACCCCACATGCCCAGTTGCCGGCCGGCACATGCGTCAACGAGGGGCAACGGGGAGGGAGCCTCTGTAAAACTGTGTGAATAAATAGCCCATAGGCTAACTTGTGGGTATCCCCCGAAAATGGCTGTTTTCTGCTAATATCCCACAAATCAAATATATCTGATAAATAGACCTCCTAGACTAGAGAGTAATATTATATGGGGTGATAGGATTTTACCATCAAAGAGACATAACTATTGTAATATAGATTAAATAAATACACTGAAGCATTCTATAATCACTGGTACACAAATAAAAAGGCAGCAGTTTTCTCTGTGTTATCACTAATTTGGAATTGCACTAAGCACCCTGGATGGAAATTGTACATAGTTTTAATTTCATTCCTTCTAAATGTTCCTTTATAGCAGACCTCAAGATACATTCCTACTACCCAGGCTTTGAGACTAGAAGTATTCCTAGATTTGCTGGTGTGTGTGGGGAGGAATATGGGGCATAAATTAGTGTAAGGGAAGATTGGGATTGGCTTTATTATGTGACCCTTTTGTGTGTTGTTTTTACATTATTGATAGATCACGTAGATATAAAATGCACACACATGAGATATCACCGAAACGCAATTTGAAGCTGAGCAGACTGCACATAAAAAAGCTTAAAAAAGGCGAGCATTCGCATTACAAAACGTTTCTGTACAGGTTCTGTAGCTGCACCAATGTAAGTAGATATAGAACCATCCCCAGATGGCATTTGTTTCTTTTATAAGTTATACTTTTTGTCACTTGATAAGTGGCAAAACAGGATCTATATCGGCAGCTATGTAATGCATTTAGCTAGGCACTGTTAAAGCGATGACTAAGGAAAAGCCCTTTCATACATTTTGCTAAACAAAACAATTCCTTAATTTCTTCTTCAGGGTCCATAGGGCTCCACAGGGAGACATTGGGGTGTAGGTGTGACCTGGAGGACCGGACACCAACAGCAAAGCTCTTCAATCCCAGGATGCACAGGTCCTTCCCCCCTATACCTCGCCCACAGCCTGAGGGCACTTCAATTTCGTTGGTGTCCGGCAAGGAGCTGGACCTCCATTATAACAGGGGGCTGCCATATGCAGTCCAAGCTCTATTTTTTGGGGGGGATTTATTTAATTTTTACCGGAAGGGTGAGCAGCACCAGACTGTGCTCCGGACGTCTGTGCTGCCACCCCATCACCCCTACGCGGTGTCGTGACTCCAAGTCTGTGCTAGGTAATCCCATCGGGGCTCCGAGGGGACTATCTAGCAAGCTCCCCGGACCCCCAGACTGTAGCACAGAATCCAGGGGACAGGTTAGGCGGAACCCTGTTCGCAGGGACCAGCGTAATAGTGCGTTCTTCCATCCGGTCTCCGGAGACAGACTGGAGGCGCTGATGTGGACACTGGGGAGGCAGCCCACTAGACCACCGGGGCAATAACATACTGGTGCATAGGCATATACTAAGGCCAGGGGACCCAGTGGTTAACGTCAGCCAGGGGATAAGTCGCTCTCCCTGCAGCCCCTCCCCCAGCTCAGAGCGCTATTCCACTGCGGCCCTGGTATTCCCTGGGCTGCTCCTTCACCCTCTGCCCCCTCAGAGATGCACGACAGCCATTTTAGGCAAGCAGTCTCCGGGAATCGCTGGGTCCAGCCTCCCTGTATACCTCTCCCACGGGCCAGGTTGCACAGCACTATATCCTAGCGTTCCCGCTAGGCTGTTTTAGCGGGGCGCGGCGCCCTGCCCTCCTTCTGGAGGGCAAAAAGCACCCTGCCCTCCAGGAGGAGGGCAAAAAGCGCCCTGCCCTCACAGCCTGCGGGAGCCGTTCTCACCCGCGGGACGCAGTGTCCCGCGGGTAGAGAAACATGCGGTGACCCTGTCACCGCCGGAGAATAGAGGCCGGGCGCATGCGCCCGGCATCTATTCTCCCTGTCTGCAGGGCTTGGGGGCTGCCCGGCGTGTCCGTAAGTGCCGGGCACGCCCCCAAGAGTGACGAAAAGGGGACGCGTCTTATAGACACGCCCCCTTTTCCGATGACCACGCCCCCTTCTCGGTCGCGGGCGCGCGGGCATGCCCTCTCTAGCTCCGGCGCCCAGCCTCCCGCCGGAGCTAGAGGGAACACTAATATCCTACCAGCCACTGTTGTCTGTGTAGTCGATAATGGTGCCCATTGCAGAAATGTGATTAACATCTATTTTTTTACTTTCAGTTATAACTATCTCTTTCTTCTACTAAACCCTGTCATACTAAGGTATAGAGGGTCATTGTACATATCTAACGTGGTTGCACGCTCCCTGGAATCATATATAGCGCTTTTGCACATTAACTTGTGCCATATATAGCGCTGTCATTCCAGGGGGGCCACCAGCAGTGCAGTTGCACACTATATTGTGCTCTCTCTATATACAGTCAGGTGCATAAATATTGGGACATTGACAGAATTTTCAGATTTTGGCCTCTATTCACCACCATAATGGCTTTGAAATGAAACAAACAAGATGTGCTTTAACTGCAGACTTTCAGATTTAATTTCAGGGTAATTACATCCAAATCAGGTGAACGGTGTAGGAATTACAACAGTTTCTAGATGTGCCTCCCACTTGTTAAGGGACCAAAAGTAATGGGACTATCAACTCAAAAGCTATTTCATGGACAGGTGTGGGCTATTCCCTCGTTATTTCATTATCAATTAAGCAGGTAAAAGGTCTGGAGTTGATTCTAGGTGTGACATTTGCATTTGGAATCAGTTGCTGTCGACTCTCAATATGAGATCCAAAGAGCTGTCACTATCAGTGAAGCAAGCCATCATTAGGCTGAAAAATCTAAACAAACCCATCAGAGAGATAGCAAAAACATTAGGTGTGGCCAAATCAACTGTTTGGAACATTCTTAAAAAGAAAGAACGCATCGGAGAGCTCAGCAACACCAAAAGACCCCGGAAGACCACAGAAAACAATTGTGGTGGATGACAGAAGAATTATTTCCCTGGTGAAGAAAAACTCCTTCACAAACAGTTGGCCAAATCAAGAACACTCTCCAGGAGGTAGGTGTATATGTGTCAAAGCAAAAACAATCAAGAGAAGACTTCACAAGAGTGAATATAGAGGGTTCACCACAAGATGTAAACCGTTGGTGAGCCACAAAAACACGAAGACCAGATTAGAGTTTGCCAAACAACATCTAAAAAAGCCATTACAGTTCTGGAACAACATCCTATGGACAGATGAGACAAAGATCAACTTGTACCAGAGTGATGGGAAGAGAAGAGTATGGAGAAGGAAAGGAACTGCTCATGATCCAAAACATACCACCTCATCAGTGAAGCATGGTGGTGGTAGTGTCATGGCGTGGGCATGTATGGCTGCCAATGGAACTGGTTCCCTTGTATTTATTGAGTAGCAGAATGAATTTTGAAGTGTTTCGGGCAATATTATATGCTCATATTCAGTCAAATGCTTCAGAACTCATTGGACGGCGCTTCACAGTGCAGATGGACAATGACCCGAAGCATACTGCAAAAGCAACCAAAGAGTTTTTTAAGGTTAAAAAGTGGAATGTTATGCAATGGCCAAGTCAATCCCCTGACCTGAATCCGATTGAGCATGCATTTCACTTGATGAAGACAAAACTGAAGGGAAAATGCCCCAAGAACAAGCAGGAACTGAAGACATTTGCAGTAGAGGCCTGGCAGAGCATCACCAGGATGAAACCCAGCCCCTGGTGATGTCTATGCGTTCCAGACTTCAGGCTGTAATTGCCTGCAAAGGATTTGCAACAAAGTATTAAAAAGTGAAAGTTAGATTTAGGATTGTTTAGTTTGTCCCATTACTTTTGGCCCCTTAAAAAGTGGGAGGCACATAAGAAACCGTTGTAATTCCTACACCATTCACCTGATTTGGATGTAATTACCCTGAAATTAAATCTGAAAGTCTGCAGTTAAAGCACATCTTGTTTGTTTCATTTCAAAGACATTGTGGTGGTGACTAGAGGCCAAAATATGAAAATTCTGTCAACGTCCCAATATTTATGCACCTGACTGTATATATATATGTATATACGTATACCTTGTGCCATATATAGTGTTGTGGCATACTACATGCTGTAATTTTTAGCTTTGTTGCATACTACATGGTGCCATATATAGTGCTGTTCATACGATATTGGGACATATATAGCGCGATTGCACACTACATTGTGCCATATTTCACATACTGCAGGGTGTTCACTGCATTGTATCATTACTATGGCTGGCAGAGGAAACAAAACAAACAGCCGCAGGATCCTTCGCCTATTCTGTTGTCCTTTAAAGCCTGCTCAGCGGGTTTGGCCCCAGGGGACTTTATTCAGAATGGGCTTTGCGCTAATTGCTACACAGCCTCTGGTCCCGCAGCCCTGATGTCTCTCCCTCTGGATCCTCCCTGGGCGGCCTTTTCACAGAGAGCGGTCCCCGTAGTGGCTCCTCCTGTGGGATGGCTACAGCAGGTACTCCCTGCAAATTAATTTTCTCCCCAATGGGGTAGATATGCTGTCTACCTCAGTACAGAGTTTGGTTACTACTTCTACAGCCTTGCAGCAAATGCTACACAAGGAAAAGCCTTTACCTACTTAACGTGCTCTGTTATCTTCCCAGTCCACTCAGTTATCTGATTCTGATATATTATCTGGGGAGGCAGAAGACGCAGACCTCTCTGACTCCGTCTCTGGAGAAGAGGAGCCACCCTCTAAGCTAGATATACCTGCTCACAGGGCCGCCATCAGGGGGGTACTGACGGGACTTGAGTCCCGGTCCCGGACGCTGGCAGAACCCCGGCTCCTACTACTCAGGCACAGCCAGCCGCTGATACTGGCCGCCGCAGACCTGGTCCTCTTTAAGTAAATGGTGGAGCGCCTGCTCGGGCCGCTCCTCCAACCTACAGCCGGGCACACAGAGACCTGCCGGCCCCTGTGTACAAGACTGTAGTCAGCGTCTGCCGGGGGATGCAAA
Organism: Taudactylus pleione; assembly: GCA_031769625.1. NCBI lineage: Eukaryota > Metazoa > Chordata > Amphibia > Anura > Myobatrachidae > Taudactylus > Taudactylus pleione. The sequence goes on along the minus strand of JAUIMM010000113.1, from coordinate 19,401,095 downwards.
TAGAAGTAGTCAGAAGGAAGAACTCGGAGCCCTCCTCCGGCTCATGGTCCCTGTAATATATGGGAAGGGGGGGCCCTGCCCTGCCTATTTTCTAAGTCCCGGGCCCCACAATTTCTGATGGCAGCCCTGCCTGCTCTTGTTAGAGTTGTAAAATCCATTTTACAAATTGAAGAGGATGAACCCGTTCCTAAGAAAAAGACTGCACTTTTTAAACGACAAAAGGTAATTTTCCAAGAGTTCCCTCAATCAGACCAGCTATCTGATCACATGAGTGAAGCATGGATCATGCCTGGTAAAAGGTTTCAAATCCCAAAGCGATTCATATTACCCTCTTCCAGCTACTGATTGCACTAAATGGGAAAGTTCCTCCAGCGGTGGATTCTCATGTAACTTATTTGGTTAAAAATGCCACGTTACCAATTCACACTGCACCGTAACCTCCTTGAAGGAGACTACAGATAGACGTATAGAAGCTTGTCATAAATCTATATACTCTCTTACAGGAGCTATTACCCGTCCTGCTAGGGCCACAGCCTGGGTAGTGAAAGCCATTGAGAGTTGGGCAGAAGCTCTAGAAGAAACACTTCCCCATGATGCTTCATGGGAACAACTCTCCTATGCATCTCACATTAGGGATGCATCCTCCTACTTAGGTGAGGCAGCTATGGATACGGCTCTCCTGGCCTCCAGGATATCTGCCTCTTTGGTAGTGGCCCGTTGTATCATTTGGCTCCGTTCCTGGAAAGCAGATTCAGATTCAAACTGGGCTCTGGAGTCTCTCCCCTATTCGGGGAACATCCTATTTGATCCAGAGCTAGATAAAATTGTGACTACCTTGGCGGCTAACAAGATGGCGTTCATGCCCTCTGCATATAATACAAAGCCTCGGACGTCATCCTTTCGGTCCTTTTGCCCTCAAGGAAAAGCCAAAGGTCAGTCCTTTCCACAGCACCAGACATCAGCCAAGGCATCCAAACCTATGGCCGAACAGGCCTGGGCTACTAGACGTCCACCAGCCAAGTCTACGGACAAGCCTGCAGCATGACGGGGATCCCAGGGTGGGAGGCCGACCTTCAATTCGCCCAGGTTTGGCATCAAACCACGTCCGATGCCTGGGTAAGAGATGTGGTCTCCCACGTATACGCCCTCTCTTTTCTGAGGCGACCCCCCCAACAGTTCGTTTACACAGGATCTCCGATCGGACTCAACCAAGTCCCTGCTGCTCCACAAAGCCATTCAGTCCTTACTGAATTCAGGTGTGATAATTCGCATCCCCTCCTCACAATGGGGCAAGGGCTATTATTCTACCCTTTTCTTAGTTCAGAAGTCCAATGGGTCATATCGGCCTATCCTCAATCTCAGACTTCTGAACAAGTTTATCAGGGTGCCAAGTTTTGTATGGAAACTCTCCATTCTATTATCCTAGCTATGGAGCCTGGAGATTTTATGGTATCCCTGGACATTTAGGACGCTTACCTATATGTACCTCTAGCACCTTTTCATCAACAATATCTCCAGTTTGCTATACTACAGCTACATAACCAATTTCAGGCTCTACCGTTTGGCCTCTCAATGGCCCCTCAGGTTTTTACCAAGATCATGGCAGTTATGGCGGACTATCTTCGTCGTCAAGGGATCAGACTGCTCCCATACTTGTATGATCTTTTGCTGTTGGCAAGCTCCCCAGAGACTCTTTAACATCATCTGCAGGTAACCATTACCTTTCTACAAATGCACGGTTGGATGACCAATTGGAAGAAGTCTTCCCTGACACCCTCTCAAAGGATGGTACATTTGGGAGCCCTCCTGAACTCTCGAGTTCAGAGAATCTTCCTGACAGCAGACAAGATTTCATTACTACAGTACAGACTACGCAGACTGTTTCACAATCGCAGAGTGTCAATTCACTCTGCAATTCAGGCCTTGGATCAATAGTATCCACCTTTGACATGGTGCAATTCACTCAGTTTAACTCCAGACCCCTGCAACACCTGATCCTCTCCAGGTGGAACAGACTACCCCATCTGCTCAAATCCCAGATGATAAGCCTCCCCCTAGAGGTTCGCTTGTCCCTAACCTGGTGGCTACAGACTCACCATTTGAACCAGGGTCATCCATTTTGGATCCCAAACTGGGCGCTCCTCACCATGGACACAAGCCTCTGAGGGTGGGACACAGTAACCGGTCAACACTACTTCCAGGGCCGATGGTCCCCAGTAGAGGCAATGTTACCAATCAACATCCGGGAACTTCGAGCCATATACAGAGCTCTCACTCTGGCTCAGAATATTCTGAAAAACAGGCCAGTACAAGTACAGTCTTACAACGCCACAGCTGTGGCCTACCTCAATCATCAAGGGGGCACTCAAAGTCAATTAGCAATGACAGAGGTGTCACGCATTCTCACATGGGCCGAACGCAATCCCATCTCCGCAGTGTTCATCTCGGGGATTCTCAATTGGGAAGCGGATTTCCTCAGCCGTCACAACATGTATGCAGGAGAATGGTCTCTACACCCAGAAGTCTTTCAGCTTCTGGTGGACAAATGGGGTTTTCCAGAAGTGGATCTCATGGCCTCAAGACACAACAACAAACTTCCAATTTATGGAGCAAGAACAAAGGACCCGACGCGGCCTTCATAGATGTCTTGTCAGTGACATGGACTTTCCAGTTGGCATATCTCTTCCCTCCAATATCCCTGCTTCCTTGAGTGCTTCAGAAGTTCAGACAGAAAGGAGGCACAGACCTGTTAATAGCTCCGGCTTGGCTCAGACGTCATTGGTACTCGGATCTTCTAAGACTTTCCATAGACATCGCTCTTCAACTTCCTCTACAAGTAGACCTGTTGTCTCAGGGTCCCTGTGTACATCCGAACCTAGCCCATCTGTCTTTAACGGCTTGGTTCTTGAGACTTCCCTCCTAACGGCTAAGGGATTTTCTAGCTCTGTGGTCCAGACCATGCTCAGAGCACGTAAACCGTCCTCAGCTAGGATTTACCACAGAATTTGGCATTCATATTTCCAATGGTTTCCTCCTCAAAACTAAACTCAGGTCTTTAAGGTTTCTTGAATTCTTGCTTTTCTTCAGGCTGCACTAGAACTAGGCCTCTGCCTAGCATCTCTCAAAGTGCAAGTTTCTGTTTTGTCTATCTGGTTTCAACAAAAGATTGCTTCTATGCCATATGTCCACACCTTCCTGCAGGGTGTTCTACGGATATAACCTCTATTTGTCCCTCCTATTGCTCCATGGGATTTGTCAGTGGTGCTCAAAGCACTTCAGAAACCTCCATTTGAACCTCTGGAATCGGGGAATATCAAATGTCTCACCTTGAATACTCTGGTTCTTCTGGCTATACAATCTGCCAATGGGGTATCAGATTTGGGGGCAATTTCATGCCTCTCCCCCTTTCTGATATTTCATCAGGATAGGGCTGTTCTTCAAACTCGCCCAACCTTCCTTCCTAAGGTGGTTTCTCGCTTCCACCTGAATACAGAAATTGTGGTTCCGGCCTTACATTAACCAGACCTCTTGGCAGGTGAGGCATCTTTGGATGTGGTCCATGCTCTAAAGATCTACGTGGACTGTACTACTTCCATCAGGAAATCTGACTCCCTCTTTGTCCTATATGGATTCCACAAGAAGGGATGGCCAGCTAACAAACAGTATAATTTTTAGATGAAAGTTCTAGTTGCACCAGACAATGTAAATACCCTGTTTATTTATTATTATGAACCCCACAAAAAATCACTCTCTCTCATTGGGAGAAAAACGGGGGTGCTACCACAGACAAAATATATTATCGAAAATTCATAAGAAGAAAGAAGAAATGTCGACTGTGATGCACTAAACATGATATGATTCATAAAACATAACTTTTATTAATACATATAATAACATGGGACTAAAAAGCGAAATTATGTTAAAAAAATATATATATATATGATGTAAATAACTAAACTGAATTAAATTTGCATGCGCTTCTATTCAACTAAATGTCCTGTTAATAGTATCCAATCACAGGTAAGTGTAACTCTGTGTGTTTCAGTGTGTGTAGCAGTGGTATCATCACTCAAATATTGTGGAAAACATGTGTATATTGTAGATGCTAATGAGGGCATACGGTGGGTTCTCTATGCCCTATTCTAATCCATAGATCACATCATATATTATACTATATGGAAAATCCCATTCTAATTTATTCCGAGAGAGAGAGATAGAGCCAGTCACGTGACTTATGATCTTATATTGGTCACATTCCACCTATTCCTTCATATGAAGGTCATTAAGTGGCTCACTTCTAATGGTGTGTTTTAACTTACAACATATAAACCCCTGTATTTTTTGTTTGTTTTTTATTGAAAAAAGCATTCTTTATTAACATAAAGATAGCAAAAAACATACATAAATCACACATACAAGTGTACTGTGTCGCAGCACAGCTTAAACCCAATACACTATCAAACATAATCAAGCATACAATATAATGCACTGCAAAACATATAGCACAAGACATCCCATACTATACATAATGCACTGCACTATTCATTCAGAACTTAAACAAAGCAACAATCAACAAAGACTATGGGTGTAGAGGGGAGGGGAGGGGGAATCACAGATCTGAAGTTTTTATTGAAAGACAGACACATATATGGGAAGGGTGAATAAATAGAAAGACATATCAACAAAACATCAGTCTCTGTGAAAAATGGGGGCCACTGTCCCAGTCCATGTTGGACAGTCAAGCATGGGGGGAGGGGGCAGAAGAAGGGGGTTTAATCCTCTTCTTCCTCAGGGCTGTCCATGATGGAATAGTCTCTTAGCAGGCTGTGAATCAGCCTGCGACAGTCCTGGATAGACATCCTCTCCCTCCGCAGAATGAGGCGATTCCTGGCAAGCCACAAAGCGTCCTTAACACAGTTCATAAGGCGCCAGGCCTCCTGGATTGCCCCATAAGTGTGGGTGCCAGGAAACAGTCCATAAAGTACCGAGTGGTACGAAAGGATGGTTCTTGGCACACAGTCTCTGAGTTCTTGTTCCAGGGCATCTAACAACAACTGTGCATAAGTACAGTCCCAAAACAAGTGCATAGATGTTTCCTCATGAGAGATGCACCAGGGGCAATGTCTGTACCTGCACAGGTGACGGGAGTGCATGAATGTCCTTAGGGGCAGACCTCCTTGGATTGCCATCCATGACATGTCCTTGTGTCTATTTGTGAGCCTTTTGGAGGCCACATTTTCCCATACCTGCTTGGCATTTGCTGAAGGGAGCCCTGGAATAGGCTCCATAACGTCTTTTGCTCTGATGAGCTTGTGGATAGTCTTTGGTTTCCACAAGTCAGGTTTAACTCCCTCCAGTTGGTGCTCCCTCACAAACTTGGACACATCCAGGTAGAACCAGGGAGTGTTCCAGTTGTAAGGGATGGAGCTGTCCCACTTAGCCCAGCCTAGGGCCCTCCAAAGGAGGAAGAAGCGAGACATGGAGTTTCCTGCAGAGTCATTATCAGTCTCACACAAAGTCCTGCGGATACAGTTGCACACAAAGAAGGCTCTCAGCATGGTGGGGATATCAGGCCCGAACAGCATAGACAATGCGTCTGGATTCCTCCTCGAAGTGCCCTTTCAGGCCCTTTTTGGTCTTCTCCAGATCACCTCTCACGTTCCAGCCGCACCGTTGGAGGTCCTGCAGGGACTGCAGTTGTCTCTGTAGTCCCTTGAAGTTCCTCTTTCGGTCGCACGCCTGTTGTCTACCTTTGACCTGAAAGAAACTGCGAATGTTAGCCTTAACATATTCCCACCAGTCACTCATACAATCAAAATAGCATTTATCATTCTTCCATGTGATGTAGGCATCCTTAAGCTCCTCCAACACCTCCTCCCTTTCCAACAGAGCACAGTTCAACTTCCAGGAGCCTGGGCCAGGAGGGAAACCATTGCCCAGGACTCCTTGGAAAAGTAAGTTACCTGTTTTGCCAACCAGCCTTTGCCCCAGAAGCCCCCCAGGGGCCATGTTGTGTTAGTTGTTTGTAATACCCCTTTTACACCGGAGCTAAAACCCGGGTTTTTGAAGGGTTAACCCGGGCAGCTCCCTGGTGTAAAAGGGGAGAGAGTTGGATCGCCGGGTCGATTGACCCGGCAATCCAACCCAGGTAACTAGCAGGGTTTAACACGGGCGTAGCCCGTGAAACCCTGCCGTGAGAACAGCGCACTCCGGATCACGATGACCTGGAGTGCGCTGCTAGCTGGCCAATTGGTCTGGCTTCAGTGGCGCTTGGAGATGACGTCATCTCCAAGAGTCCACTTTCACTCCGCAAAAGCCGGGTCTATGCAGACCCGACTGCGGTGTGAGCGGCGCTGACTCGGGAATATCCCGTGTCGGCGCCGGCAAAATTCCGGGTCTGATCCGTATAGGAACTTTGTTCCAACTCCGGGTCAGACCCGGAATTTAGGTGGAAAAGGGGTATAAGTTTGCATGTAGTTAGCACATACTTACTACAACTCCAGTGTCCTGTCATTCATACATGGATTCAAGCACTCTAAAAGTCCGGTGGCAGGTGCGTGACGGGGGTGATGGCGCTACAATCGTATCAGAACGGTCCCACCCAATGTTATACAAACCTGCGATTTGTAGCATTGCAAAGCAGGAAGATTAATTGAATGCAAATCGCGTTATTATAATAGCAGACTATACTATGCAGCATCACACTCTTCAAGATCTGTTCAGACTGAGGGCACATTTAATAGGCATTTTTCAGTGCTTTCAAGTTTGAATCCATACATCTGAAATAACCTGAATTCATTTGTTTGTGTTAAAACACTTAATGTAAATTGTTCATTTTAGCCCATGTTTGTGCAAATGAAATATAATTAAGAAAGACAAGGGTAAAATATTATTACATTGTGAAATGGCTCAGATTGGCATACAACATAATTAGTTAATTAGTGATAGCACAGCTGCTTATTGTTTTACAGCACAGTGAGAAATTATTGCAGGAAGAAAAAATACAAATATACCAAATGCATCCAACTTATTTCATTGATAAAACAATAAAATATTCTTAAATTCTCAAAATTATATACATAATATATAAAGTAACACTTAAGCACATACAATAATAACCACATACTTTACTTTAAGATCTGCATAAGTTTATTGCTTCACATCCAACACCTTATTAGCTTACTTAACCTTAACTATAAATAAAGACACAGACAACCATAGCTTGGCTAAAAAAGGTCACAGCTTTTATTTATAAATCAGAAATGAATCAGCCTAACCAGGGTGGCAAAGAGACGCTGCAAGCTCAGTTCTAGCTTTGACCTTAGTCAACCAAAAATATCTCTGAGGAACGACTAAAACGTCCCCCCTAAAGACGTACTAACAATGTGAGGGTCTCACTTCCCTCCTGGGCCAATCCGAGGCGCTTACGTACACAAAAAGCGCCCGGGTCCCCTCGCGCAGAGAAGGACAAATTAGCCAGGGGCATTGAGGGCTAGTGCCCCCACAAAGTTTTCTTACGCCACTTAAAGCCACTGAGTTGCAGCGTACTCTCGCCAAAGCCAGGCCCTAAAAGACTGGCCCGCCACCCAAAACTAGCCCAAAAAGGAAAACAAATCCCTAACAAAGAAACCCGTACCTAACTCATTCAAATGCACTCCATGCCTGAAGAAACGTCCAATATCTCCTTCCAAAAAGCTATGACTCACCACCAATCCTCCTATGGACTCAATGTGCTTAGCAATCGCTACGTTTGCTTTCTTACGTGCCCTTTCCAACGCACCATGCTTCCGCACTCCTCTCCAAGTCAAACGAGGCATCATTTCAGACCACACAATTCTCACCGACGGCCAATGCAAACGTACTTCCTCACAAACCTCTCGCAAACGAACGATCAATGATACACCCTTCATTTTACCTAAATCATTCCCTCCAACGTGAAACACCATATATTTCGGCACTCCCCATTTTGCAATGGATGAAACAATCAGAGCCATCACCGACTCTACGCACAAACCTCTAACACCAATCCAACGCATCTGACTTCTATCCACCGGCAAATGGACACTGTGAGCTCTCACATGCTTTTCCGCCCAAAAAATAAAGGAGTGGCCCACAAACCACACCTGCCCGTCTTCTGATGTCCTGGCTGTGGAAAAAGAAAAACCCTGACCGTGAGAACCACACCAAGCCCAATATCAACAACACAACTTATTGAACACATGGCAACTAACTAGCAGGGATGCAAATGGGGAAAAACAGTAACCCGAGTGAAGGAGAAAAACTAAAAAACCTACCCGGGAACCAAAGTGGGTCAGATCATGGCTACCTGGAGGAAAAATTAAAAAATTCCCTCACACCCCCAATTGTTGAACGCTAGCCGTTCAACGATTTGCAGGTAAACTACGTTTTCAGGTTGTCGCCAGGTGTGCACCTAAGCTTATCGCAGCGCACGTACTTTTTGTATGCCGATGAACGCCAACGACCTACTAATTGAATGGCAGCAGGAGATGCTCCTGCTATCGCTTCGGCTGTGTACGAATGTGTACCATAATCAGATGGATTGATGCCTAACTCAACTAAACCCTGTTTAAAAACCGCGGCAAACTGAAATTTAGTGAGGGGTTTAAGGTCAGCATGAATCAACCATTGTGACCCTCCCTCTGGATGCATAGCCATATACGCAGCAGTTAAATGAACTGGACAAATCAACACATCACTATGCTTTACCAAAGTAACCCATTTTCCCCTACCCGTTTGATCTGTTTTAGAACGACTTAGTTTGCATAATACTGTTGAATCCCTAAAAACAATGGGCCTGATTCAGAGCCACTGCGCATGCGTACGGATCGTTATACGCATGCGCGAACCAGTCAGTGCGGTCGAAATTCATGTGCTCGCAAAATAGCGAATGCCTGCTAATTTGAGTGACAGAATGAGGCGTATGTGGGTGGTAACAGGGGAAGGTGCTTGAAAACGGGGAGTGGAAATCCGATCGCAGGCGTGCTTAAAGGTCAAAACGGGCGTTTTAAGGGAGTGCATAATTAATCCAGCAGCGTCATTGACCACGTCACTTGGTTTTTTTTAACTCAGAACTGCTCACAAAATAGTGGTTGAAAAAACCAACCACAAGAATAGCGAGCAGTTCATACGCTGGTCGATGTACTCGATTAATCTAATAAATAGCGGACATGACGTATGGTGCGAGCGGCCAGGGGGCGTATTTTTCAAATTTACGTTCGCATGTTTTGCTAGCTCATTCAGACTTAGAGGCGTGAACAGACCGCAAAGTGCGAACAGTTCATTTGAATAGCCACCCCTTTTTAGAAAACGAACGACCGCAAATAGCGAGCGGCTCTGAATGAGGGCCAATGTCCTTAAACAAAAGACCAGATGACGAAGATGTCTTATTGACTGCCACTAATTTGCTCACTCTAAATGCCCCAAAAAACGCTAAAGAAAAAGCAAGCCGGAAAAGGGAAACCTCAAACTCATTAGAGGCCACCTTCTCCATAATTACCATAAGCTTTGACAACAACTGAACGTCAATAGGACGACGGGAGTTGACTCGAGCGGGGGAATCCTTCGCCCATCCCTTTAAAGCCTTTACAAGAATAAAAGATTGGTCGGGTCATATACGCCCTTCAATTTACAAAAGAAGGAGATACCCGCGAGAGTCGACCCCATGGAGGCCCTTGATCTACCTTGCTGGTACCTTTCCCAAACAAAGGAGGAAAGCACCTCCCTCGGGGACTTACCTAACATGCTCGGAAGTGCACCATGGGCGCACCAATCTCGCCAGGCGGCCATGTACGTCCGAAGCGTGGATGGAGCCAGCGATTGTAGAGCCAATCTTTCTAAGCCGGCCTGATGATCTGCCACATAAATGATGGGCACACCAAACCAACATTAGAAGCCGACGGTTCAAGCACTCGAAACCGTGCAAATTGGAAGCGAGAGAGAGCATCAGCAATTTCATTCACCACCCCGGGCACGTGCCTGGCTCTAAATATGATATTAGCCTCCAAGCAGCGCAATATTAAATGCCTAAGTAAACGCAAAACAAAAGGAGAAGACGAGCGCTGATTGTTGATGGCGTGGACCACACCCAGATTGTAACACCAAAAAACAACATGGTGGTTACTAAGTCGTGCAGACCAAAGTTCCACCGCTACGTCAAGCGGGAATAGCTCTAACAGCAATAAATTACTTGTCAAACCTTCTTGGTGCCAATTTAGCGGCCATGGAGCAGCGCACCATTCCCCATTGAAAAAGGCCCCAAAACCAGATGATCCCGCCGCATCAGCATGCAGCTGTAAGATGTTGTTAGCAACTGGAGGTGAGGGCCAAATACGCTCAGCATTGAAATGAACCAAAAATCTGGACCAAACACGAAGATCATCCTTTATCTCCTTTGACAAGCGAACATGCTGATGCGGCCTGACCACTCCGGCTGTGGCTCTCTCCAATTTCCTGCAGAACACTCTACCCATTGGAATAATTTGACAAGCAAAGTTAAAAGAACCCAACAGTGACTGAACCTTACTTAGCTTCACTGACTTCACCGCAAGACAGCCATCAATCTGTTCAGGTAACTTATTGACTTTATCACGAGGAAGCCTACAACAACCTGCATCTGTATCTATCTCAATTCCTAAATATACTAGGCAAGCAACAGGACCCACTGTTTTCTCATGCGCAACTGGCACCCCCAAGACCTGAAACAGAGCCGGAGCAGAAAAAAGGAGATCAGAACAAATTTCACTGTTTCCTGGACCCATAAAGAGAAAATCGTCCAAATAGTGCACCACACCCTTTTGTCCGGTTCCTGCCTGTACACACCATTGCAAAAAGGAGCTGAATCTCTCAAAATAGGCACAGGAAACTGCACAGCCCATTGGCAAACATTTATCAATAAAATAACCCGAATCTAGACGAAAACCCATAAACTTCATGGCTTCTGGATGCATTGGTAATAAACGAAAAACTGAATCTATATCTAATTTCGATAACAAAGCACCATAACCAAAGCTACGAACCAAATCCAAGGTATCATCAAATGACTGGTATACAACTCTACAGAACTCGTCAGGAATGGCGTCATTAACCGAACTACCAGGGGGATATGAAAGATGTTGAATTAAACAACACTTTCCTGGAGCTTTCTTGGGAACAACACCAACAGGAGATATACAGAGATCCTTCCAGGGAGGACAGGCGAAAGGACCTTCCATCCTCCCCAGAAGAACCTCCCTGCTAACTTTATCCTTCAATTGTTCAGGAAATTCCCTGGCGGAACGTAAATTACTAGAAGCCCTAACTACCAGGGGACCTAGAATAGGCAGTTTAAAGCCAAACGTAAAACCGTTCAATAAAAACAAGGCATCTTCCCTACAAGGATATAACTGCAACCACCTACACAGCAAAACCAAACAAACAGGAGAGCTAGCCTTAACCAGATCCCTTGGAGACATCCTCATGATCTGATGTAGTCCCTCCCGCCCCACGACGACAGTCTTTGGCTGGATGCTCACCTCTGCAGAGACGACAGGAGTGGCGAAAACGACAGCCCGACCCGCGTGTACAGCGGGAGTCGTTGAAGGCAAAGCATTTTCCCCTCGCCCATCCCGTAGACCCTGATCTACCAGATGTCATGGTCCTGCATGAATGTACCGCATCAACCAAGGGCCGCCGATTCTAACCACACTTCAACATCCTTCACCCCAAACGGAATGATCATGCAACCGTCATGTTTTTTTCTAAACTGCAAGTCATATTCTCGCCATGCCAAATTCCGAGACCTCACGAACATGTCCAATACCAAAAATATATATCTGATAACGTTAACATGTTCCTGTGCCCGTGTCTCAAGGTAGCATGTAGCGAATATGAGCATACCCTTTAACCAGTTATTGAAACCACAAAAAACGTCCTCCCCCACACTTCCGGTCTTTTTAGCTTTATTAAAATTATTTTTCATGTCGTCCGTGAGGGAGAAAAAATCAACAAACTTCCCTTTTTTAATCCTGCCTCGCACGCTTTTTCGTAAACCCCGCAGGACCGCGGTATTCGCGCAATGTACTGTGTCAGCCCCAACTTCAAGCTCTTTGCTCCCTAAATCCTCGTCTGGCCTAACTGCAGTACCTGACTTTTTAGCCAAGCGATGCGCAACCAATCTGGCTATCTTACGCGGACGCGCTGGTGAACCAGAAGAATGGGAAGAATCAGAAGAAGAGGCAGAAGATGAAGAACAATCCACATCATACTCACCAGAGCCATAGGGTCCTGGAGCAGCATCATCTGCTGACACCTGAGGCCTCACCACTTCCTCGACGCCTGTGCGATCTTCAATTGGAACTGGCGCAGAAACCGACAGAACCGCCATCTGTTCCCCATTGGGACCTCCTGCGACTTCAGAACCTGTAACTGGAGGAGACTGGTGAGGTACGGGCAAAGGTAAAGCCACCATGGGTGCAGAGAGGGCAGGGTTGACAGAGACAGGCGGTAAAGGAGGAAAAACTGCAGTGGACGAAGACGCCTGGGCAGAACTAGACACCGCAGGTATCAAAGGCTGGGAGGACCACCTAGAGGCTCCTGCGCATGTACATCCGTGCGAGTAGGAACGGGGGCTCCCCCGCCCCTGTGAGCTGCCCGTGAAGCACTGAGGACTGGACGCACGGCCGCGCGCCCAGGTCCCCGTCCAACACACCGCCTGGGGAGGCCCCGAACAGGTGACTGGGTGAGGAGGGATCCATGCTGCCAAGCGGGGAAGCGCAGGGAGAGACACCCCTCAGGACCATGCCTGCTTGGTGGGTGAGCGGGCTGAGAGCGGGAGGCAGCGGGGAAGGTAAGGGAGCAGTGAGTGGAGAGGAGGAAAGGCACGCGGCCACGCCCGCCGTGGCCGCCACGGGAGCGTGAACGGAGGCTGCGCCAGGCGAAGCCCCCACTCCGGAAGAGCCGACCTGAGGGCGGCCCTGCAAAATAAGGTGTGGCGCGGGTGGGGGGAGGCCTGGAGAGACGGCAGACGCCGGAGCCTTGATCACCATCGCTGCCGCTTCCAAACCCACAGTAACCTGGGCTGTGGACTGTGAAGCAGCCGAAGAGGCTAAAAGGGATGAAGCAGGGACCGGGGATAAGGCCCTGGCGGGAGCAGATGTAAGGGGGCAAGCGAAATCAGCCAGCCGGCTGGGAGGGGGGGCAGAGCGCTTGGGACGAGACATAATGCAGAAGGAAAAAACACAATAGAATAAAACAATGTGAAAGAACAATGAAACAGTTCAGAGTCAGACACAGAAATACTCAGCCTTGTGAAGATCCAGCAAAACAGACTGGATAGAATCTAACATGCCTATATATATACCACGTATAAACTCCTCATCCAAAACTTGCCATTGGCTAATCACATCATCTGACCAACTAATCTTACCCAGCAACAAGGCTGTCATACACACCACTTTGCAAAAAACCATCAGACTTATTTATCCTCAATTCCATTCAGAATTTCGTCTATATAAGTTGGGCATACACTCTACAATTATCTGTCAGATATCGCTCCAATCTGTCTGGTCCATTTTCTAGTGTTTGGGAACAAATTTCTATTATTATTTACTCCCATCCATTACCAGGTTTTCATTCCAACCAGCCAGATTGGACAGATAAAACTGAAAAGGGAGAGAAATTATATAATCAAGTTTGCGTGCGTGTGCATGCTCACAGTGTACGTGTGCATGCCCCCAGTGTGCGTGTGCAGGCTCCCAGTGTGCGTGTGCGTGCTCCCAGTGTGCGTGTGCATGCTCCCAGTGTACGTGTGCATGCTCCCAGTGTGCGTGCTCCCAGTGTGTGTGTGCATGCTCCCAGTGTGCGTGTGCGTGCTCCCAGTGTGTGTGTGTGCTCCCAGTGTGCGTGTGCATGCTCCCAGTGTGCGTGTGCGGGCTCCCAGTGTGTGTGTGTGTGTGCTCCCAGTGTGCGGGGTTCAGGCTCCCAGTGTGTGTGTGCGTGCTACCAGTGCGCGTGTGTGTGCTCCCAGTGTGCGTGTGTGTTCTCCCAGTGCGCGTGTGTGTGCTCCCAGTGTGTAGGCTCCCAGTGCGTGTGTGTGCTCCCAGTGTGCGTGTGCATGCTCCCAGTGTGCGGGGTGCAGGCTCCCAGTTTGCACGCTGCAGGCTCCCAGTGTGTGTGTGCGTGCTCCCAGTGCGCGTGTGCGTGCTCCCAGTGTGAGTGTGCATGCTCCCAGTGTGCGTGTGTAGGCTCCCAGTGTGAGTGTGCATGCTCCCAGTGTGTGCACGGCATCTATTCACAGTGAAGGGAGAGCTTGGGGGCAGCCCAGCATGTCCATAAGTGCTGGGCACGCCCCTAAGAGTGACGTAAAGGGCGCATGTCTTAAGGATATGCCCCTTGTCTCATGGCCACGCCAAGCGTCAGACCTAGGTTATTCCCAGGTCGATGACGTTCACACTGCACCCGTGTCTGCCCTGCAAAGCGAATACAGTCATTAAAACATTACGTTACATTGGATGTTACAGGCTCACATAGATGAGTCATTAGAAGTGGCCACTTTTGATCCACCAATGAGCAGCTTGTAAATATAACCCGGGTAGCATAAACCACCTGTTTTCCATCACATTTCCAGGAACAATCAGCTTGTTGTCAAAGTCATCAAATTCTGGTGGCTGTGACCGATTTAAAATAGCCAAATGCCAGATCAGACTTGTTTAGTATTTACTGCTATTGCTGTTTCAAATTTGTCTGTCAAAGCCGCCAATGATCTGCGTCTTTGAAAACCAGCTGGTTAGTAAATAATATACCCCTAATTGTATAAATGTATTTTATTTTTTTTATTTACAAATCTACATGTCTTTCCTTTATTAAATATAAGCCACACATTTGCATATCATGCAATATATACAGTAGGTGAGGGTTTACTACACAACAGTTATACAATCCACTCAAAATTTCTCTATAAATCATATTATAAACTTTAATGGATAATTTCGTTACTTTTGTTCCATTCAATCTGCAAGACAGGGAACATCCTAAGGAAGAGCATTGTAACTTCATATTTCAACATATAAATTTCTCAATAGCACAAAAGGCAATAAATCACAATTCAGGACATGTCACCAATAGAATAAAGTATTCACCTAGTTTAAAAGTACATCTTGTTCACTCAGAGCTGTTATCATGTGGGTTTCAATTTTTGCCTGTAATCGGCCATTTTCTTCTAGCTCGTACTGCTAAAGACGCCAGAGTTTCATTTCCTTTCACTGTTCAATTATTGCCTGCTCCAGTTTCAAAATCTTTCAACAAAAGAATATAGAATTAGAGCTTTGCTGCACCCAGCTTGCCTAGATAACATGAAAAGCAATGCACAGCCATCATAAAACAGACTAAATCAATAAAAAATAATTCATCACCTGGCTAGAAATAGCCATATAGATTCAGGGGAGAGGAGAGAAGTACAGTACGCTGCTATTCCCTGTTGTCTTACGTTAACTTATTATTGTTTTACAACAGCGCTCGAATCTAACAATTAAATCATTGTGAGAAGCTGAATTCTTATGAAAACAAATATCACATTCAGAAAGGCAATATGGAATAATAGGGCGGACAAAAACATAAGGTATAATGGCTAGAAATTTTCCTTTATCGGTAATTTTGTTTTGCCATTTTCAATAAGTGAAAAGATCTGTGCGATTATTGAGATACCCTGATGTCTAATACAAAAGAAATCACTTTAATGGAATAAAAATCGATTATTCTAAATGTTACAGATTCCTTTCACTTCAGACCAGCAATTCAGATGTTCCTGGCTCATGAATTTTTGCGTTCCATAAATTTGAGATACCTTGTTTTGTGATGTCACTATGCACACACATCTTAGACGCTCCGTGCAACTATATACGGGTGCCTGCCTGCAGCGTCCAAAAGATGCTACAGGTGGCACTGCCGCAGCGTTACTGGCTGCAGGATGCCGTTCCATGGGACCCTGTTAGTCAGAAGCAAGGGTCATGGGGCAGAGATGGTGCTGCCCAAAGAGCCCTGCGTTCGATGCGGCGCCACCGGTCGCACAACGCTAGTAATGGCCCTGGGGATAGATGTTCGCCAGCCTGTAGTAAAATACAAATGGTCAATTCCTTTGCTAAAAGTATTTTTATTACATTTCTTTATTTTTAGAGCTGTTTGTAATGTTGTATTATTTTTTGAAAGCCGCTATTTCTCTTAATGTGATGATTAATTAACTGACTACAGTAAATGCCAAAGGTTGGGTTAGCCATTTGCATTGTATTAATGCAAAAAAATGCAAGTACAGATGTGTCCTCATACACTTCTGTCATGCCAAACAGCTCCTCTCGGCACGCCATGGTGTGGGTGACTCGGCCGCTCCTGGTGCCGTTTACTCTAAAAATGTGGGTCTAATTCGTGCAAGTAAAACAACTTAAGGGCCCATTTATCAACGAGTTTTAATATACGCAACGAGTTTTAAAACTCGTTGTGTATGATAATAGTGCTCCAGCCAATCAGCTCCTGTCATCTGTTTGAAAAATGACAGTTGGGAGCTGATTGGCTGGAGCACCATTTATCATATGCAACGAGTTTTAAAACTCAGGGCCAGATTCAGCAAGGATCGCAACTGCGATTGCAATAGCGATTACGCATGCAGTCTCACTGCGATCATATGCTAATCCACTGTGATTGCTATGCCGCTGCAGCACAACATAAGGACGCCCACCTTACCTTACACACATCCGTAATACTTAGCAAGACTACGAAACCATCGGTAACATTGAGTACCATCGCAGCCTCATGCACACTTGCCCAAGGTCAGACCTTACTCAGAAATTGCTATCCTTCCGGTATGCAGTGACAGCTCAGGCTGTGTAAGGAATCGCAGTGGCTAATTTATGCATGCCTCTGCAACGGCGTTCAAACGCACTGGCAAGCCTGCATTTCGCCGACCATCCCACCGTCACCACCCCAAGACAGTACTTCCTGTCAATCACTCTGCGATGGGTCTGCGTAGCCACTGCGATCACAGTCCCGATCGCAGTGGCTGGTTTGTGCACTATTACTAAAGTTGTATTTTAAAAATTGGAAAACATCTGGATGAGGGTTTAAATCGAGAGAGTTTTTTGAGTCTGAAAAACATGAGCGTCTGCATGTTCTCAGAGTCTATTACATTGGCTGAGTATAAAAAGTATGAAAGTTTAATGCTAAACTCTCACATTTTCTAAACTCTCACCCTATTACATGTGGCCCTAAATCTAATTTTTTTCTTTGCTCCCAACCCTGTGCCTGAGCGCATAACCAGCCCGGTAGAATGAGTGACAGGACAAGCCGTTTGTGGGAAGTGACAGAGGTTGGTTGATGAAAACGGGGGAGTGGTGGTGCGAACGCAGGCGTGCCTGAGTGTATTAACGGCGTTTCAGAGCCATGCATAATTAAGACGGAGCGTCATAGTGCACGTCACATGGCTGAATTTTACACTGAAGCACTCGCAGTGCTTGTGGCAGGGTATGGTCAACCACAAGCGCTGCGTTCGCTTACAATGGTAGTCGATGTTACCGATGGTTGCATACACTTCCTGGAGATGACGTGCATAAGTGGGTGTCTTAAGACAGGCAGGTTGGCATCTTAATACATACCGTGATCACATGCCAAGACATATTGGGAGAGAGCAATGCCTCGCCTTGCTATCTCCTGATCTCCTGCCTTGCAGTGAGTTTGCCGAGTTTGCATATGCTGGGTGCGTGCGAACACATCTAGCGAGCGGCTCTGAATCGAGCCCTCAGCTCCATAGTGCACAACTTTATTGAAATGAATGGGCCATAGCAATAAACCTGAACAAATGGTTAAATTGCTCATCTTAACCCCTATTGGCATGTGCACAGTAAACTCCTATGGAGATCAATGGGCTTTTTAGTGGCATTATTTGGTTTAAATGCACTGAAATTGATCAGCATCCCAAAAACGTTGCAGCAAATAATACAGATTCAGATTGCTATAGACACATGGGCGGTGATTCAGCAATGGACGGAATTGCAAACCTGCACGCAAGCATCTTTGCAAATCCGTCCTTGCAAAAATGCAAATGCATCAAGAGGTGTCTGACATCCCTGCTGCATTTGCGATCCCAGGTTGGCCGGCTTGCGAGGCCAGGTTACTGCATGCATGGAGGCAGCCCTGGCCTTGCCACTCCCAGAAAACGGGGCGGACACACCCCTGTTTTCGGGAATGCTGGCAGCCCCCGCACTGCCGATTAAATGCTTCTCTGAGGCATAGAAGGAGCTGCATGCGATCATGCAGGATCCGTTCTGCACATGAGCAGAATGGGTCCTGCACATGCGCAGATTCCCGATAATCGGGAATCTGCATTCAGCATTGCACTAGCATGCACCGCTGAATTTGCCCCATAGACCTCATCGAGATGGGTAAAGACACTGACTAGTTTTTAAAAAATGTATTGCACTTGCATTAGACACAAAAGATCAACCTCTGTGTGCCGTAACAGCAGACCACACAAATACAGTATATTATAACTCTGCTTCCATGTTTTATGTATAAAAAATAAGACATAATAGTAATAATAATAATAATTTTTCAGTGTCATAAGTTTGAATACATTATTTGCTCAGCAAGAAAATGTGCACAGTATATACTTATATTTAACATTTAATACTTACCTTTAATTTAAGAAATGCATTATAAAGTGTTTCATATGAGTTTTGTACACAGTAATAATTATAGCAATTAGGGGAAGAATAATTACAGGTAAAGCAAAACTCAGAAGGTTGACTGAAAACCTATTGTCTTTGAAACTGGAACAAGTTGAGCCATTTCATTTTTATAATTTGCAATAGGTGCTATTCACCTATTTATATAGCATGGTGACAATTTAATCAACACTCTGGAACTGGACAAGTCTGTCACAATGATTGATGGCGCTGCTGTGGTTTTAAAACATTGAAGCACAGAACACAAAGTTACAATATATTTCTGCCAAAGCTCCCGTTTGACCTTGCATAGAAAAACTTCTTATAAAGGTGCCAAAAAAACAATTCTTGCAGCTTGATGACATTTTTTCCTCTCATGTATATATTAGGTTACATTTTGGTGCTGATAAAATGACATATATACTGTAGAGGTCCATTTGAATTACTTAATAGAAAAGTGAGAGATTACATGTCTATTTGTTCTCATATTTTTAAAACAGGAAAGTCAGGGAAAAAAAATCTAAAAAACACATGGCAATAAATGTCCCCATCTGCTACCTTGGTCTGTGATTCAGAAGCCGATGCTAATTTCTTATGCTGTAGGGATTCCAATCTCCTTGTTTTCCTGATGCCTGTCTGGTTCTGGCTCTGATGCTCTGGATTGCCACCTGTCCTGACCTTTTGAAGGGATGCTGTGTATTCTCTGCATAGCAACCTGCCCTAACCAGTTGCCTAGATGTTAACTATTCTATGGATTTTCTACTACTTGCCTTTTACTTGGTTGCTGATTATTCTCTGGATTTCCACCTGCCCTGACCCTTGTCTGAATGCTGACTAGTCTCTGATTGTTGCCCACTGTGTCCTCCTCTGTCTGGACTCTGCACTGTGTCTCACCTATTCCAGGCCAGGGCACGTACCTGTGTCTCACTGGTGTGCTGATCTCTGGGCATATTTTGTACTATGTACTTACACATCTGTGTATCCGATATTCTCCTGTGCCTGTGCATCTCTAAGAACAAGCCTCTATTACCACATGCACAGGGTGAGAAACCATGTACCGTGAACATATCCAACTGTAAGGAAAAGGAACTTCTAAAGGCGAAGACCATGAATAACCTGGTTCTAGAGGTTCATTCTGAGAATCTGATGTCACATTAAGATGACTGGCTCCTGACGCTGACTACCCTTCCATGCTCAATTACCCTACTGTATATGGTTTCTCCACTTCTGGCTGAATCCAAAACTCTTTGCCCATCAACATCCATCTACTTTTCAGATTCATTCACAAAGTGAAAGAATAATCTGTCCACTGATTAATCTAGTTTGGGACACCATGGCTCCTCCTGAATAACTCTGGCACAGGTCTTAGAGATTCTGCAGGCATGGTTCACACTGCCTTGCTAGCCCGACATGATGAACTGCATCTTACTCAGCCCTTACTGGCAGCATCTGCTGTGCTTAGCGTTCCCACTAGGCTGTTTTAGGGGGGTGCCGCACCCTGCCCTGTTTCTAAAGGGCAAAAAGTACCCTGCCCTCCAGGTCTGCACCCCGCTGAAACAGCCTCTGGGTGCCGTCCCCACCTGCGGGTCGCAGTGTCCTGCAGGTGGGGAAAACTGTGGTGAAGCAGTCACCACCAGTGAAAGGATGCCGGGCGCATGCGTTTAGCATCTATTCACACGGATAGCAGCGCTTGGGGGCAGCCCGGCATGTCCGTAAGTGCCGGGCACGCTCCCAAGAGTGGCAAAAAGGGGATGCCTCTTAAAGACACGCCCCCTATCCTTGGCCATACTGCCTTTTCACGCGCACAGAGATGTACCCTTTCTCTAGGTCCAGCGGCTGCCTGGCGCCGGACCTAGAGTGAACACTATGTACTCCCACCTAAGGTTTACCATTAGCCACCTGAAGCAGAAGCAAAGGTTGTGGAACCAGAGAAATATTGGGGAGGCTGGGCTTAATTTGTGATTTAATGATGCCTTAACTTTTAAGCAAAGCCACAGACTTATGGTATACACTCAACAGTAGGGCTGATACTAAACTTGATTAAGGGTTTTACCATGACCTCAGACACTCTTTTACTGGAAATGAAAGATACAATACTGAAATCCCTGCCACATTCCCTACAGGTTTTCAACCAACTTTTGATCTCAACAACTCTGATTATAACAGTTGAGGTCTGGCACTTGGTTGAGGACATAGAATGGAATATAGTAACATGATATCTCCAGTACCGGAGGGGACCAAACAATGGCATTAAGTATTGCTCCGAATGGATCCTCCTCAAGATTTGGAAGAATTAATGGACCACTTAACATCATACATTACTATTGCTGCACACATCGCACTGAAAGGTGCAAGGAACAATGCATTGATCAGTGGCAGAAGAATCAGAACCTCAAACAATGCAGGTTGGGTGTGTAAGAGGCAGAGCTGAAACTATGGCTCGTTTTGCATGGTGCAGGCCACGTCCCCTCTATGTGACATCACGGGGAAGGGGCAGGGCTACAACACGGAGCATTACAGCAATGCCCGGAGCATCCTAAGGATGCTTCGGGCGGCTGTTAGGGCAGCGATGTCCACATCTGAAGCGTCTTAGGGACGCTGCAGGCTGATTCTGGCTGCAGGGTGCCATTCCAGGCAACCTGCTAGTCAGTTAAAGGAGCTTGGGGGAGAGGCGGTGCCGCCCACATGGCTCTGTACAGCCGCACCGCTTGCACACCCCTAGTTACGGCCCTGGTAAGAGGTCCACTGCCACTTGAGGGAGGTCCTACAGATGAGAGCAGGAAAATAAGCAAAAATCTGTGTTCAGAAATACATTGTGTACTTGGCTGCAGCACCGTAACAAGGCGGCAATGCACTCAGTGGTAGCCCCGCCCCCTAAACCCGTGATAGGCGGTTCTGTCGTAGCGCCTCTAGCTACAGGGTGCATTCCACCTGCAAGCCACAAGCAGGTTCTGTGTGCCATGATGATGCCTCTCCAGGGTCCTGCGTCCTGCATGACGGCACAGATTGCACACCCCTAGTTACGGCCCTGCATGGCTGCATATATTTAATAATTTGTGGTTTCTGTTTCAGTTCATTTACAGGCATGCAACCAAACTACCTAATTTATAAAACTTCTGAAATTTTTTTTCTTTTCTAAAATTTTAATTTGCACTTGCAGCTTTAGCTTTATAATAGCAAGTAACAATTTAAGTCACAGAGACCACCCACAAAAGGTCTCTTCCTGTCAATCAATTGTGAGTGAGTCCTCACAGCGAGCACATTCGCAATTCATTCACCGCGCGTGCGCAATGCAGCTGTGATGCATGCAGAGACCATCGATAATCGCTCAACTACATGAACATCGGGCCCATAGCTAAGAATAGAAACGTAAAATGATGGCACGTGTGCTGGGGACACTGATGTCTCTACATTTTTTTCTGTCCAACGTTCTTACCTGGTTAGAACACCAGGGTTAGCCAGATGCAACAGGAAGCCACATACAGTAAGGAGCATAAATATTGGGACATTGACAGAATTTTCATATTTTGGCCTCTATTCATCACCACAATGGCTTTGAAATGAGACAAACAAGATGTGCTTTAACTGCAGACTTTCAGATTTAATTTGAAGGTAATTACATCCAAATCAGGTGAACGGTGTAGGATTTACAACGGTTTCTATATGTGCCTCCCACTTTTTAAGGGGCCAAAAGTAATGGGACTATTAACTCAAAAGCTATTTCATGGACAGGTGTGGGCTAATCCCTCATTATTTCATTATCAATTAAGCAGGTAAAAGGTCTGGAGTTGATTCTAGGTGTGACATTTGCATTTGGAATCAGTTGCTGTCAATATGAGATCCAAAGAGCTGTCACTATCAGTGAAGCAAGCCATCATTAGGCTGAAAAATCAAAACAAACCCATCAGAGAGATAGCAAAAACATTAGGTGTGGCCAAATCAACTGTTTGGAACATTCTTAAAAAGAAAGAACGCATCGGAGAGCTCAGCAACACCAAAAGACCCGGAAAACCATGGAAAACAACTGTGGTGGATGACAGAAGAATTATTTCCCTGGTGAAGAAAAACCCCTTCACAACAGTTGGCCAAATCAAGAACACTCTCCAGGAGGTAGGTGTATATGTGTCAAAGTCAACAATCAAGAGAAGACTTCACAAGAGTGAATATAGAGGGTTCACCACAAGATGTAAACCATTGGTGAGCCACAAAAACAGGAAGACCAGATTAGAGTTTGCCAAACAACATCTAAAAAAGCCATTACAGTTCTGGAACAACATCCTATGGACAGATGAGACAAAGATCAACTTGACCAGAGTGATGGGAAGAGAAGAGTATGGAGAAGGAAAGGAACTGCTCATGATCCAAAACATACCACCTCATCAGTGAAGCATGGTGGTGGTAGTGTTATGGCGTGGGCATGTATGGCTGCCAATGGAACTGTTTCCCTTGTATTTATTGATGATGTGACTGCTGACAAAAGCAGCAGAATGAATTCTGAAGTGTTTCGGGCAATATTATATGCTCATATTCAGTCAAATGCTTCAGAACTCATTGGACAGCGCTTCACAGTGCAGATGGACAATGACCCGAAGCATACTGCAAAAGCAACCAAAGAGTTTTTTTAAGGCTAAAAAGTGGAATGTTATGCAATGGCCAAGTCAATCCCCTGACCTGAATCCGATTGAGCATGCATTTCACTTGATGAAGACAAAACTGAAGGGAAAATGCCCCAAGAACAAGCAGGAACTGAAGACATTTGCAGTAGAGACCAGGCAGAGCATCTCCAGGGATGAAACCCAGCGTCTGGTGATGTCTATGCGTTCCAGACTTCAGGCTGTAATTGCCTGCAAAGGATTTGCAACAAAGTATTAAAAAGTGAAAGTTAGATTTAGGATTGTTTAGTTTGTCCCATTACTTCTGGCCCCTTAAAAAGTGGGAGGCAAATATAGAAACCATTGAAATTCCTACACCGTTCACCTGATTTGGATGTAATTACCCTGAAATTAAATCTGGAAATCTGCAGTTAAAGCATATCTTGGTTGTTTCATTTCAAAGCCATTGTGGTGGTGAATAGAGGCCAATATATGAAAATTCTGTCAATGTCCCAATATTTATGCACCAGACTGTACATTCATCAATATTCTGTAACTTGTTAAGACCCTTAGTTAAATAGTAACTTTTTAATGCTTGAGTGTGAAAAATATTTATATTTCTTTTGTGACTTGGTAAAGAAAAAAATCAGTTTTGTCTGTGTACTGTATTCTTAAACTGACAGCAATTATTGCACACTGTTTTGTCTGTGGACTGTTTCCCTTGGCAACCAGAGGGGAACAGGGCTTGATTCATTAAGGATTGCAATTGCAACAGTGTACGCAGGTCATCTGATGGTGCGTACTGCACATGCACTGTAGTATGCGTGTGCAGATCAGCATTGTGATCGCACTGCGATCACGTAAGCAGATACAAGGCCATTGCAGAGTGAGTGACGGGACGTCAGCATTTGGGGATGGTGACAGGAGTGTGGTCAGAGAAAGGAAGACGTGCCTGTTCGTTTGAACGTCTTTTCCTCGGAGTGCGTAAATTAGCCGCTGCAACGGCATTCGCAGCTTGAGTACTCACTGCGTGCGACGAGACTTGCAATTTCTGAGACAGGTCCAACTTGCTGTAATTCTGTATGAGCATCCGATGTTACTCAATGTTACCAATGTATACTCAGAACTACGAGGCATTACAGATGTGAGAAAGCAGTAGTTGTCGTCTCTATGCTGGCTGAGCAGACCTGCGTGCGTAATCGCCTCTGTGATCGCAATAGCCAACCCGTAATGAATCAGGCCCACAGTCTGTACATTCTGAATAGACTGTACATTAGTTGCAGCAGGGGACAAGATTAATTAGCAAATTTCATGTATGAAACTAATATTAAAACTTTATCCAAACTCAACGTCCCCTTTAATATTAATGTCAATAAAATATCAATACAATAAAAAAAACTATCCTTTTCCTCTGTGACATCTCACAGCTGCAGAGCTCTATATCTTTAGATATAACGACATTCCCTAACAATGAAAACTGGAAGAGAAATAGTGTTTCAGCTAATATTGTCTCAGGTGAGTAATAAGGGATTCTTCCTGGACAATATGTGGAGAAAAGTAGAGCAAACTATTCTAGCAAAACAATGATACATCTATAATACTACAGGCAAAGCCAGAATAAACAGCACACAAAATATGTCACTATCATTGTGGCATTCATTTTTATATTTTGGGGGGTGATCTTGGAACACATTGCAGTTTAGTTTTTATTTACAATTGGCAAGTGGGTACTAAAGTGCCAGTTTGGTACAATGTAATGCCAACATATGTGTAATCTATGGCTAGAACAGAAGGGCAATGCAGAAAAAAAAAAAGTAAAATACAGAAGTATCGTTCTATAGTGTTACTTCTCAAAAATATTGCCTTTTAGTAGGCATGTCAGACTGCTGCATTGGGAGTACAGCTGGGCCTAACTATTCTGCTTCCTGAGACAGAAAAGTGCTGATTCCTTTTCATGTACACAAACTAGCGCAAATATTTTTCCTCAGCTTTGTCAAATCATAGAAAGTTAATTAGGCTTATAGAAACACTACCAAGCTTTTAAATATAAGATACAGCAGGTGTTTTTACGACAGGAGGGGACACGTGTAAAGTCTCCTTGCAGGCCCCTTCTGCCTTTCGCTGGCGCTTTGCACTGAGTAGACACTAGCACTGTGCTAGAGTCTACCTCACATGCACATATCTGGCGCCAGGTTCTCAGTGATTTCTGCTGCATCAGGAGAAGGGTAAGTATAGTTTATGGGTGCAGGGTGAGCAGTGTGGGCCTCCCTTGATTTAGGGGTAAGTGTGCACTGCACAATAGGCACCCATTATATATATGCTCCTGAGATGTAGTATGGTAATAGATTATGCAAAATAAAAATGTCAAATTAATGTTTTCCTTTGTATTCTTTGGTTTGCAATTGCTTTACTTGCAGGGTAATTGTGTCTTTACAAGAACTCTACGGATGCGGCGGAACAGTCAGTCGCACTTCGAGATTTCTCTTGTTCTATTCGGTCAAAGACATGGGCAGGGCTGTTTTACCAGCATTGTAGGCCCTTGCCAAAGCAAAGCACTGGGGTCCCTACACACCCATTCACGGGAATACAAATGTAAACGGTCAATAAAATTAAACATTTAGATATATTGGTACTTTCAACAATGGAAACACCATCTCTTCTCTTCTCCAGCTCGCAGTGCAGTTCCTGCTCTTCACTGCAGCTATTATTAAAGTATGGGAGACCCAAGGCCACTCTGATTGTGAGTAATTCACAATCAGAGTGGCTGGGGATCATTGTTCACTGCCTCTCCCTCAGCTGACTGCCCTATGCATGCAGCAAGCAGCTGCACTCTCCATGTAGATGCCGTCCGGTTCAGCCTGCCCATGCTCAAATGCCCCTAGAATCGTGGGGCCCTGGGCAACTGCCCAGTGTGCCTATGTGTTGTCACGACCAGGGTTTTGCGGCATGGAGGTTTGCGGTCCTTACCGGTGAGTGCGCTGTGGCACGGTCCTTCTATCGGGGGAGCTGGCATGTGGAGACTGACATTGGCTGTACGCAGAGGTTTGCCAGCATTGGACCATCCTGGCAAGGGTAAGTCTAGCGGCATCTCTGTGTCACAGGTATCTGGGCGCCGCCATGTTGTCTTTAGCAATGTGACATAGCAGGCCAATCGTCTGTAGGTCACCTGCTCTCTCTGGCCTATCACGTTCCACTACTGGGTACTTAAAGGTGTTTGGAGCTCCCTGTAGTTGCCAGTGCAACGTGTTCACAGCGTAGCTGTGAGAGAGAGTAGTCTGCGCTCCTGTACCCAGACTTGTGTTCCAGTGCTAGCCCTGGCTCCATGTCGGTCTCTGGCTCCCTGCATAGCCTGCACCGCTCTGCCTAGCCTTGCTCACTGCTGAGATCAGTCCTGTGCCTTCCACCAGACTTTCTCCTGCCTGAACCTGTCTCCTCAGTTAACCCACTCCTGCCTGCGCCAGGCTCCTCAGTTCACGCATCACAGCATTTATGGATCTCCATATCAGCCAGCATCACTGCATTACTGGATATCCCCTTCAGCCACTATTCAGCAAACCAGGATTTTCACTTCACTCCCACAATTCATCTGGATTCATCTCTGCCACTGATCTGGACATTTGTTACTCCCATTCACTGCAGCTTCCTTCAGCCACATGTATCAGTTTGTTTATTACTGGACTTTAGTTTATCTTTATTCATGTCTACAAACTGTCACATTAAACAACCCACCTTTCAGTTTAAACCTGT
Organism: Taudactylus pleione; assembly: GCA_031769625.1. Lineage (NCBI taxonomy): Eukaryota > Metazoa > Chordata > Amphibia > Anura > Myobatrachidae > Taudactylus > Taudactylus pleione. Next base: position 19,374,052 of record JAUIMM010000113.1, on the reverse strand, counting down.
GTCTGCTCCTGTTTCCACCCCGGGTCCACAACAAATACAGACTCTGACAGTTTGCACTGGCCTAATGGATTCGACTGCTGGACAGGAGTCCAGAACAGATTTAATTCACGGCATGGCTTCTCGCCTGGAAGTATTGGGAACCATGCAACAGCAATTAGCACAGTATGTGCAAGAAATGGCACACTGTCAGGATAATTTACAAGCTACACTAACTTCTCCAAGTATGCCTGCCTTCACTTCTGCGGTATCTGCCTCTGGAGCTCCTCCTCATTTGTATTTACCTACACCTGGCAAGTTTGATGGCAATCCTAAACTGTGTTGTGGATTTCTAAACCAGTGTGATATACATTTTACTTTGCAACCCTCCAATTTTCCTACTCCTAAAACTAAAGTGGCCTATATTGTGTCGCTGTTGTCCGACTCAGCCTTAGATTGGGTTTCCCCACCTCTGCTTCATTCAGTATTATGAATATGAAACAAGGTATCCGTCCTGTCAGTCAGTACGTCATTCAGTTCCAGACGCTGGCATCAGAGCTCAGATGGAACGAAGAAGCCCTAACATCGGCTTTCTGGCATGGACTATCGGATCGTATAAAGGATGATCTAGCCACTTGTGATTTACCCTCTAGCCTTAATGATCTAATTTCCCTCTGCAACAAAGTGGATATACGCTTTAGAGAGCACCAAGCTGAGAAGCACAGAGCTGATAGTTTTGGGTCTCATCCTCCACCTGCTCCTTCCCCTTCTCCTCACTCCTTTACAGATGAAGAACCCATGCAGGTTAATAATGCCCGTCTTTCTAAAGAAGAACGACAAAGACGCATTCAAAAGAACCTTTGTCTATACTGTGGAGACACGGGTCACCTGGTGGCTTCCTGTACCCGCAAGCCGGTAAACGCCCTTTCCTAACTAGTCCCGGGGACACTCAGTTAGGAGTAATACTTCCGCCCCCAAAGCAAAATGACTCTGTCTTGCCCATAGCTCTAGACATTAAGTCTAGTCCTGCATTCGTATATGCCCTCCTGGATTCTGGGGCAGCAGAAAATTTCATGTCCTCTCGTTTGGCAGATAAATTACAAATTCCGTGCATCACCTTGGATCCTGCTATCTCCTTGACCTCTATCGATGGTAGGCCTATTTCTAATGGAACTGTGTCTAAAAGAACCCAATCTATTCTAGTTCGTATTGGAGCCCTTCATGTTGACCATATCAGCTTCTTAATCATACCCAAGGCTTCCCATGAGATTATACTCGGATACCCATGGCTGCGTAAACACAATCCCAGAATTGATTGGAAAACTATGCAGCTTCTGTCATGGAGTGAGGAATGCCAGGGGTCTTGTCTTCCGAAGATTCGACCTGTGAGGAAAATTCAGATGTCAGAGGCCCCTTCTATACCTAAAGAATATCAATCATTTACCGATGTTTTCTCCGAAAAACAGGCTAACATCTTACCTCCTCTTAGAGAATGGGATTGTCCTATCGACTTGTTGCCTGGGAAGACGTCTCCCCGTGGTCGGACCTATACGTTGTCCCTACCAGAAACCGACACCATGTCGGAATACATCCAAGAGAATCTAAAAAAAGAATTTATCCGTCCATCTACATCACCTGCTGGAGCGGGATTCTTCTTTGTTTCTAAAAGAGATGGAGGCCTGAGGCCGTGTATAGACTATAGAGGACTGAATGATATCACAGTAAAAAACAGATACCCACTACCATTAATCACCAAATTATTTGACAGGGTCAAGGGATCTACGATATTCTCCAAGTTTGATTTCCGAGGTGCATACAATCTCATCCTTATCCGAGCAGGTGATGAGTGGAAAACAGCATTCAACTCAAGGGACGGTCATTTTGAATATTTGGTCATGCCGTTCGGGCTGTGTAATGCACCTGCTGTTTTTCAAGGTTTTGTTAATGAGATCTTTAGGGATCTCTTATATGTCTCAGTTGCCGTCTATTTAGATGATATTTAGATTTTTTTCATCCTCTCCTGAAGAACATTGCAATCATGTCAAAGAAGTCTTTTCTCGTCTGAGAAAGAACCAACTGTATTGTAAGCTGGAGAAATGTGTGTTCAGTGTACCAAGTATTCCATTTCTTGGATATATCATTTCCGGATCAGGGTTGGAAATGGATCCCAAGAAAGTCCAAGCAATCCTGGATTGGTCCCATCCCACATCTTTGAAAGCCATCTAGAGACTTGTCGGTTTCTCCAATTATTATCAACGTTTTATTAAGGGATTCACTCCTTGGTGGCTCCCATCATGGCCTTAACTTGTAAGGGTGCCAATCTTGCTCTATGGCCCCCTGAGGCGAAGACAGCCTTTCAACTTCTCAAACAAGCCTTTATCACACCTCCCATTTTGAGACAACTGGATGTCAACAGCCCTTTTTTATTGGAAGTGGATGCGTCATCTGAAGCAGTGGGAGCTGTCCTGTCTCAGCGCTTCGAGGATAACCGGTTCCACCCATGTGGTTTCTTTTCGAAGAAGTTCTCCCCTGCTGAAAGAAACTATGCCATAGGTGAGCAGGAAGTATTAGCTGTCAAGTTGGCTTTAGAGGAATGGCGGTACCTCCTAGAGGGCGCTAAGTTCCCCTGTACAGTTGTTACAGACCACAGGAATCTTGTTTTCCTAAAAAACATCCAATGTGTAAGTCCTCGTCTGGCCCGATGGTCAATATTTTTAACCCACTTTCGTTTTACCCTGACGTATCGTTCTGGGGCTCTCAACCTGAAGGCCGATGCCTTGTCATGATCACTGTCCAGTGAGAGTGGTCAAGAAACACTGAGGAGTACTCCCGTGCTTGAGTCAAAGGTTTTTGCCACTATACAACTACAACCACCTGTTGGGAAGACATTTGTTGCCCCGGAGTTGAGAAAACAGTTGCTGACATGGGCTCACTCGTCTCCTTTTGCCGGTCACTCAGCCATTCGCAAGATCCTGGAGTTCCTAAAAAGAACCTATTGATGGCCATCGATGAAGACATAGGTAACCGAGTTCATCTCGTCCTGTACCCTGTGTGCACAACATAAATGTCCTTGACAGTCTCCAGCTGGAGAATTGGTGCCCCTTCCTGTGCCATCTCGTCCGTGGACACGTCTGTCCATGGATTTTGTGACAGACCTGCCAAGTTCTAATGGATATACCACCATCTGGGTGGTAGTAGACCGTTTCTCTAAGATGGTCCACTATATACCATTAAAAAAGTTACCTTCAGCACCTGATTTGGCTCACCTATTTGTACATCATATATTTCGTCTCATGGACTTCCTTCAGAAATTGTCTCAGACTGAGGAGTCCAATTTGTTACAAAATTCTGGAGAGCCCTCTGTTCTGTCCTACAAGTTAAACTCAACTTCTCCATGGCCTATCACCCTCAAAGTAATGGGTCCACCGAGAGGGTGTAACAGGATCTTGAGACCTTTATGAGAATCTTTATGTCTTCATCCCAGGACAACTGGTCTGAGTCCCTTCCATGGGCCGAATTTGCGCACAACGCATCATATCATTCTTCTATGAACCAGACTCCCTTCTTCATTGTGTATGGTCTTCATCCCAGGGTCCCTGAGTTCCGAAGTTTACCCGCCTTTGATGTACCAGCTGTGGATGTCACTGTACGGGACTTTGCTTCAGTCTGGGCTCAGGTGCGAGATGCTCTTGTGAAAACTTCCCTGCGGTACAAGGACTAAGCTGATAGGAAACAAAGAAAAGTCCCTCAGATGCGGGTCGGGGATCTTTCAATCTTCGCCTCAGGGTACCATCCATGAAGTTCGTCCCCAGTTTATTGGACCATACTCCATTACAGAAATAATCAATCCAGTCTCCTATCGTCTTCAGCTCCCGTCTTATTTGAAAATTCCTAATTCATTTCATATATCTCTCCTCAAGCCACTAGTTCTGAATAAATTTCTCAGCGTTCTCCCTGTTCCCCCCAGGAGCCAAACTGAAAAAGGGGTGGAATTTGAGGTGTCTCAGATTCTGTACTCTCGTATCTGTCATGGTCATTTGCAATACTTGCTTGATTCGAGAGGCTATGGTCCGGAAGAGCTTTGTTGGATCAGAGCTGAGGAGATGTCCACGCTCCAAAACTCATCAGAAAATTCCACTCGGCTCATCCCGAAAAGCCTGGAAGGTGTCCTGATGCCAGCCGAAAGGAGGGGGGTACTGTCACAACCAGGGTTTCGCGGCATGGAGGTTTGCGGTCCTTACCGGTGAGGGCGCTGTGGTGCGGTCCTTCTGTCGGGGGAGCTGGTATGTGGAGACTGGCATTGGCTGTACGCAGAGGTCTGCCAGCATTGGACCATCCTGGCAAGGGTAAGTCCAGCGGCATCTCTGTGTCACAGGTGTCTGGGCGCCGCCATGTTGTCTTTGGCCATGTGACATAGAAGGCCAATCGTCTGTAGGTCACCTGCTCTCTCTGGCCTATCACGTTCCGCTACTGGGTACTTAAGGGTGTTTGGAGCTCCCTGTAGTTGCCAGTGCAACGTGTTCACAGCGTAGCTGTGAGAGAGAGTTCTATGCGCTCCTGTACCCAGACTTGTGTTCTGGTGCTAGGCCTGGCTCCTTGTCGGCCTCTGGCTTCCTGCATAGCCTGCATTGCTCTGCCTAGCCTTGCTCACTGCTGAGATCAGTCCTATGCCTTCCACTAGACTCACTCCTGCCTGAACCTGTCTCCTCAGTTAACCCACTCCTGCCTGCACCAGGCTCCTCAGTTCATGCATCACAGCATTTCCTGATCTCCATTTCAGCCAGCATCACTCCATTACTGGATATCCCCTTCAGCCACTATTCAGCAAACCAGGATTTTCACTTCACTCCCACAGTTCATCTGGATTGATCTCTGCCACTGATCTGGACATTTGTTACTCCCATTCACTGCAGCTTCCTTCAGCCACATATATCAGTTTGTTTATTACTGGACTTTAGTTTATCTTTATTTATGTCTACAAACAGTCACATTAAACAACCCACCTTTCAGTTTAAACCTGTGTCTGCTCCTGTTTCCACCCCGGGTCCACAACAAATACATACTCTGACATGTGTTAAGACAGCCCTGAGCATGGAAAAACAGCATATTTTCTCACATATGCAGAGCTATACACATCTCGTGATGCACCTACCTCTATGTGGGCAGCATATGCGTCTGGTTTGCAAGAACCAGAGGGCACTTGCACTGAAATATTGCTCCTAATGTGCTGGTGTGTTACTCTGCATTCTTGTACTTGTGCATGCTCATTTTCTGAACATTTATTTTAATAAATAAGTATTTTGCTGATTCATTTATTCTGTGGCCTTTGTAGCCTATGAGCTACATTATGCAAAAAGTACCACAAGCGGGATCCTCCACATTCCTCCCTGGCACTCTCCGCAGTTGGGGAATGTAATTAGCATGTAGGTAATTCTGATCTGCCTGTGATGAGCATGTGAGAAGGATCTCATGGGCATGTAAGTGGGCATGTGAGGAGGTCTGATGAGATTGTGGAAAGGTCTGCAGAGCACATAAGATCCATGTGGGAAGGCCTAATGGCATGTGAAAAAGAAATAAAGAAGCGGCGTATTCACTCAGATACCTCCAACGCGTTTCTCGGTATACAGACCTTTATCTTAGGCAGTGCAAGCAGTCTGTATTGAGTGACTACTACTACACTGGCGCCCCCGTAAGTGGCACTAGCGCCTCCTTCGCGGTCGCAAACATGTTGAGTTTTTAATTTTTTGTAAGGAGGGGGTCTGGCCACACTTCCCTGAGTTGGCCACGCCCCCTCCCCATACCTTGGCCTGGCAGGGGTTGGGTACGGGATGCTGGCGCTCAGCTTCCTGGCTATCAAAATCCTGACACCGGCATCCCGACAGGGTTAGGATACCGACACTTGTTGGTCAGTATCCTAACCCTCCTGCTCTCCCTACCCTAACCTAATCCTCCCCATAACCCTCCCCTCAACTGCAATACTTACCTTCGGGCCAGTGTCGGCATTCTGACAAGTGTCGGAATTTCAGCATCGCCATTCTGACCGCCGGCATCCCAGTGGTCGGCATATTGACCGCATTCCCCCGGCAGAGCTGTCGGGAGCCCTGCACACAGTGCATACATCCCGATATTTAAAACACGGAATGGATTTGGACCATGGGAAGTGTGGATTTCAGTGGGCTTCCTGGGAGGTAACAGGGAGATGGCTAAGCAGACATGGGCGTGCTGCTGACAGCAGCTGCGTCAAAAGCCATACAGCTGCTCACAGAGGAGGCCATACACAGAAGGAGAAATGTATGGCAGGTGCAGACGTGGTGTATCTAAAGAGGCACAGAGACGGATTTGCCCCACCACTAGGCGGTGCTGGTGGTGACTCAGAATTAGCTCCTAGAGGCACCAGTCAGGGTACTACAACAATGGGGTCTCAGCCTGTACTTTCATTGGAATTATTTTATTGTACATTCAAAGGGCAATTAGAGGTAAATTATGTTTATTGACAAAGTTCTACCATTCTAATACAAACATAGAAAAAAAGTGACACACATGATAAAGACGGTCCCAATGCATACCTCCCATCCGCTCTGCTTCACTCAGGATAGTCCCATTTGAGAGCATTGTCTCATTGACAATATTCACTGCTGTGTGTGGTTTATTAGGTCATTTCGATGCACTCGACAGACCCTGATGGGACAGGACACCCCTCCAAAGTGCACATGTCGGGGCTTATGGAGAACTGAACTTATAACAACTTGTGCAGCAGATTTTGTTGTGTATATTTGCTCTACTCATGCACCAGTAGCAAACGTTCCCCGCCATGGGCAATGCAGAGTCATAGGCAATTCTGTCACATCTACAACTGATAAGGTGTAGCTGGGCTTTAACAGAGTGTTCTCATGTAGGCAATTTTCAGTGAGGGCAACTGTAGGCTAAGCAGAGTTGTGCAGAAGCTTAAATATGCCTATTTCCAGGCATATCTTATGCAACCAAATCAAGTGTACAGATAAGGGTGGAACCCCTGCAAAGATGCTTCCAACTTTGCACATGAGCAAATACTGTATACACTGTAGTTACAGTCAGGTGCATAAATATTGGGACATTGACAGAATTTTCATATTTTGGCCTCTATTCACCACCACAATGGCTTTGAAATGAAACAAACAAGATGTGCTTTAACTGCAGACTTTCAGATTTAATTTGAGGGTAATTACATCCAAATCAGGTGAACGGTGTAGGAATTACAACGGTTTCTATATGTGCCTCCCACTTTTTAAGGGGCCAAAAGTAATGGGACAAACTAAACAATCCTAAATCTAACTTTTACTTTTTAATACTTTGTTGCAAATCCTTTGCAGGCAATTACAGCCTGAAGTCTGGAACGCATAGACATCACCAGACGCTGGGTTTCATCCCTGGTGATGCTCTGCCAGGCCTCTACTGCAAATGTCTTCAGTTCCTGCTTGTTCTTGGGGCATTTTCCCTTCAGTTTTGTCTTCATCAAGTGAAATGCATGCTCAATCGGATTCAGGTCAGGGGATTGACTTTGCCATTGCATAACATTCCACTTTTTAGCCTTAAAAAACTCTTTGGTTGCTCTTGCAGTATGCTTCGGGTCATTATCCATCTGTACTGTGAAGCGCCGTCCAATGAGTTCTGAAGCATTTCACTGAATATGAGCATATAATATTGCCCGAAACACTTCAGAATTCATTCTGCTGCTTTTGTCAGCAGTCACATCATCAATAAATACAAGGGAACCAGTTCCATTGGCAGCCATACATGCCCACGCCATGACACTATGACACCATGCTTCATTGATGAGGTGGAAAGTTTTGGATCATAAGCAGTTCCTTTCCTTCTCCATACTCTTCTCTTCCCATCACTCTGGTACAATTTGATCTTTGTCTCATCTGTCCATAGGATGTTGCTCCAGAACTGTAATGGCTTTTTTAGATGTTGTTTGGCAAACTCTAATCTGGTCTTCCTATTTTTGTGGCTCACCAATGGTTTACATCTTGTGGTGAACCCTCTATATTCACTCTTGTGAAGTCTTCTCTTGATTGTTGACTTTGACACATATACACCTACCTCCTGGAGAGTATTCTTGATTTGGCCAACTGTTGTGAAAAGGTTTTTCTTCACCAGGGAAATAATTCTTCTGTCATCCACCACAGTTGTTTTCCGTGGTCTTCCGGGTCTTTTGGTGTTGCTGAGCTCTCCGATGCGTTCTTTCTTTTTAAGAATGTTCCAAACAGTTGATTTGGCCACACGTAATGTTTTTGCTATCTCTTTGATGGGTTTGTTTTGATTTTTCAGCCTAATGATGACTTGCTTCATTGATAGTAACAGCTCTTTGGATCTCATATTGAGAGTCGACAGCAACTGATTCCAAATGCAAATGTCACACCTAGAATCAACTCCAGACCTTTTACCTGCTTAATTGATAATGAAATAACAAGGGATTAGCCCACACCTGTCCATGAAATAGCTCTTGAGTTGATAGTCCCATTACTTTTGGCCCCTTAAAAAGTGGGAGGCACATACAGAAACCGTTGTAAATCCTACACCGTTCACCTGATTTGGATGTAATTAACCTCAAATTAAATCTGAAAGTCTGCAGTTAAAGCACATCTTGTTTGTTTCATTTAAAAGCCGTTGTGGTGGTGAATAGAGGCCAAAATATGAAAATTCTGTCAATAATAATAAATATGTCCCAATATTTATGCACCTGACTGTATATGCACAAAATGAGGAAGCAATTATGGATGACTTGTGTTCAACTCTGCATCAGGCTTTGTCCCTATTTGACATAATTGTAAGTTATGGGTATGTCAATGCCCTTTGCTCTCTTGGTCAGTGTCATACTGTCTCACCAGGCTGCCAGGGAGGTCCCAATACCCTGTGATGACCTAGGCACACGCTACTGACTTCCTTCCCCTTCTTTCACTTCTGTCCTTTTCACCGCTTATCTTTCTCAGTCTGTTGGAATCCTGGTGGCAACCAGTCAGTAGCCATGTGTATGAATGGAGGCATAACCATGTCCAACACCATAGAGCTGGACCTGAGGATGGCAGGTGAATAGTTTTTGTTAAGCAACACAAGCAACTAAATATAAATAGTAAATTTTTTCATATATTATGGATCCTACTCATGAAGCTCCAAAGCACATTCGCTAATGAGACACTGCCAGTCAGGGATTTACATGCACTAAGAAGCAGATTTATTAGAACAAGAGAAACCCTATTACTGCTGTTGAACATATCATAGGGTAGGTTTAGTTGCAAAGTACACGTTTTACTTACGGTATATACTAAATGACTTCATTAGTCCTCTGTGGATTGACCCTCAAGTGCTCATGCATGCCTCTCTGGTGATTGGCCACATGCCCTCTGGTGACTGGCCACATTCCCTCTGGTGATTGGCCACATGCCCTCTGGTGACTGGCCACATTCCCTCTGGTGACTGGCCACATGCCCTCTGGTGACTGGCCACATTCCCTCTGGTGACTGGCCACATTCCCTCTGGTGACTGGCCACATTCCCTCTGGTGACTGGCCACAGTCCCTCTGGTGACTGGCCACATGCTCCCTGTTGGCTGGGGTGCTGGTGTATGCACTACTTTGTGGGCCCCTACCATTGCATTCCCACTATGAGCTCTTCATGCCCTACTCTTACACTATTTATAAGACTACTCCAGCCCTCTATTCCCACTCCTTCTCTTCCCATTCTCTCACTCCTCCCCCTGTTTCCCTTTCTCTATTCCTCTCTCGCTACTGTCTCTCTCTTCCCCCTCTGTCTTGCTCTTTTCCCTTCCCCCCTCTCCCTCTTCTGCCCCTCTGTGTCTCTCCTGCCTCCCCACCCCAATCTTGTTTTTTGGCTTGATAATACCTCTGTGATCCCCTCTTCATCCACTGGCGGCAATGATCAGGCTGTTAATAAGTCTGCTCGTGGTACATAAGGCACACAGCGTGCCCGCCCCATGACGTAATTTTTTTTAACAACATACAGAACTATTATAAATTAAACTAGTATAAATAAATATAAATGAGGCTTGGCAGATCAATATTTTTGTAGAAAAAAGTAAAATGTACAATGAATGCAGAGAATGATCCATGATTATAGTAAGCAGGACACTGCAGTTAGGAATAAGGCCTGATTCTGAGTCGCACGCTGCTGCAACCACTTTAGCAACTTTGCCGTAGTCCCGTCTGCTAGTATCAGCCCTTCCTTGGTGTACAGCCATGCGTCTGAATGTGCAAGGACTAAGGTGTCCACTTTCAGTATCTATAGATGCTGTAATAACGCTTAGTGCGTCTTTTGGCGCCACCAACGGTCGCATCTTGCTCCAGCCCTATGTCAGGCTGCGGGTTATTCATCTGAGTATGGCCTCCTGTGTGAGCGATTCATCGTTTGTGTGCGCAACCAGTTCAGCGACACGCCCATAGGACGGACCATTTACGTGCTTCTGAATAGCCACCTCCCAGTCTCCACCCAAGAATGCCCAGCACCTGTCCAGTACATTTCTGATACTGTGCATCCCAACTGCAACTGCGCCTCTGTACGTACACACAGTGTAACGCATGAGCCGTACCAGTTTTTGGGAATTTTCGCAGATGCACAGTAGCAAAACTATTCCTTATCTCAGTGAACATTGCATTCAACTCAGAATCAGGTCCTAAATCATAGTTGCCGACATTTGGCTGTATCCTCCGGGAGGAGGCAGCCAGGCCGGCACTGTAGGGGACGGGGTTTGGCAGAGGTGGGCGGGTTGGGGTGGTGATAGGCGGGGCTTGGTGGAGGTGGGCGCGTCTGGGGCATGATGACACAATTGTGTCATTGTAGCCCCTCCCCCCACTATGCAATGCAAAGGTTACTGGCATTGTGGAGTGGGGGGCGGAGCCACAATGATGCGATTCAACGCGAATCGCATCATCGGCCACTTGTGCTGCCCACTTCACTTGGGAGGTGGGTGGCCGCGGCCAGGTGGCTCCAGCCCAGGAGTGCCACCTGATTTTCGGGAGCGTCCTGGTCAGGTAGGCAAGTATGCCCTAAGTATTTCCAGCATGAGCTTTCCTAGCTGGACACACAAAGCTGCAAATTGTGTGTGTGAATCTATGTATGTACTAGGCAAATAGGCTGATATTCAGATAATAAAATGCTCTGCACGGGCAACTGTATTTTTGTTCATTGATTACCTCAAATATCTCATTTTTGTTTTATTGTTATTTTTTCTGACATTTTCGGAACATTTTCAATTGTACAATAGAAATAATAATAATAATAATAAGAAGAAGAAGAAGAAATAACAATACAGCAAATAGTTATGTAACTGGTTCACTGTTGAAGTTAATAATTAAGAGAACACTGCTAAATAATGTAGAAGGAAAAAAATCTAATTGTATAAAGTTGATGATCTCTGTATAAAACACAGGTGGATGAAGCCGTGCATTAGATGATTTGTAGCACCATGTACTGTATTTTACTTAGCTTACAGCTCTAAACCCATATCTGGATTATTGTTTCTAAGTAGTGTATACATTTCCCTCACTGAAATGTCTTCGGACAGCTGATCAATAAGTGGGTACAGCCAGAATTCATCACATTCCGCACTGTTCTCCTGGGAGAAGCTTAGAAGTGTCATTGTAATGGACCAACAAGAAGAGCACTAGATATCTGTCATTACTCGTTAAAGACAAAAAAGGTGCAAAAGAAGAGCTGAACGGAGTAGACTATATAGTCTGGAGTCCTACCCTGTGAAACATTAATGGTTTAATGCACGAAGTGATGTCCATCCTACTAACACATTAGCTGCTCCACTAAATAAGGTTATTACCCCTTTATTCAACTAGCAGAGAAAATCTGGCTCAACCATGATGTTTGCTGCGAGACAAAACAACACTTCATTTTGCTTCTCTCCCTAGAGGTAAAGAATTTCTTTTTTGCAAGTATCCTTTAAGTGTTTTTAGTTTTAAACATGAAATAAGAAAAAGAACTGGCCCTCATCACTTTATCCCTACACATATGCATGTACATTAAATCAGTTTGATGGAATGGATTGCTTATTGAGTAGATATGGAAACAAATTTTATACATACAGTAGGCTTACCGTACTATCCCTTTGAACTGGGACACTTAGATTCTGTGGCTGATTCAAACCAGGGGAAATCCAGGCTTGAAGTCAGCCAGCCACAGAACCTGTGTAATTCATGAGTGTCCAGGTTTAAAGGGATAGTAATGGTAAGCCTAATTATACAAGTGTCAGACTTTAACATTAAAACAAACATAGAAAATGTCACTAAAACAATAAGATAAGATAGGGAGGTATTTAGTAACAAAATGCAAGTAAGACGTTTGCGTAGCAGAGTCAGGGCCGTATTGAAGGGGGGGCAATGGGTGGTTGTCCCTGGGCCCCCACACTTCAAGGGCCCCCACACCCACCAGGCGTTAAAGTGGGCCGGAACGGGAGACGGAACCAGTTCCTTCGGCCCACCTAACCCCGGCGCTGCAGGGAGGCTCCATTAGCCGGGCGCCCGATGAGATTTTGTTAACAGCGGACATCCGGCTCCCTCCCTGCAGCACCAGCCGGAGGCTGGAGCTCACACCTGAGCTCCGCCTCCCGCATTGCACTATGGGAGAGACTGACGTCTCTCCCATAGTTCCGAGTAGCGGCCAGCCGGACGGACGCGGACGTGGAAGCAGGGTTCAAGGTAAGTATAGTGAGGTTTTTCCGTTTTTTTTTTCTGTGTAAGCGGCTTTACTACTAGGGGCACTACATCTGGGGGCATTGCTACTGGGGCCACTACTACTGCAGGCACTACATGTGGGGGCATTGCTACTGGGCGCACTACTACTGCAGGCACTACATCTGGGGGCATTGCTACTGGGGGCACTACATCTGGGGGCATTGCTACTGGGGGCACTGCTACAGGGGTCACTACATCTGGGGGCATTGCCACTGGGGCCACTACTACTGCGGGCACTACATCTGGAGGCATTGCTACTGGGGGCACTACATCTGGGGGCATTGCTACTGGGGGCACTACATCTGGGGGCATTGCTATAGGGAGCACTACTGGGGGCATTGCTACAGGGGGCACTACTTCTGGGGGCATTGCTACTGGGGGCACTACAGCTGGGGGCATTGCTACTGGGGGCACTACATCTGGGGGCACTACTACTGGGGCAATACTATTGGGGGCACTACTATATCATCCATATGTAATAGGGGACCCCACATGTTTGTTGCCCAGGGGCCCCCACAGACCTTCATCCGGCCCTGAGCAGAGTAAACCTCTGGCTAATGCTACAGTATATACTGTACATGGAGAAAGGTGCAGTGGATTACTGACCTACAGGGGCTGAATTATAGCATACTTGCCTACTTTTAAAGTCTTCTTTGCCTCCTTTTAAAGTGTGCTGGGCTGCTGTGATTTAAGAGGGAGGGGGGCGGTGCCAGACCCGGCCCCCCGCCGGGTCCCTCCAGCAACCCGCGTAATTAGTACTTGCTCCGCCCCCCCCTTCTCGGCACCCCTGAGTTCTATTGCCATTTTAAAGCAGTCGAAGCCACTGATGATCAGCAGCTTTGGCAACTCGTGCCTTAGGACCGGAGTCAGAGATGTATGTAATGAGGTTTTTACGCAGATGAAGCGATTTTTTTTTTGCTATTGTGCATGCATCAAAGTCGCGATGCGCACACGCAGCGATTGTCTTGCGATTCCACATGCACAGAGAACCCACTCACAAAGTTAGCGACAGGTAGTCAGCGTTTGGGGGAGGTAATGGGAGTGGCTAGGCAAACGCAGGTGTGCCTTACCGTTTAAACACTGTTACATATGTGTGCATAAATTAGCCATTGTGATCTCCTACGCAGTATGAGAACTCTCTGCGTGTCAGGATAGAAGCTATATTTGAGACAGGTCAGACCTGCTGCAAGCAGTGTTCTCCACAGACTGTTTTTTTGCGGGCGCACCACCCAGCAAGAAACAGCTACCGCCCAACACTTCCCTCCACCTTAATGTGTTTCGTCCCATGTTGCCTGGTCACCCTCAATGTGTCCTTGTTGCCATGGATTCACCATGTGACGCCGAGCTGTGCCGACGTCAGGACCGGCCCTACCAATTTTCAATGTAACGTTGGATTCACATGCAACAGATCCATCTCAGGGGAGTGTCATGGGAGTGACGCTAGAGTTCTGTGCGATTCTGAGCCACGCGCACAGCAAAGGGCAGCCTGTTTCTGATGGAACTCTTGCACTCAGCGGCCAGGTGCAAGTTCCAATACGAATGATGACGGTTGAGGTAGGTGGACAGAAAAACAGTGGGCGCTGCATATTCCTGCTTGAAGCCATATGGATACGCACATTAGTATAAGGTAGTAAATTTGGTTGCTGCGGCCTTCCGTACTAATGGCCATTTCGTGGCAACTCAGAATCAGGCCCCTGGTGTCTATGCCCTCATGATATTTCTAGACATAAACGAGGCAGCATCATCAGAAAGTTGCACAACATTGCCTGACCGACCTGGATGAACCTTAGTTAATCATGAAAATTATTTAGAAGTTTCTTATTGCTTCATGCCATATTTTTTTGAAAGTCGTTCCCAATACAAGAATTGAAATTTTGAATCAATGTGAAGGAATTACCTACAAAATGTCAAGCTCTGCAAATTACATCAGGTTTATGGGAGGGACTAAGGACACAGGAAGATAGACAACATTGCATGTATAGCCAAAAAGGGGTGTGTCTATGCAAAATTGATGTCTATTTATTTGGGTATTAACCCAGACCTATTAGGTCTTATTAGGTCTTTATTTAAAATGGAAGTTAGGAGCGGCTTGGTTAGTACTTTATCTCTCTCCACTTTATCTCTCTACAAGCTTTGATAAATCTCCTTCGAAGGAGCATATCCAAATCGGTGGCCAATTTTCGCTGGAAAATTTACCGCGACCATCATTGAAAAGATAATGGTTGTGGTACCCTATAATCTTTTCTAAAAACATTGGGTAACAGTAATAATGTTTATTACTGCCCCAAATAAAATATTTTGATATTTAAAGTACAAAAAATTGCTAAAAAACAAACTTTTTTATGTTTAATTAGAAATAATAAAATGAAAAAATGCACACAAAGTAATAAAGTGAGTTTGGGGTCATTTTAGGCCCATTTAAAAAAATGTTAAAGAACATATAAAAAGCAATTATTTTTCATTAAATAAATTGTGTACTTAAATTTGGGGTGCATAAATTAAAGAAAAAGATTGATATTGGGGTAATTTGAGGCAGTTTTTAACCAATTATGACATGTATTTACTGGACAAATTAAGCTAATTGGAAATGTCCAATTACCTAATTAGTCATTGGGGTGGGGTGCCCAAGGGGTTCTAAGTTTTTTAATTAAAATAGGTAGTTTTGAGAACTTTTCACCTGCTCTGAAGCTGAGCACAAAATACACTTGCACCCCATGGAGAAGAAAAAACTGTGGGAAAAACCTTGCAGCTCATAGTTTTTTATTTTATTTTTATTTTGTCCAATTGAATATGCCCCAAGTGTGCATATTCGTATTGGGTTATTGCTGAGACGGCACGCCGCTGAAGGGGCATGACCATGCTGGCCTGGGGGCGTAGCTGCACCTTCCTGGCAAGCCCAAAGCACCCTTTCCACACACCTTATGCCACATGATGCAGTAAAACTACTTATCTCAGGCTGTGTTTGTGAAAATATTTTTTTTTGGTCTTTGTTTTGTATTGGCACAGCCAAAGTTGGCAAAGGTGATAGATAATCATTCATTTTTGCAATATTGTTTTGTTGATTTATCAAATTGCCATACAATCCTTTTTTTCCTACTTTGTACACCTTTGTACATTTCCCGGAAAAGTACACCAAAAGGTCATCCATAAAACAATCTCTTTAATTCTTTTCTCTTTAATATGTGTGTGTATATATATATATATATACATTATAGTATTTTCAAAGTAGTTAACAAAATATGTGGGGTAATTCCTATGGCATAGGATTGCATCAATTCTCTTTAAGTTACATTTTGATGTCCAGATGTATTAAATTGTGTTTTATTTACATCACATCTCAAACATAGCTAAGTGCAACGTGTTCTATAAAAAATACACATTACCTAAAATACATGGAAAAACATTTACAATGCAGCTCAAACTTGGACTGGTAAACTGTAATGCAATAAAGAGAAATCCAGGCAAAAATATTTCTATCAATAAAAAGGACAAGAAATTATAATATAGCATAAAAAATGGAGAAACTACCTGCTTAACTAAATGTCACATTGAATAATGTATGAACATATGATTCATTTCCATTGGCTCATGGAGTTTTGTTTGAATAGAAACTTTACACAAACACACTACATTATGAGAGATGGATTTTTCCTGTGAGTCACGCCAGATCCTCTATAGCGGGTTGGGAGTTTGAATGAAAGTGCAGTATTTGTCGACATTTACAATGCACTTTTTTAAATTGTTGTTATGGTCCAAATCCGAAACGGCACAATTATCCCCAACTTTACACAATGTATACACTAAGGCCCTCATTCAGAGCCGCTCGTAAGCAGCAGTACGCTCGTAGCGTTCCGATGTTGTGAAACCACGCATGCGCCGGTGTTACACTGTGCATGTGCGTACGACTGATTGCGAGCTTTTTTTAAGTCGTTCGTCGAATAGCGAACAGGAAGTGACATGTCAAATGTGATTGACAGAACAGGCCGTTTTTGGGCGGTGACGGGGGTGGAGATGGGAAAACGCAGGCGTGTCGAGGCATTTTGTGGGCGTCCCTAAATTATCTAATGCAAACGGCAAATGTGATCGGAACAAGTCATACGTCACTGTCTGATCCACTTTCCGTTCAAACTGCCCGCACAGCTTGTGGTCTGGTATACTCTACCACAATGTCGATGGTCTCGTCCTCCTTCCCGTGCCTCTTCGATGTTTCTGCGATTTATCATTTCAGGCCAGAAAAGCAATCAACTTAGAATTGAAAACAAACTTGTAATGTGTCTAGCAACTAGTTTTTTTTTAGTAGCACAAAACCGTACGCAGGTGAAGTACTCAGCTGCTAATTTCTGGCTTAGACAATCAATTAGCGTACCAATTTTTATATATTTTTTTTGTATTTGTTTTTTTTGGGGGGGTTTTGTGTTATTGCAACAATATTGTCATCATGTTTGTGTTTTAGCAACATTTTTAATGGTCCCGGAAAGTTCTTATCCATTTTGTTTGGGCAAAGTGTTCCTTTAAACTCCTAATTGTTTTTTAACCCTTTGTAATCTTTTTTTTTTTTTTTCTTTTCTTTTGGGGGGGCCGGGATTACCTAAAAACCATTTTGAGAATAATGTCACATTACAATGGAGCAGATTTTGAATTGTGTTTATTTTTTACATTTTCATGTGCATTTGCCAGTTTGCAGTTCTGGCTTACGTCAATAATTGTGCCACAATTTGAAAACACAAAATTAGTGGCATTTTGCATAAATAAAATAACACACATTAAAAACAATTCACAAGAAAGGAGAGGGAAGTTTTGGCCCTTAAGGAATATGGGGCAAGCACAGAAGGATTGTGGGAAAATTAGCCAGTGCTGTCATCGCTTTTTGCCCCATTTGGCTGGGGTAGGGTGGGAGCCTGACCGGGTCCGGGATGTCCTTTGGCTGGCCTCTCCAGAGGCAGATGTTGGGGCCTCTGGAGTAGGCAGAGGGCTAGGCACATTTGGAGGGATGGCTGTTGTTGTGCCAGAGGTGGAGGATCCTGATGTTACGGCAGGAAGGGAGGCCGGCTCCACCATGTGCTGGCGAACGAGCTGCTCCAGGGCATTGGCAATTCGGATGTTGGCCCTGGTATTTTCCAACAGGGCCTGACCAATGGTCACGTTGGCCGCAGCATTTTGCTCCATGGCCACCGCCACCCATAGCAGACTGGCGTCCATCCTCAGCAGAATCTCCGTGTGGTGATCCGATTTAAAATTGAGATCCGTGAGGAGGGCCACTGCCTGCGAGGGGGATTGCCCTGGACTTGCTTCTGCAGGGTCCCCAGCCGGATCTACTGCTTCCTCCCCTGCAGAGCCAGCAGAAATTCTGCGGCCAAGGCTCCCCTCTGGAGCAGACTCATCCGCCTGTGTCTCTGTGCGAAAAATGAGAAAAGAGTAACATTAGAATCTACATATTGTCACAAACACATTTCAGAGTTGGTAACATAACAACATTTACCTGGGACAACATGAGGAGCCGCAAAGTCTGGCATGACCGTATCCATGTTGGACACGCCAAACACCTCCTCATACTGCACACACCCCTGTGCCAGCTCTTCCAAGTCATTCAGCTCCAATGACACAGGGGTGGGACCCCCACCTGTCCCCCTTGCATGCCTAGCCCTCTCTGCCAGTTTTTGTTTCAGCCGATATTTATAATCGGTCCATCTGTCGGTGAAAAAGTTGGCATTATTCCTGCAGTATTTGGCCCTGTAACCACTTTTTTTAAAAATGTAGTTTTTACGTACCGGCGTTTGACATCCCGGGGTAGACGTTCAAACTCACCCACCCTATTGACAGCACTGGCTATCTCCTCCCACATTTTCCACTTCTGGCTTGCACCCATATTCCGATCTGCCTGTGGCAGGATGTCAACACACATTTGTACCAAAACCTCCATCTCCTTTCTTGTGAATTGTGGCTGCCTTTTTTTTGGGATTCTTTTGTTGGCCTACTCGGCCCAGCAGCCTCTTCCATGGCATCCTCAACACCTTTTTTCAAAAACATTGTTTAAATTTAGATGTGCAATTTTCTCTAAATTCTGGTTCTAAATAATCATTTAAGCCAAAAGAGTCAAATACTTACCGGGCGCCTCTTGGCCATTGTTTTGCTGCTCTGTAGCCATTTTGAGCACACCAACTTGAACTACAGCAGACCGTTTTGGATTTTCCGTGACGTATTTATACATGCGTCCGTATTATTCGTCCGCATCATTGATTGTGCGCTCCTATGATCCGTCCTTAATTTGAGCGGGAATTAAAGACTATTTATGGCTTTTGATTGTTGGAGGTTTCGTGCGTAGTAGTGGATTGTTGGCGGGATTAGTGGATTGAGGTGGATTTTTGGAGTAGGAGTTGGTTCTTGTTTATTTTTCCTTATTTTCCGTTCGCTTTTTTTTATTGCGGTTATTTTCTTTGTCGGTTATTTTTTGAGTAAGTATTTTTTACAACTCCTTTAAAAAATAAGGTATCTACAAACCAAATGTTCTTATTTTTTTTTTATTTTTTTACTTTTTTACAGTTATTTTGGCTGGGCCCCATTGAAGTTTTTGGACTGTGACTTATTAGTCGAATTTCTGTAAGTTTATCTTTTTTCCTGTTTTTCCAAATTTGATGTGTTGGTCTTAGCATATATTTTGTACATTACTGTTTTATTTCTAAGTTTAACAATCATGTATTAACACTAAATATAGCGTAATGCTTAGCCAAATATATTTCCTTTGTTTATCCCTTAAAAATGCGAACTATTTAGCGCACTAATATTTCCTTATTCCCCATGTAAAAATGCAAACTATTTAGCGCACTAAAGTTTCCTTATTCCCCATGTAAAAATGCGAACTATTTAGCGCACTAAAGTTTCCTTATTCCCCATGTAAAAATGCGAACTATTTAGCGCACTAATGTTTCCTTATTCCCCATGTAAAAATGCGAACTATTTAGCGCACTAATGTTTCCTTATTCCCCATGTAAAAATGCGAACTATTTAGCCCACTAAAGTTTCCTTATTCCCCATGTAAAAATGCAAACTATTTAGCGCACTAATGTTTCCTTATTCCCCATGTAAAAATGCGAACTATTTAGTGCACTAAAGTTTCCTTATTCCCCATGTAAAAATGTGAACTATTTAGCGCAAGAATGATTTTTATATAATAAATTTGGGCATTCTTGTTTGTCCACTCAATGTAGGGTGCATTTTCCAAATAATGTGTGCTCCACCCTATCTTTGAACGCATTTTGCCCAATTTTAAAAATTCAAATCTGGCCCCCCAAAATTCTAAAACGAATTTCTAATTTTGAAATGTAGGTTGTTGCACTCATGACAATACCCAGGCATGTAAGCATCTTTGGATTTTGCGGCAAAGATAAGTATTTTTTTGAAAGATCATGTTCAACAAACATTAACTACCTGGCTTACCATTTCAGGTTGACGTTGGTCGTCTTATTTTGGCCATGCTTCCGGAACCCGACCAACCTCAACCTCGTCCCAGGCGTAGGCATCGTAGGCGTGCAAGGCCCAAGATATATAGAACATGTGTCACCCTTTTTGGAATACCCGATGATGAGGTTTTAAGACGATACCGTCTTCCTCCACAAATCATCATAGACACTCTCTCATTAATAGAGAGTGATCTGGAGCGGCAAATTGACAGTCCTACAGCAATACCACCACTTATGCAATTAATGGCAGTGTTATGTTTCTGTGCCTCAGGATCCTTTCAAACCACGGTGGGAATAGTGGCTGGAATCTCCCAATCCTCCTTTTCAAGGATCCTGAGGGCAGTGATGGAGGCCCTTTTCAAGCACCTCCATCATTTTATTAACATGCCATTGGATATGGGTTCCCTTAGTGTGGCGAAGGCCAATTTTTACCAAACAGCTGGCTTCCCACACATCATAGGGGTTGTGGATGGTACTCACATACCACTTCAGCCTCCAGCACGGCTGGAGGCAATTTTTAGGAACTGCAAGCACTATCACTCACTGAATGTAATGGTGGTATGTGATCCCTCCCTCCAGATCCTGTCCCTGAATGCAAAATTACCCGGGAGTGCACATGACTCATTCGTCATCCGGCAATCAGGGATTTGGCATAAATTAGACAACCTACAAGCTGGTGATGCGTGGCTTCTGGGTAAGTGGAGCCCTTTAGTTGAAACCAATGCAAAGCTTGATACACAGTGATCCTGATTGTTGTATTTGTTTTTTCACAGGAGACAGTGGCTACCCTTGCACGCCCTGGCTGCTCACTCCTTATTTGGCTCCCACACCAGGGCCACAAAGTTAGTATAATTCCGCATTTACAGCCACCAGGCAGGTGGTGGAGTGCTGTATCAGCCTTTTAAAAGGCCGATTCAGATGCCTCCACCGCTCTGGTGGCGAACTCATGTATTTGCCGGCTATGGTTTCGAAAATTGTGGTCCTGTGTGGGATATTTCACAACATCGCCATAAGGAGTGGTGTCCCAATGCAGCCAGAGGATGCCTTACCTGAGGATGGCCCCCCCGAGGTTGGTCGGAGGTCAGTATGTGGGGGGCCATACGCGATGATGTGGTGGCACGATTTTTCAGGTAATTTTTGACAAACATTTACTAAATTGTCCCAATGTCTACATGTACGATTGTAATGTGCCTTTTTAATCTTGTTTTTCTTTTTTTTTTCTTGTCTTCCTTTAAAAACCATGTAAAAATGATGCCTACTACCTGATCCACTAAATTGTCTACATGTGGCCACATTGGAACTAACTTGTGGAAAAATTATTTCATCGCCTCATTTCTGGATTCATGTTGGCCTGCTACTTATTTCAACAGTGTTGTTTTGTTTTTTTGAGTTTGGTGTAGGTTGATTTTTGTAGTGTGTTTTCACTGTGTGAATTGCTTGTCACAATTCACTTTCTGTTTGTGTTTGCTGTGTATTAAAGTTTTCTTTTCCGTTAAAAAGACTGTTTATTTACACATTACAAGCACGTGTAACCTGGCTCAAAAAATGCCACCTTTCATAATGCCGAATCCTGTAATGTGTGAAATGGTTAAGTCTTTGAACATGCTTTGTGGCTTTGACAAAACAACAAAGGTATTAGGGTGAATCAGTAGTTTGTTAAAAATAGGCCAAAGCAGGTTTCAGTTTCTATTTACATTACCCACCACAAGAAAAACAACAAACTGTTGGTTTGTCTAAAAACATATTGGTATGGTGAGGTGTTTAATGTGGCAGATGTCATACTTTCTAGCACTTTGTACAATCTTATTTACCTTACTTTAAAGAACATGACCAAATAGTGGACTTATGGAAGGTTAAACAATGTAATATTTTCAGTCAAGAAATGAGAATCGTTAACATACAACGCTATTTTATTTTTTAAATAATACAAAACAGAATAACAAAAAAAAAAATCAGCTCCGAAGGAGCGCCGCCATGTGGTCCAGGACCACTAGCATGGCAATGACGTGGCCACGCAAGGCGGCCAAGCCCTCCTGCATACCATGCATCCGCCTCTGGTCCTCTGTTGGTATAAAAAAAAGGATCCTTAATGAAATGACACCTTACATTATAAGTTTAATAAACAAACTAAACAAATAAATCTAGTTGCAAACAAGATCCAGTTTTGCGGAAAAAAAACAAGTACTGGCAAATGCTAAGATGGTATCAATACTAATTTATAAATGAACACACAAAAAGGCAACCCAAAAAAGACGAAGTACCCTTGTTAGGGTAATCGAAAAATCCCCTAGAATGAGTGTTTTGACATGTGTGATATGTATCAGTGGCAAATAACCAAGACATTGTATATCCAATTAAAAAAGTATTTTTTAAACAAAAGAAAGGGAAACACACCGGTCATTGGGCTTGATGGTCTTGGAGGCCCTCCATCCTCCTCCTTTGAGGAGGTGGGCCAGTGCTGGTGGGTTGAGGGAGGGGAGATGGCGGAAACGGTTGACGGGGCGGAAAATTGAGGGAGTGGTGGAGGGGAGGGTGAAGAAAAGAGAGGGGGTGGTGGAGGGGAGGGTGAAGAAAAGAGAGGGGGGGGTGGAGGGGAGGGGGAATTTTGGGGGTGGGGCAAATTGGGAGAGGGAGGGGACTCAGCTATTGGCCGGATAGGGGTGGAGGGGGAATTGGGGGAAGGTTGGGGAGATGGGCTGGGACTTGTCGTCGGTGTCAGGGGCCGAGCCCGGCGACGAAGTCTGGGGTGAGGCCGGCTTCTGCGTTCAGCCCCTAAATGATTATTGCAAATTTTTTTTATTTTTATTTGGAGGGGGGGGTGGTACATAAATGTACAACTATAAAAAACAACAAACAGGGCTATACTGGAAACATGCACACACAGACATGTCAAAAAACAACAAACAGGGCTATACTGGAAACATGCACACACAGACATGTCAAAAAACAACAAACAGGGCTATACTGGAAACAAACATGCACACGCAGATAGGGCCGCAATAAACAAACAGGGCTATACTGGAAACAAGCACACGCAGATAGGGCCGAAAACAAATCCCAAAAAAATTAAAAAAAAGAACACTTACTTGCAGCGATCCGCAGCCGAAAACATGCCAGCAAG
This sequence comes from Taudactylus pleione, assembly GCA_031769625.1. Classification (NCBI taxonomy): domain Eukaryota; kingdom Metazoa; phylum Chordata; class Amphibia; order Anura; family Myobatrachidae; genus Taudactylus; species Taudactylus pleione. Next base: position 19,350,762 of record JAUIMM010000113.1, on the reverse strand, counting down.
CGGGGGGTGCGGCACCGCAGATCCGACCACCTGCGCTCTAATTGCCCGATGTTATGGCGTGAGCCGAAGGAGCGCAGGTGGTAGCGAACCTCCGCATAGGCCGATCGCTTGGCCCGGTTGGTGATGGGGGGAGGCTGGCTGGTGATCCTCCGGTCCATGACCTCGGTGAGGACCAACAGCTCCCGTGTGGTAAATGCGGAGGCTCTCATGATGGCAATGATTTTTTTCACAACAAACAGTTTTAATAAAGGCCAGAGAAAACTTTTGATTGGCTAATGTACTTTGTAAATGAAACAATAGGATAATTAGTTACAACATGTATTTTTGAAAAAGTAAACCATTGGTGAAACTGTACGTATTCTGCGGGAAAAATGACACACACGGACAAGAATAAAGTTTATTGAAAATGAATAAAAAAAAACGGATTGCAAACATGTGAAGAGCAATTAAGCTAATTAATATATTGATTGGCATGATACGATTAAAGTATGTATGCAGAATGACCGAGCAGGTAATCGAAATCTGACAGGCCCACTTCCGGTTTGGACTTGTGCGAGCGTTCCCTGCAACCAAATTTGGAGATGGACGGTCGCAATTTTGCTCGTTCGTTAGCTAGGGGAGGGGTTGGGTGACTTTGGGGCGGAAGATTAGCTACGAGCGAACTTACGAGCGAGCGCTTCAATTTACATTTTCTCGCTCGTTCGTCGAACGAGCGATCAGCCACTTGCGTACGGCTCTGAATCAGGCTCCAAGTCATAGTTGCCGATCTTTGGGCTGCCCTCTCTCCGGGAGGCAGCAGCCAGATTTGGTGATGCTTTGTGTGATACGGCCAAGTGGGTGGGTGGGGACGTGATGTAGCATTTGTGTTACTGTGGCCATGATGACGAGATTTAGCGCAAATCGCATCATTGACTGCCTGGACAACCCACTTCACTAGAAATTAAAAAAATGTACCTTTATACTCATATTGCAGCCAAGGTTTCTGTAACTATTAAGCATTTTTCTGACAATTTCTTTGTAGTTTGGATCCTTGACATTCCCTAAAAATTTTGAAATCACTTGTTTGAACGAAGTCCACGCAGAAACTTCTACAATATTCATTACACACCCGAAATGTTCATCTTTTATTAACTTTCTAATGTCAGGGCCTGTAAAAATGCCTTCCTTCAGTTTAGGAGTTTAGTTTATGATGGCTACTTGATGAGTAGCATCAATTAGTGTGTATACTGTACTGTATGAGTGGTGTGTACTGTATATGTACTGTGTGTGTGTAGTGTGTACTGTGTGTGTGTATGTACTGTGTGTGTGTGGTGTGTACTGTGTGTGTGTATGTGGTGGTAAGCAGGGATTAAAATGAGCCGGCACAGGGCAAAACTTTGTTGCATCTGTTGTATTTGGTTCCACCTTCGCCAGGTCACGTTGTAGTTGTAGTTCTTGTGTGTGTTCAATGTTCCTTTAGACAGTATGGGGTTTAGCCCCTTTGTAAATTTCAGCTCCAGGCCATGTGGACCTTAATCTGGCACTGGGCGGGGGGGAAGTTTTATGACGAGAACTGAATTGCAACTTTCTATACTACCGACTGAATTCATTTAAGACAATGGGACTGATTCAGACCCGGACGCTATGCTGCGCTCACATTGAGCGATTTTATGCAATCTGTGCATGCGCGTGCGCGAACCAGTCACTGTGGTGGAAAAATGCTCGCCCGTAGCCCGCAGTCAGGCCGCTATTTTGAGTGACAGATAGTGCCATTTGTGGGTGGTAACAGGGGAAGTTGCTTGTAAACGGGGGTGTGGATGTGTGAACGCAGGCGTGCCCGACCGTCAGAACAGCATTTAATGGGTGTGCATACGTGATTGGGTTGTATTTTAGCCTGAACTGCTCGCAATGTTGTGGTGGGAAAAGGCTACTACAAGCACTGCAAGCAGCTCCGATGGCTCTCGATGCTCCCGATTAATCCTACAACTGCCGGAGATGATGTGTGTTGCGAGTAGCAAAGGGGCGTCTTTATACAAGTGCGAGCGCATAGTGCGGCCGATCACTATTACTTAGTGGGCGAGCACATGATTTAAATAGCTGGCCCCTTTTAGTCAGCGAGCGGCCGCAAATAGCTTCCGGGTCTGAATAAGGCCCCATGTTCTATAATCAATGTAGGCAGAATACATTTATTACTTTAAAGAATATTAAAAAAAAGACATTCATAAATACATGTTTTGCAGAAAAACGTGATGTGATATGCAAAATCGGGAGTCATTATCGTGTTCAATTATCACATAAATTCATTAAAAAAGCTTTTTCATCGCAGACCTGTGTAATTATTCATGTTCATAACAGTCATTTCCATACCTGATACCAACAATCATGGTTCGGTGTATAGCCAACTTTAGTGCAGCTGAGAGAAGCTCAGAACTATAAAGCAATGAGGTTTAAATTATTAAAGTAAAGCCATTTATTTTGTTCTAAATTCTCTTTAACCACCTCTGTAGTTACTGCATGGACTATGAATCAGATAAATGTCAGTTGGTTGCCTCTATTTGTCTCCTGCCTAATAGAAGATACACATTTATTTTATTCAGTGTCTACTGGTAAAGTTAGAAATGGTTCATATACATGGATTACAGGCTTGCCTATGTCTAGGCTCACCGGTGTATAAGCATATCAAGTGTACAATTATTTCAGAGACATGTGTCTTAGTTGTAGTAAAATGACCTTGGGATTTTGTGCTGAGGTCATCTGTGATAATGTTACTATCCGTGACTACTCCTCCGAGAGTAAATGTTTATGTAACCATATAAAATTGAATTAGAGCAGTGGAACAGAATTGCATAGTGAAAACTCCAGCTCTGATAACCTGTAATTAACAGACAATTCAAACATTTTACTTTTCTACTATTTGTACTGTTACATTAAAAAAACAAAACAGAAGAGTAAAGCTGGGTACACACTATACAGATATATCTGCAGATGATGGTTGTTCGTACACACTGAACAACCATCATCTGTGCCTGCATGCAGGTCCCGGCGACCAGGGGGGCGTGTCCCAGCAGGCGGGGGGCATTTCCCGCCCCCTCCTTGCGGCAGCCGCCCGTACACACCTGCCGATGGACAAATATGTCTGCAGACATATCTGTCCATCGACTGTGCAGCACAGCCAATGCGATATGTCGGTGAACGCCGACGTTCAACGACATATCGTGGGTACACACTGCCTGACGGGCAGCAGATACATTGGCCAATCAATTGATCAGCCAATATATCTGTGTGTACTCAGCTTTATGTGGAAATCTGCCCATCTAGATAATGTTAGAAAAAAGACAAATACAGAAAGTGTGTTTCAGTTTACAGTTAGGAGGGTGACACCCGGTGTGGCTAGTTGGAGTTCTTCTGTATGCTGCAGGCGCGTGGCTTTGCGAAAGGGGTGTGACTTTGCGGAGCGAAGACAAGCCCATTATATGTGCCAATCTTGGTGGAGTTCCCGCCCCCACGTTCTAGGCACACAGTGGGCTTACCCAGCACTCCAGCAGCTGCTGGGGCAGCCCACAGTCTCTCCCCTGCCTCTCTTCAGTTTCTGACTTCTCGGTGACACCATCCGATGGGGTAACACCAAAATAGCAGAGCAGCTCTGCTATTTTGGTGTCACTTGGTTTTTGGTGTCACTCAGTGTGGCCCGCGCACTACCCTTGTGATGCCAGTGCTCTTACCTTCCCAACATTATTGAACTTACTGGTGACTTTGAGAAATATGTATTTATGTTTCAAGGATTAGCTATAAAGATGTATCACATTTAGCAATGAGGACATTTAGGCCTGATTCTGAGTTGGAAGCAAAGCAAAAAAAAAAAAGTGCACCTGGACAAACCATGCAGCAATGCAAGGGGTGCACATACATTTATTGGTTTTGCATGCAGATTAAATACTGGCTGCTTTTGCATGTAGAAAACCAGAGGAGATACTGCGCTGGTGTGTCTCAGTCAAAACGATACAAGTATATATAAATATAAACAATTTTTTGAAAAAAATAAAATAAAATATGACATATATAAACATAAGAATAGCAGATTATCTCATGGATATTATGTAGCAGCTGGATGATATCACACTTATTATATGCTCAATTGTTACATTACATGCAACAGTTTCCCAGTCGAATACATAGTTACATATTTCAAAGATATCTATTGTGTATATAAAAAACAGTTATGAAAAAAAGCAACTAAGTGAATGTTGCAAACACACGAATCCAGCAGTCGAATATAAAGTCCCATATGGTTATTGATTAAACAGCCCAGATATTAGCTACTACTTGTGTCCAGCCGATATTAAACTCCTGGACTCCAGTTAATATAAATCAGTTTGGTCGTATGGGACACTTAGATAAAGTACGTATCCGGCTGATTGAGACAGTAAACAGACAGGCTGTAATTAGCCAGAGGAAGGAAACTTACAATGTGTTCCCTTCAAAGTTAATCTCACCGCAGCCGTGTGGTTTCATTTGCCCGGGTCCCAATATGCAGCAGGTTGCACTTCTCAGTGGACCGCGGCTATACTATACAGCTCCGTATATCACCTCGGCTCCCCTGGACTGATAGTGGGGGGCGGTGATGGGTGTCGTAGCCACTACAGTTGGAGTTGTGCTGGCCGAATTCCTCTGGCAGTGCAGACGGTTTGTTAGAGTTGTAGCCATAGGTGGCGTCTAAGAGGGCGGAATCCCTTTAGGATGAAATCGTAGAGACACCATCGTTTTTGCTTAAAATCAGGGTGCTGGACTGTGAGACAGGAGCAGCAGCAACGTTTTTCGGCAGTGGCCTTTATCAAGCTGGACAGCTTTATTTTTACACTGCAAATCAGATTTGATTTGGACACACCCCTCTTAAATGTAAATCTATCTGCACATTTTACATCTGCCCTACCTGCTATTCCACTGGGCAAATAGTCAGCATGTCGACATTCATGATGGACATCGTAAGCCACGAGTTAGCAACCATCAATGTTTCTGATTCAATGGAAGTACTTTTTCCATCGAATACCGGGAATTTGATGATTGCCAGCCATCGAATGCGCACAGCATCTATGTAAGGGGAGCCTCAGAGAAATGCTGGGCACGCCCCCACAGTGACGCCCACTTCCACTGAGGCTCTGCCCCGTTTTCGGCCGTACCTATAACCATCGCGATGGTTATACTATTAAATGGTTCCAATGCGATGACTAGTATTAAATGGTTCCAATGCGATGACTAGTTGCCATGGCATTGCTGGATTTGATGTCGGACGCCCAGCAATCATTTGATGCCGGGCTTCCGAAGAATGAGCAGTAACTATGCATCTCGGTAAAACCATGTTGCACTGCAGGTTGGGCAGATTTAAAATGTGCAGAGAGATTTAGATTTAGGAGGGCTGTGTCCAAACTGAAATCTACATTACAGTATAATAATAAAGCTGTGCAGTATTTGTGGGCTACATGCAAAAGCAGCCAGTATTTACCCCATATGCATATATTTGCACCCCTTGCAGTGCAACATGATTTGTCCAGGTGCACAATTACTTGCTCTATTTTACTCTATTCCAAAATCTGAATCAAGCCCTTTTGGGCATATTTAATTGGGCGTGAGGTCTAGCAAGGAAAAAACCTTGTGCCCAATTCTGGATTATTGGGTATGCGCGCTCCCGATACCCACGGTATCCAATAAAAAAAAGTGGTTGTGGGGTCTCAGAGCTGAAAATCCCGCGCCGGGTAAAAAATAAAAAATAGGAAAAAAAAATGCACTTACCTGCCTGGGGGTCTCCGGTGGTCTCTGAGGCTCCCAGTGGCCTCCCCTCCATCTTCTCACTGGGGAGGGGGCTGCTGAGAGGCTCCATGGAGGCACAAGGGCTGCTGGGAGATATAGTTCTCCCAGCGCCCATTAGGGGGGAGCATACTCACACTGGACACACACACACACTCACTCCTAAAAACACACACTCGAGAGAGAGAGGGGGGGGTACAAATTACCTGAGCCCGCGCTTGCTGGAGGGGGCTTGGGTCCGGAACCGCTCCCCCTCCCTCTTAAGTCACAGCAGCCCAGCACAGCCCAGCCTTCCATGATTAGGCCACGCCCCCTGTCACCCGGGCCCGGCACCGCTCTCATCGGCCCTGCACACACTCACTCATAAAAGGATGCAGAAGACAGCACTTCGGAAGGTGAGTATTACTGATTAATTAAGCTAATTGGAAACTTCCAATTGCTTGATTAGTCATTAGGAGGGCATTTCCCAACCTTTTTTCCTAAAATTGTGGATTTCAGGAAAAATTGGTCGTGCTCTGGAGGTGCGCAAAAAAAACCTCCCGGCGCTCCCATACATTACCAAATTTTCATACCAACCAGCCAGATTGGACAGATATCTGACAGATAATTGTATAGTGTATGTCCAGCATAAAACACAATATTTAATTAGCACAAATTGACATAATATGATACTGTATAGCCTAGCTGGTTAAAATATGGTCACAAAAAGTAAAAGCTGAAATGCACTCCTCTCCTGGCTGTGCTAATTGTGTCACTCACATACCAGGATCACTGGATAGTGAGCTGCATGTCTCCCGGGCAATCGGTATAGCGGTTGTAGGAAACAGGATCCGTGTGGGGATTATGAGAGCATATAGCGCTAATCGGACAGATAATAATCAGAGCACACTACAGTCATGTAGAAAGAAATAAAAGCAATGTATCTGCAGTTTAAAATCCAAATGGCAGGTGCTGCAGTCACAGGTGCTCAACGCGTTTCTGTACTATGACTGACCTGTGGCTGCAGCACAGCTGCATCAACACAATCAGCGCAGCCAGGAGAGAAACAGCCCCTCTGAGGATCTGAGCCATCACAGCGGATTTTCGCTGGCTCAGTGGGTTCACTCCCGGAGCTATTCAATACACCGCGCTGACAAGTCCGACTAATGATTTCTTCTCTCATCCCTCCGGGGATGACAGAAGAAATCCGACAAAAGTCCCGGCGCGAGGCTGTTTTCTGCCCTTAGCGCCGGGAAAACAGCCTCGCGCCGGGAAGTTAGGTCGGGGAATGCCCGTTATCGCACCTAAACACCCTGTTTAAGGCGCGATAACGAGCCTTCCCCGACCTAACAGCGCGATGAATTGAATAGCTCCGGGAGCTATCTCCCGGCACTATTTACATCGCGCTGAATTGAATCGTGCCCAATGACCACATATTTACAGTGAATACCTTTTACCATCTGATATACCAGCTGGACGCAAGTCTTCATTATCATTTTATGCACCAGGACACAGCGATCCATATGTATTACTAGAAGCCATCCTTGCCGTCTAATAAGATCTTATGCGATATTATATTATAACTTGCTACATTTGAATCTTCTAGTGTGCATTTGAGCTTTTACCCCGTGTGAATATATTTTAACCAGCTAGGCTACATATCATATTATGTCAATTTGTGCTAATTAAATATTGTGGTTTAGTGGTGAAACAATATGAGACTTTGGAGTAGATGTACTAAACCTTGGAAAGTGATAAAGTGGAGAGAGATAAACTACCAACCAATCAGTACCTGTCATTTTTCAAACACAACCTGTCACATAGCAGTTGGATGCTGGTACTTATCCCCATCCACTTTATCTTTCTCCAAGGCTTAGTACATAGACCCCTAAGTATCTTTACTTTTGTCTCATTTTCCTATGTATTGCTGTGGGTTTATGCACTAATTCTCTTTTACCTGACAGATGCACTACTTGCCCCAAGACCCGCAGAGTTAGCGCTCACTCTGTTAACCTCCCTTAGGGCGGGATGTACTAAGGGGTGAAATGCAGTGAAAACTCAGAAAAACCTCTCTGGGCTTCTCTTTGTAACTCCCCTTGAGAGTGATCCAATCAGCTCCTCCCACAGCACACATGCGCAGAAGGACCCCGGAGGGACTTCTGGGTCATAAATCCGGAAGTTCCTCCCCTTCATATTGGTTATATTTTTGCCGGTATGCACCCGACAATTGGCGGTATGTACAACATCATGGATGCGATTCTTAATACATCCCGTCCTATGTATTATATGTGTGTGATATACTGTAGAAGCACATGGGGTATGAGGCAGCACTCAATCCTATGTAAAACAGCACGGTGCAGGGCTCAAACATAGGGCCTGATTCAGACCCACTCGCAAGCGGCTGTCTGCTCGCAAGTGGGTCGATGTTGTGCACTGCGCATGCGCACGACAGCGGGAGCTCCGTCGTGCGCATGCGCCAGACGCGGCGAGCGAAGGAAAGTCCTTCGCTCGTTGTGTCTGATCAAAGGGGGCGTGCTGTCGATGTTGATTGACAGATGCACTACTGACAGATGCACTACCAAGGGAAGAGCCTACCATCAGAAGCCGGCCCACTGACATCACTAGTGATGTCAGTGGGAGTGATTTTGGCTCTGATAGAGCCAAAATCACTCCGGGCCTTGCGGTTGAAAACCTCAACCGCAGGCTCCGGCTCGCAGTTTTGATGGTCGCGATGGTCACGACCATCGCGGCCATCAAACTGCACGCTCGTATAGGCTGTGGGTGGTGACCCACAGCTATACGAGCGTCCAGGAGGACGCTCCAGAATTATGGAGGGCGGCCCTCATTCAGAGCGTGAGCTCTGCTCAGAGCGTACGGCTCTGAATGAGGGCCATAATCCATAGAAACACTCACCCAATCCAAATAGATAAAGCAGAACCAGCACTCACTTGAATCAATGAAGAATCTCTATTCATATATATGCATCATGGGTATACATACTGAGGTGGTATTCACCGGGTGCCCAACGGTCCGTTTCAACTGTTGCCAGTTTTTCTCACTTGGCCACTGATAAAAAGAGTTGAAACGGACCTTATCTATTTGGATTGGGTGAGTGTTTCTGTGTCATACTGTATATTATATGTGTGTGGGTCATATAATATGGGTGTATCACATAATATGTATGTCTGTGTTATATGTATTAAATGAGTTTGATATAGTGTGTATATATATATATATATATATATATATACATATTATATATAATAAATATATTAACAATAACATACATATACTGTATATATGTGTGTGCCATCTATCTATCTATCTATCTATCTATCTATCTATCTATCTATCTATCTATCTATCTATCTATCTATCTATCCCCCCACCCTGCAACATGTCCTGTGTTTGCCTCTGCTGTTATGATTCACGCCTTAAAGAACATGAATCACACCTTCATGTAGTATGAGGTTGTCAATATAAGTTATTTTAAGTAGATTTAAATGTAGAACACTGGATATTAAGTTACTAAATAAATATATATTTGTAAAAACTATTGACGCATCTTCTCTATTTAGCTGACATAGAACAGACGAAGCTGCAGGTAGACAAAGGGAATCGCAATGCCGACCGCCGGCTTCCTGACTGCTTAATCCCAGCGAGGGTTAAATGACAGGAGTCTAAATCCCGATCAAAGGGATGCCGGGAGCTGGGCGCGGACAGCCGCGGAGGGGAGGGTTAGGTTAGGCACCCCCTGGGAGTAGGGTCAGGCTAGGGAAAGGGGGGGTTAGGGTTAGGCACCCCCCCGGGGGACTTAGGTTTAGGCGGCGGGAAGGGGGGATTAGGTTTAGGCACTTAGAGGATGAATTAGGGTTAGGTACAGGGGGGGAGAGGTTAAGGTTAGGCACCCTAAAGGAGGGTTAGAAGGTAGAATTAGGTTAGTTTATACTTACCTTTAGGACGATCGGGATTTCCTCCTCTGTTGGGCTGCCGCTGCCGGGATTTGAACCGCCGGCCATGCGGTAAATCATACCGAATGCAGACAAAGCTATGGAAATATCTTAGATGGGGCTGATTGCTATATAGCATAAAATCTAAATACTGCAAACTGCGTTACAAATGTTATTGCCTAACATACTGTAAAACACTTTTATGACTTTTTTTTAAGCCAAAGTAGAATTCATGGCACTTAGAGGATATAAAAGCCTGAAACCAAAATAAATCATGCCAGACCTTTTTTCAACTTTAATGTGACTTTGCAACCAACAAAATGCCAGCGAAAAACAAATAGCTATTTTTGGGAAATAGATATGAAAATAAAAAACCTACAATACCCTGGTTGCATAAGTATGTATATGCCCTTTCATAACAAGACTTTACCATTTATATTCAAAATCAAGTTTAAATGTAAATAGCATACACCTGCCAGCGGTGGTGGCAAGCACCGGGGAGGCATAACCACTCCTTTCAAGATGTCACAGCGATTCTCCCATTGGCACAGTGTGGCACCTATTGGGGAGTATACAGTATATGCCTCCAGGGCCGTAGCTAGGATTGTGCGCCTGCTGTCGCTGCATTGAGCGCAGGGCTCTGTGGGCGGCACAGTCGCTGCCCCGCGGCCCTGGCTATAAAGGTGCCTGGAATGGCACCTGCAGTCAGTGTTGCTGCTGCAGTGATGGACGCTCCGGAAATGCACTCTGCCATGTGTACAGCGGCCACTGCGTAACATCATGAAGTCATGCGCAAAGGGGGCGGGGCCAGCACAGGGCGCTGTTAAGTCCTGTTACGCCCTCTACGTCTCCACGTTTGGCCTCACCGGGGCCTAACCCAAGCTCTTGACAGCCCTGCTTGCAAAACGTGATTGAGATTAAACCCAAATACAGTTCCTGCCTGTTTCATGGTCCTCAAGGAGCTTTAAAAATATTTACAGGTACCAATCAGGAATGTGGTATAAAAGACTTTCAATGCCTGTGCCGCAGAGCATTGTAAAGCCTCATCAATAAATGAAGAAAAAGTGGCACAACAGAGACATTTATAAAGAAATGATGATGATAATAATAATAATAATAATAATAATAATAATCCCCACAAAGTTGATGTCAGGACAAGGAGAAAGCTAATCAGGGAGGCTCCCAAAAGCATTACAGCAACATTAAAGTAGAAGTTGTAGTTTCTGGCAGGAAGTGGCAACATTCTTCTGTATTTTGCACATGTCTAGGCTATGGGGTAGGATGAAGATCTTATAAATAGCTGAAAATATCAAGATATTTTGGGACAAAACCAGCTGGCTCTGACAGAAGGCTGAACATAAACACGAATGTCACCAGGGGCAGATTGGGATGGAAAACCAGCCCTGGAAATTTCTGAAGCAGCCCTAGATGGGAGGGTGGGGTGGAGTCTGTGGAGGGGACGGGGTCTGATGGCATATCTAGATGGGTTTGTCGGTACATGAGCGGAATGTGGAAGAGTATGAAGGCATATAAGGGCATATGCTGAGTTTGATGGCATATAAGGGTCATCTCGATGGTCTGATGGCATATAAGTGTTAAAAATGGAGGCAGGGTAGGAGGAGCCAAGCTGAGACTTTGCCCCGTGTGACAGAAATATAGCTTCACCCCTTAATTTAGAGCCACTGATTGCAAAATAATATTAGGGAGGGTGAGATGATGGTGCAGGTAAGCAAAGAAAGAATACATGAAGGAAGAGGGCCCAGTTAGTGAGAGCTTACAATGGGCTTGTCGAACAGAGGTGACACAGAATGGGGAGTCAGTTTGCTTGGTTAAAATTGCTGTGTTAGGATTATACTAAATTTGTATTCATCACTAATAAAGCCTCTGCCTCCTCCAATATGTGGAAAATGCACTACTTTGTAGTCAACATTGTAATTACCCACCTCTCCATTTTAAATACTCGTAAAGACACTCCCATTCAGTGTTACTCTGGCCCCCTTCACAATACAATACAAATAAGTTCACTTCACAGTTATATTACCTCCTGCTATAAGTAGCCGGCATATTGCTGATGTGAGAGACCAAGGGATATATTTACTAAAGTCAAAATTTTTAGAAATGGACATGTGGCCCATAGCAACTGTCGAAACTGGATAATTGGCTGAGACAAGATCAGTTTAAAATTGGATCGCAGCGACGCCATCTTGCGACTGGCCGCAAGACGCCATCTTGGAAATGTGATCGCAAGACCCCATTTTGCGAATGGCAGCCTAACCGCCATTTTAGATAAACTCATACTTTAGTACATGTGGCGATATTACTATTAGCATCATGCGATTGCATCTTTCACTATATCTCATACACACATTAATACGCACAATTGCGCTGTTAACTAGTCGCATATTATCGAATGCATAAGACCCTGTATGAAAATGCTGAGTATTAGCTTCATGCACACGTATCTGCCCCAAGTTAACTATCGTCTTTACATCAAACCCCACATACTCACACATTACATATTCACACAAGGTTCCATAAGCTATAAGGTATAAGAGTCGAGTATGCACATTTATTATCATTGCTAGGAAATAAAGGTTATTTCGTAACTAAGGGTTTATACGTGATAAGTAAGCCATGTTTGGTATTGTACTGATGCGTACAATCTCTCAACAGTATTCCGGTAATATCGATGGAGAAATCGCAACATGCATTCTCAACTTATGGACCGCAGAGACTTCAAGCAACAAAATGTACATTATATGAACAACTGTTAGGATTTGCATGAGGCGGGAAACCAGAGACCACCAGTTGTTAGAGGCTGGATTGTGTCTATTTGAACCAACCTGTTAAATGCCTTGTAACATATGCCCTCTCCTTTAGGACCAATGGTATTAGCAACAAACTTCTCTATTGTGTTGTTTATTTCTGGGGGGTATAAATATGTGTGCTCTGACCCTGGGTTCCTAGTCTTCGTGCTGAATGCTGATTGACGAGGGGTTTCTTGCTAATGCCTACATCTGGACCAGAGAGCGCTGCATATGTATAATTGTACTTGGGTCTGTATAATCTCTTTGCGCTAAGATTATATGAGGATCATAGCGTGTAACTGCTGTACTTTTACTTGAATAATACTTTGTGCTTTGGAACCACAGGTTCTAGGTCTGGAGTCTTTATTTAGTGTATTACTGCGTACGCAAATTAGCGTCATCCTTAGAGGTTTATAGGCAGGGTATTAGAAGGTATAGGCAGGGGTATGTAGAGGTTCAAAGGCAGTATCGTTAGTTGGGGGCTCGTAGTGAAGTCACTTACCCGCTCACACGGCACTTACGGTTATCGATTTCTCACCAAAGGGTGGAGTGGCCACATGCAAGGTTTACCTGCAACCGCTCGGTGCTGAGAGATCGCTACCCATTTTCGTGTGAGCCAGGGACACTGACTAGAATCCAGGGACAAGAGAGGAAAAGGTTTGTTTTCCATTGTTGATAGAACCTAACATTTAAAGTGGTGCCGCAGTATTGAACATGCGGCTGAGTCGCAGTTTTGCGCACAGTAAAGACGCACTTTTGTGTACGCAGCTAAAGGTTGTCATACGGTTGTGTGGTAGTCGCATTATTGTGTATGCGACTGGTCGCACAATAGCGTATACGTACTTCCGGTCGTGCTGCCACGTGTTTAAACAAAGCCGCTGAGGTTTACATTCTTTTCAATTGTTGTCAATATCTGGGTTAACGTGTATTTTTCTGCGCAGGAAAAAAGTGTGTAACAGTGAGTATTTGTTGGTAGGGGTAACTTGTTCCCTAAAGTTAGAGGTACCGTATGACCTTTAAGGGCTAAGTGCTAGCCGCTCAGTAAGCAGCTTACCGTTCTATACACAGTAGCAGGTGTACATGTTGTCTTTGTTGTAGAGAGGTGCGTGGAAGTAGCCGACTTAAACTTCCATAGGTGTGGAAGTTGCCTTCTTAAATCTTATCCGGTGTGTGGAGTAGCCTTCTTCAAATCTTCACAGGTGTGTGGACGCTGCTGTTTAAATCGTCCACAGGTAAGTGAAAGTATCTTGACTGTCTTTCACCAGTTTAAATCTTTATTGAAAAACATAGGAGTTGTCTCTGAATGGGAGCCATGCAAACAATAGAGATGTTAGACAATGATGTGCTGCTAATGGAAGCGCCGTTTGGATCTGCCCGTCGTATTATGCATACTAAGGCCCTCATTCAGAGCCGTACGCTCTGAGCAGAGCGCACGCTCTGAATGAGGGCCGGGCTCCATTTTCATGGAGCGTCCTCCTGGACGCTCGTATAGCTGTGGGTCACCACCCACAGGCTATACGAGCGTGCATTGTGATGGTCGCGATGGTCGAGACCATCGCGACCATCGAATTTGCGAGCCGGAGCCTGCGGTTGAGGTTTTCAACCGCAAGCTCCAGAGTGATTTTGGCTCTATCAGAGCCAAAATCACTCCCACTGACATCACTAGTGATGTCAGTGGGCCGGCTTCTGACGGGAGGCGTTCCCGTGGGAACGCCCCCGTCAGGGAGGCACGCCCCCGGCACGCCCACCAAAGGGGGCGTGCTGTCAATCAACATTGACAACACGCCCCCTTTGATCGGACACAACGAGCGAAGGACTTTCCTTCGCTCGTCGCGTCTGGCGCATGCGCACGACGGAGCTCCCTCCGTCGTGCGCATGCTCAGTCCATAACATCGACCCACTTGCAAGCGGACAGCCGCTCGCGAGTGGGTCTGAATCAGGCCCTAAGTACGGTACTTATGCAATAAGGTATTGTGATGTATGGTTTAAAATGACGATGAAGAGTGTTAGACCGTTTCCCAGAATTTGTAGTTTTGATAAAGATGTATTAGATAATATCCGGGATCACATCAGTCTGATGCGCTCCCGAGAGAAAAAGGTCAAATATTATGAATGTTTAAAGTTGTGGCAGCATGAAGGGGATGCGTCTCTTAAAAATGCGCAAGCGACGCAAACTAGCGTTGCGAGCGCATTTCCAGAGAATATATCCGCGACGCTGAATTGCAATGCAGGCGAGCCGCAAAATGGCGTGCATGTGCAGCAAGGCAGCATTGTGGAAGGTATTGCCACAAGTTCACGCACACCACCCCCACCTTATGTGGATGGAGGTGCAAGTACAGTTATCAAAAATACCCATAAAAATGTAACAAGCAATTTGTACCCTCTCTTAAGCAATTATTAAGAAAATGTTCATGATGTGGATGATGAGCCTATTGTAATGTCTGCCATTTCCCATGCTGTACAAATGATAGATGCTACGCTACGACAATTATGAGTGGTGCCGCCATCTCCATCGGTAACAGCAAGGGAAGTGCTAACACCCTCTGCACCAGTAGAGGAAGTTATTAATACCATACGTAGCAGCAACAGATTAAACCCCCAGCCAAGTAACAAGGTCAAAGGTAGCAGTGCTACCAGTCTGCATCCAGACAATAACTGTTCCGAATGGAAATGCAGATGCGAACGGTGTAGTGCCCACGAGGGAAGTGGTAATGCATTGTCCTTGGACAAGAGCAGAACTAAATTCCATTATAAATGATTTCCCCGATCCCAAAAAGGAACTAGCCAAATGTCAGAGATTTTTGAAGAATTTGGGTAGTTCTCATGAGCCAACTCATCTGGCTCAATGAGTCTGACTCATCTGGGAAAGCAAGGTTTGTGCAAGTTGGTGAGAGCATACTGGTGTGCACCAGGTTTTTCTTCACAACTAGAAAAGATAGCAATGTCCTGTCTGACCTGCTTGAGGAAGAACATAGGGAAAGCGATCCCTACCGAACCGTCCCACATTCCACCGACTTATGGACCTTTCCAGGTGATACAAATTGATTTCATCCAATTACCACCCTGCAGGAATCTTAAGTATGTATTAGTGGTGTGCACTGATGTATTTTCTAATTGGGTTGAGGCCTACCCAGCGGCCACTAATACTGCTGCGTTTACTGCCAAGAAAATAGTTCAGGAATTTGTATGCAGATACGGTATCCCTAAAATTATCGAGAGTGACAGGGGTACTCATTTCACAGGTGATGTTTTTCAAAATATGTCTAAGCTGATGGGTATTAATAGCCGACTTCACACCCCCTACCGACCGCAAGCCAGTGCCAAGGTAGAGAGGATAAACGGGACTATTAAAAATAAGTTAAGTAAAATCATGGCAGAGACTGGACTAGCTTGGCCAGAACCATTACCGTTGGTCCTGCATAGTATAAGGACCACTCCCAGACCCGTCTAAATCTGTCTCCCTTTGAAATACTGGGCCTGATTCAGATCCGCTCGCGAGCGCTGAGCGCTCGCAAGCGGGTCGATGGTTCCCTAGTGCGCATGCGCATGACGGAGGGAGCTCCGTTGTGGGCATGCGCGAGACCCGGATAACGACGGGGTAGCCGTCATTATGGGTCTAGCACTAAAGGGGGCGTGCTGTCGATGGTGATTGACAGCACGTCCCCTTTGGTGGGCGTGCCGGGGGCGTAGCTGCAAGATGGAGGCGTTCCCATGGGAACACCTATCGTCTGGGTCCGGCCCCACTGACATCACTAGTGATGTCAGTGGGAGTGATTTTGGCTCTGATAGAGCCAAAATCACTCCGGGGCTTGCGGTCACAGAGACCCTACCGCAGGGTCTCGTCGCAAGCCCGATGGTCGCGATAGTCTTGACCATCGAGACCATCATCATGGACGCTTGCATAACCCACAGCTATGCGAGCGTCCAAAAGGCTGGACGAAAAAAAAAAAAAACGCCCTGATTCAGAGCGGGCGCTCATTCAGAGCGTCCGGCCCTGAATCAGGCTCACTGTTTGGTAGACAACCTCATTTGATTATAAGTCCACAGGAAGACTTGAAAGGTAACAACCAGGTAACTGTAAAGTATCTTATATCAATGAGTAAGCAGTTAAAACAACAGCAGCAGAAACTGAAATTGTGTTCAATGATATGCCTGAAACTAACTGTCATGATGTTGAACCAGGAGAATATGTTATGATCAGAAATTTCTTGCGTTCAGGTTGTTTGACTGATCAGTGGGAAGGTCTGTACCAGGTGCTGCTAACAAGTACTACATCATTGAAGGTGGCTGAGAGAGATACCTGGGTCCATTCCACTCACTGCAAAATCAACCGCTGGAGAAACAAGTCGGAGACAAGGCTGATAGCGTGGACCTGTCGCTCGCGAACTTGTTCCGGGAGGATTGAAAAGGTTGTTGTGAGATACCTGAACTAAAAGAAATCTGCAGGTCTTGTTGTGGCAATGGACGGGCCTGCTGTGTTCATTTTCATGTTCTCTTTTAGAGTGTTCATCATCCTGGTCAGTTCGGGAATGTCCGGTTTCTGTGAAGGGGGACCGATTGTGGAGAGGGGAGTTGATGGCAGTGCTGATGGAGTGGAGTCAGAAGGAGTGCAATGCCAATCAGGGGAGTGTCTGACCAATCTTAGTACTGTTATTGTTAAGAGAGCTGTTATTCTGGATACTCGGGGATGGTGTGGAGGTTTATCGTCTGAAGATTCCTGTATTTGTGAGCTTTGTGGGTTCCTAGTTGATGAGAATTGTATCCAACGGTGCCAGCCTAAATATAACCCGAACTGGGGTGGGTATCCTTTAGAGGATTATCATAGCGTGGTAGGCAAAGTGTTAACTCAAACTGATTGCTGGGTGTGTTCACATGTGCCACAGGGACAGCATAATGTAGGGTTGGTGCCATTTCCGCTGAATATCACGGAAATTTTATAATTACAGAAAGGGAAAACCTTGGATGGAAAATTCCTCTCATCCTAACCACCTCATTTCAAACTCTATCAATTCCAAGTAGATAGATCACTTTTGTGTTTAAACATAACCAACCCCAATAAACCCAGGAGTTGGGAAGTGACGGAATAATCAGATGATGACCTTCTCACAAAGAGCTGATAATGAGTCCATAAACCATGATCTGTTACGCTCACTTAAATCTAGTGGGAGACATTTTAGGTACCGGTATGCATTGAGTTCCACCAAATAAATTATTGGTAAGGTGCCAGATGGTTATTGTGCTAAAATAATACAGCCAGAAACTTGCATGTACCAGATGGAAGACCCAGATATAGGATTGTTTGCAAGGGAAATGTGCTTAATGATAATGATGCATACCATTCCTTATTTTCTCTCTGATAATGTATATTTTATATGTGGAAGAAAAGCGTATAAGTGGCTCTCGCTGAGTTCCGAAGGTTTGTGTTACCTGGGAAGAGTACTCCCAGAAGTTATGACCCTCACACATGTTGAAATGCTTGTTATACATAAAAACACACCGTCACCATATCTTCACACACAATATGAACACAGAGGCAAACGAAATATGATACCTGGTGACGTGCACAAAGCCACTCAGTTAATTAGTGAGACAACTGGCTTTCAAGTTTTAGTCGCATTGGATCCCACCATGATCGCTCGGGGTACATTAAACTTTTTATATGTTCAGGAACTTGCTAAATTGATAGATAATATCACCAAGATGTACGATGACACATTCAGATATAGAGAGAGAATAATTGCAAGCGTACAAGAAACAACTGGTGCAACACAGGCTAGTGTCAAATTATTTAACTGCTGTTACTGGAGGGTATTACGTAACGTTGGCCACCCAATTTGGAGTAAAATGTTGCACCTATGTCACCAATGATACCAGCGACCCTAAGGAAGTGATAGACCGGAAGATGGATGAAATTCTGCAGCTAAAATGGGAATTTCGTAAGAACCATAATGCTTCAGTGGCTGAAGTAGGGGAAAAGATAGAAGGATGGGTTTCATGGCTGAACCCAGTGAAATGGTTCTCAGGTCTAGGGGAGTGGGTAAAGGAAGTGATCGCCAGCATCGGCAAATTCTTAATCCTTATACTGATTGTCATCTTAATAATTGGCATATGTGTCCAGTGTGTTCCTATTGTGCTGAAGTGTGGAAAATGTAAAAATAGAGTAAAACGAAAGAACGAAATTATGATGGTGGTCAGTATGAATACCGAGGTAAATACAGAACTGCATTACAACCCTGAACTAGGAAATACCATCATTTAATGTATTATATATAGACATGCATAGAATTTATTATTGAAATGTTATTTTAAAAAACCTCAGATAATGTAAAGTCTCAAATTTCCCCTTCAAGACTGCCTTTTTAGGACTGGTGTATCCCCACACCTTTCACATGATCTTCCAAGATCCATGGTGTGCGTATAATAGTAGTTTTATGTCCCCACTCAGAGACACATCATTGATGGATTAAGAACCACCTTGTGCCATCCCATAATAACACTAAATAGTATATAAATGTAAGCCTAAATTATATTTTAAAATCAGATTGTGATAGCATGTTCTTCGCCATCAAAGGGTGGACTGTCAAAGCTGGATAATTGGCTGAGACAAGATCAGTTTAAAATTGGATCGCAGCGACGCCATCTTGCGACTGGCCGCAAGACACCATCTTGGAAATGAGATCGCAAGACGCCATTTTGCGAATGGCTGCCTAAGCGCCATTTTAGATAAACTCACACTTTAGTACATGTGGCGATATTATTATTAGCATCATGCGATTGCATCTTTCACCATTTCTCATACACACATTAATATGCACAATTGCGCTGTTAACTAGTCACATATTAGCGAATGCATAAGACCCTGTATGAAAACGTTGAATATTAGCTCCATGCACACGCATCTGCCCCAAGTTAACTAGCGTCTTTACATCAAACCCCACATACTCACACATTACATATTCACATACAAGGTTCCACAAGCTATAAGGTATAAGATTCGAGTATGCACATTTATTATCATTGCTAGGAAATAAAGATTATTTCGTAAATAAGGTTTTATACGTGATAAGTAAGCCATGTTTGGTATTGTACTGATGCGTACTCTCTCTACAGTAGACCGGTAATATCGATGGAGAGATCGCAACATGCATTCTCAACTTATGGACCGCAGAAACTTCAAGCTACAAAATGTACATTATATGAACAACTGTTAGGATTTGCATGGGGCGGGAAACCAGAGACCACCAGTTGTTAGAGGCTGGATTGTGTCTATTTGAACCAGCCTGTTAAATGCCTTGTAACATATGCCCTCTCCCTTAGGACCAATGGTATTAGCAACAAACTTCTCTATTGTGTTGTTTATTTCTGGGGGGTATAAATATGTGTGCTCTGACCCTGGGTTCCTAGTCTTCGTGCTGAATGCTGATTGACGAGGGGTTTCTTGCTAATGCCTACATCTGGACCAGAGAGCGCTGCATATGTATAATTGTACTTGGGTCTGTATAATCTCTTTGCGCTAAGATTATATATATATATTATATCATAGCATGTAACTGCTGTACTTTTACTTGACTAATACTTTGTGCTTTGGAACCACAGGTTCTAGGTCTGGAGTCTTTATTTACTGTATGACTGCGTACGCAAATTAGCGTCATCCTTAGAGGTTTATAGGCAGGATATTAGAAGGTATAGGCAGGGTTATATAGAGGTTCAAAGGCAGTATCGTTACAACCAGGTTCTACTTAACATTTAACTAGTACCTTCTAGAAGATAGCTAGAATCTGATTGGTTGCTATGGGCAACATCTCCAATTCTAAAAACTCTGGACCTCATTCAGAGTCGGTCGTAAGCGGCCGCTCGGTCGTACACATCCGATGTTTCCAAACCACACATGCATACGGTTAGTTGTGCGCATGTGCGTACGAGACCTTGCGATCCAAAATGCTGTCAATCATATGGCTTACGAGCAGGAAGAGGCTTCGAAGAGTTGATTGACATGAAAAGCCGTTTGTGGGTGTTGACGGGGGTAGTAGTCTAAAAACGCAGGCGTTCCTCACCGTTTTCAGGGCGTTTTAGGGGCGTGTATAAATTACCTGCTACGACCAACATAGAAGGCCGGAAGTAGTAAAACATCACTCTGCGAGCAGGTTCGAGGCCTGGCTGATCGTACAGCTTGAGGTTGGGTAGGAGCTCCCGCAAGCCACACAGTACAATCGAAACTATCGAATGTTATTGATGTTAGGATTGATGTTTCTATTTTGAGCCACACAATGCAAGCAGCTAATAATCGATTGATGAAGCTAATAACACTGCTAATTGGCTTGTAATTGATTCAGCTGCGTTTGCATTAGCGAATAATAAGAATAAATACATTTCATGGGGATGGCTTTTTCGAAGCGTATTTTTTTTTTATTTTGTGGGCATCAACACAACTCAAGCGGCCGGAACCATCAGAAGAAAATTAACATACAGCGACTGACAACGATTTACTCGATCATTTGCTGCTATCACTCCTTAGCTAGAGGAGGTGTATTGTTCATGTGTGGGCGTCACTTTGGTTGCGACAGACCGGCCGTGCGATTGCTTCCTTTTTCAGTTTTGAGGTCATTAGGCGTACGACCGAGCAGCCGCTTACGACCGACTCTGAATGAGGGCCTCTAACTTTAGTGAATATACCCCTAAGTGTAACTTTTCCTAACAATGCAATGAACCATATAGTACCGCAACCCACATAACCCCATCTACCCCAGCACACCAGTTTTCAAAGCCAGTACAGCATCTTATTATTCATTTTAACTGCTTAACTTCAAACACTGAGGTTAGGGTTAGGCACTAGGGGGTTAGGTTAGGCTTAGGCACCCCTAAGGGAGGGTTAGGGGGGGATAGGCAAGGGTTAGGATACTTACCAGGCATAGTCGGGATCTTCAGCTGCCAGACTTCTGGTGTCAGTATTTCATCCGCCGGGCTTAGGTCCGATGGTATGTCATACCGATTCCCTTGGTTGTACTACTTCTATATTCTAGCTCATGCTGCCCACCTCACAGCTTTAACTACTTCCCCCTCACAGATCATACTGCCCCTCCTCACATATCAAACTGCTCCCACCTCACAGACCAAACTGCTCCCACCTGACAGATCACTTTGCCCCCATACACAGGCCCCCTCACAGATCACACTGCCCCCACACACTTCCCTCCTCCTCACAGATCACACTGCCCCCAAACATGCCCTCTCACAGATCACACTGCCCCCACCTCCCAGATCACACTGCCCTGACACAAAGCCCCTCCACAGATCACACTGCACCCAAACATACCCCCTTTACATATCATGCTGTTTCCTTACCAATCACACTGCCCCCTCACAGATCACAATTGCCAAACTAACAGACCACAATGCTCCCTGTCCAAAGATTGCACACACCCTTCACAGATCACAATTACCACATAACAGATTACACTGCCCCCTGCTCACAGATTGCACTGTCCCCACACACAACTCCCCTTTTCACAGATCACACTGCCCTCATACAAGCCCACACAGCCCCCTAACAGATCACACTGTCCCCACCTTACAGATCACACTGCCCTCACCTTACAGATCATACTGCCCTCACCTTACAGATCATACTGCCCCCACACAGGCTCCCCTGACAGATCACGCTGCCCCCACACACAGACCTCCTTTTCAGAGATCACATTAACCCCCCCCCACAATAATACTGCCCCCCTTACAGATCACACAGCCCCCCTTACAGATCGAACTGCCCTCCTCCCCACCTCTAGTAGTGCGCACAGTCCTCTCCTCTCTGGCCAGCACCCTCCTCTCTTTCTCACAGGCTCTCACTGCACAGTGAGTGGCGCGCTTACACGGTAGGCACCTGTCTACCTCTGCAGCCTGTGTGGCCAATGTGTGTGTGGTACACAGAGCCTGCGATGATTGGCCTCAGGCACAGCTCAGACAGCAGTGCCCTAAGGATGGCTGTGGCGCTGTCACTGCGTGACAGCAGCTGCTGGTGAGGAGAGCATGTCTGGCCCAACGGGAAGTGCACCTCCTGGTGGCCCAATCCGCCCATGAAAGTCACCTTCCAACATGATAAGGATACAAAGCACAAATTTGATTTAACCAGTGAATGGCTTTAGAATCACAAGGTCCAAGTCTTGGAATGGCCTAACCAGAGCCCAGACCCGAGTCCCTAAAGAGAGCTGAGTAGAGGAAATTTCCCTCATAAATTGATAGACTGAACTTTTGGGATACAATTACATATTCCAAGATGATAGTGCCTAATTCAAAAAGACCCACTGTTATAATAAAAACAAAATATGCATATAAATAATTATTAGATTTCTAAATTACTTATTTATATATATAGCACACACACAGTCTGCAGTGCTTTACAGAGAATATTTAGTCATTCACATCAGTCCATGTATCAGTAGAGTATTCAATCTATATTCCCATTCCTATATATCACATGGACACACATATATTCACTAGGGGTATTTTTTTGCTAGAAACCAATTTACCTACCAGTATACAGAGGTGTCCTGCTACATCTTTGCTCCATATGCCATGTAGCGCACCCTGCTAGTCTCACTGTGCTGTGGTGCATTGAGTTGCATCGTAACGTACTGAAGCACTGGAAAAGCTGGAGAGTGTAATACAATTTTCTGTCCACCAGATGTCGCTTTACCTAAACTGCACTGTGCTTACGTAAAAAAGACTATGCAATGTCTGTAGTGCCGCCTGCTGATTAGCTGACTAAACTTGTCATTTAGTACGCTATAGTTGTCATGGATCAAGAGCTGTAATTGAGTATGTAATAAAGGATTAAATCATTCGGTGTGCGAGTCCTGAGTACACTTTTGAAAAACAAAATATAATTGTGTTATGCCATCATTAGTACAGTATATTATGCTAGATACACGTATCAGCACAATGACACCTCATTTAGAAAAGTCAGTGCCAGTCCGTGCGACTTGTGCCATGCACATTGTTCTGCAGTGAGGTGCGGCATACACACAGTGATAGCATGCCTTAGAAATGAGCAGTGGGGTGTGAAGGGCATTGTCTCAGCCCAGAGTGCGGTATATTTGAATTACAAATTGACTGTGCATTTTATGCAGCACACTTTCGGCAATGTCGGCACTGCTGTACTGCTAGGAGTTTGCTCAACATGTCACTAATTGGTACCCAACAGTGAGTGCCAGTTACTGTGGCATTGTAGAAAGTGGTGTGTAGAACTCACACAGTGATGATATGCCTTAAAAATAAGCAGTGGGGTTTGAAGGGCATTGTATGAAATCATCACTGAACTACAAGTTTCAGCCCCAAAAGAGGTGTTTGTGATTCCAAACTGACTGTGCACCTTCTGCAGCAGACTTGCCACAAATTCTGCAGTTCCGTGCAGTGCTCAAACAACCATGTGAACACTATGAAATGAAACCATTACTCAACTACAAGTTACAGGACAAAAAGAGATTACACATTGACTACCTTGCAGCAGTAGTACTCTGAAATTCACACACACACACTCAGTAAAACATGGACTGCGCATGAGAATGCTCCAATGCGTTAATATCCGGCATTATGTGTCCTGCATCCTACGTCCTGCTTTGTTTATACTGTATAACAAATGGCTGTGAGACAGCATCCTTAATCATGGCGGCAGCTGCAAATTCTCCTTCAGTTGCGGTATCAGCAGCTTCTCAATAAAGCAGTGCCAACATTGCTGCAAGTGTGCATTCAGCATGTAATCAAAAGACACCTCTTTCTGGGTTGAGATTTGTGGTTCAGTGATGGTTTTATACACCGCTGCTCAGACCCCACTGCTTGTTTCTAAGACATATCATCACTTTGAGTGCTACAATCAACTTTCTACATGGCCGCAGTGACCAGCACTTACTGCTGTGTGTCACGTTTCTGGTATTCTGTAGATCTGGCCCAGGGCCCAGGGTATTAACTGAGGAGTACAGGAAATGGGGGGGGGCTCCAAGATACCATGACACATAGGTAATACAGGTACTGGCAGACTAGAGACACTAGGAATCATGGACCGGAGCAATGCAAAGATACAAGAATTGACCAATCAGACCAGAGATCTACTCCAGTGACAAGAAGAACCTGATCTCAAAGCAGTATAGTACTGACAGTCTGGACCTGGGAACCAAGCCAGGAATTGGAGTCTTATGTAACCAGGGAAGAACTAATGATACTATATCCCTGGTACAGCTCTGACGCAAGACCTGGACCATAATCCGGAAAGGGAACTCAGGATAAAGAAACACTTCAGGCACACACAGTGCTGAACACCTCAATGCTAAAAGACTGTGACCCGATCATGCCCTCCAGACCTGAAACCCCAATGCTGACTGTCAGTCCAAGACAAGAGCACACAGTACAGGATAACCAAAATAGTCAACCTAGATTATGCAGTAACCCACTTTAGCCAGAGTGTAGTGATACTTGCAACACAGTCCAGATGATGCCCACATAATGGAATTCACACAGGTGATAAGATGTGTGGCAACAGCAGATGGTATGCACCGAAACTACACTGGCAGAACTGGAGTTGGAAGCGGTCTAGATGGAATGCAGACAACAATAATCAGTCTGTGTGCAGCGTGAAAGTCACAGCGCTGAAAGATGATACACAGTGTAGATGGTTGCATACAACAGTAAGCAGTCTGTGTGCAGCATGGAAGTCACGGTGCTGAGATGGTATACAGCGGCGATGGTAAACAGTTCCAGTGGTTATCTGTATGCGTTGTGGAAGCTGCAGTGCTGAGAGGCAAACAGTGATGGTACAAGTGGGTAATGGTTGAGTTTCAGCAAGGAAAGTCTCCACAGGAGAAAGCTCTGAAAACACAGGAGACGCTGAGCCTGGAACGATCCTCAGGAAGGAACACAGTTGTTCAGGCCATGAGTCTTTCCTAGGCCTGGGAATATATAGGGAGTGGTAACAGGTAATTGATCAGGCTGACCAGGTGAGCAGCCAGGTGAGCGGTAATCACTGGGATAGTCTGTTCGGAGGTTTTAGACACAGCAATGAATGAATGTTTAACCCTGTATTGGCGGCTAAGACCATGATTCGTGACCCTGTGTACCGATTGGCGACATGTGCAAACTCCGGAGTAGTGGCACAAATGTTCTCCTAGCAGCTGGGGGATGGTGTCTTACCAATGGTCACCATTGGTCTCCTTTTCATGGCAAAAGTACTATAATTGCCGGGCAGACCTTGAGCTGACTGCTTAAATGGCTGACAAAACATACTTTATTATGTTAATGAAAGGCTTATGCTTGCTTTGGGGTAAGAGACTTAGAGGGCATACCAAGTTTGTAATGTGATCACACCACCTGCTCCAAAGTAGCCCACCCCCTCAACAACCACCACCATTAATTCTTAAAGAATACTATTGTATAATAAAAAAAGACTTACTTTGGTGTATTTCCTATCAGGATTTGCAGCTAGCACTAAATGATACATTTAAAAATAAAAAACCTCTAATATTATGTATTGTATGAGTCCCCTTACAATCTTATTCACTGTATAAAACACTATAGAACAAGGGGCGCACACACTGATCATTGATGCATACTGTAGTCTCACCCGCAGCACAAGTCGCAACACAGGCACTTGCTGCAAGTGTGCTACAGAAAATGCATATTCAGTTTGTAATCTAAATACACTTCTTTCTTTTTTCACTGAGACTTGTAGTTCAGTGATGAATTCATTGAGTGTCAGGCATGCCATCACTGTGAACCCTGCACACTGCAGTGATCGGCACTTAGATTAGTTATGCGTTATTAGCTATTAGAACATTAGCATCATGTTCTACTTGCTCTTAGCGGCACAGCAGTGCCAATATTGCTGCAAGTGTGGTGCATAAAATGCAGTAGTTTTATTGATACTTACTGTATCAGATTAAGTCATGGTAGAGGTGTCAATATATGTGGGCAATTCTTTTAACCCTGACCAGATGTCATAATGTTTAACTCTGATGCACTGAGTTGATTAATCAACATCACCAGTGGGTCTCTTGGAAAAGGTAATTTTTTTCCTAGTTGCAGCAATTGCAGGAGAATGTGAAACAGGAAACATTGTGTCATGCACCACTTGAGCTGACAAGTTTCTCACAAGGAGCTCTTTGCATTAGCATCATGTTCTACTTGCTCCTAGTGGCACAGCAGTGTATAAGACGCAGCAGTGATGTTAATAGTACCAAACAATCATTTTATTGATAATTACTGTATCAGATTTAGTCACGGTAGAGTAACTAAAAACTGGTAAAAATCAGGGTGGCGTTATCAATAAGCTGCAGGTTCAAGGAGTGTGTCACTCTCCTAACATAGTAAGTATACAAAAAAAATGGAAGAACCTGCACTATGTACTAATGGGGAATAGTATGTCTGATCTCATAGATCTATATATCACATATAATTTGAACAATTGTGAACAACATAAACAAATAAATATATCATCACTAAATATAGTATATAAGGTATACGGCTTGGATTGAAAAGTTCATTTATTTATATATTGCACACATAGCAGCATATATATTCAATAAAACATAAGTTAAAAGAATAAATTGTAGGAAATATGTTTTATGAGGTAGATAATGGGGTAGCTGATCCAATGCAAGATAGTTAATAATTGGATAATAGTCACTGATCCTTATGCTGTATCCAGGATTATTGTCCAGCAATTATAGTTATCAGCTTTTAGAAGGCAATCGCATCCCACTGGGTAAGTGTCCCGAATGATGTGGAAATGGAATAGGTGCTGGAGTCAAATATAAAGATGCTGGTCTGGAGATCCATATTGTAGTTCCCAAATGGAGCAGACGTTTGGTAGTCAAATGCTAGTCACAGTAGAGGTGTCAATATATGTGGGCAATTCTTTTAAGCCTGACCATATGTTTAACTCTGATGTGCTGAGTTGATTGATCAACATCACCAGTGGGTCTCTTGAAAAAGGTAACTTTTTTCCCTAGCCGCAGCAATTGCAGGATAATATAAAACAGGAGACATTGTGTCATGTGCCACTTGAGCTGACAACTTTCTCACAAGGAGCTCTTTGCATCTCTTAAGATCTGTGCCAGTTGGAAGAAAGACATTACATATGACTTAAACCTACAATCAAGCATGGTTGCCAAAATGTTTTGCTCCAATTGCAATATGTTACAAACCCTTTGGTCCTGGCAAAGCAAATAAAGAACTTGAAACACAAGTCCAACATACATAGTGCAATCTCTTAGTTTCACCTCATCCTTCAGTTTCTCTAGTGCTTTTCCAGTAGTTTAATTAAGGGAATTATCTGACTCAGACTGGCAATGTTTAAACTTACTTCATTGGTTACAATTTCAAATGGTTTCAGTAGGTTGCACAAAACTGATAGTATTTTCCAGTGTGCTGTAGTAAGATAACGTGACCCACTTCTTCCTATGTCATGGCTTGAGTACTTTTGGATAGCTTGTAGCTGATCTTCCAGTCACTGAAGCATATAGAGCATGGAATTCCACCCAGTTACTACCTCATGCCTCAGTTGGTATGACAAGTGGAACTGTTCCTGCAGTTGCTGTAATCTTCTACATGCTGTTGCTAAATGCCGAAAATCCCCACAAATTTTTTGGGCCACAACCACCATTTTCTGCATGGACCTGTGATTTATTAAGAATTTCTGGTCCACCAAGTTTATTGTGTGTGCAAAACATAGAGTTAGACAGAATTGTGATTGAAAGACGAGTACAATATTTGGCAGGTACAGGTTGTTAGCAAGCAGACAAGGAGATTGCAAAGCGTGGTCAGTAAATGTGCATACAATTTCATACTACATTTTGAGCTGGAAATCCATCTTAGCCTCTGGCCAGTATTGCAGGATCTCTGAGAGTTATATCACCCAGCTGCTTTAAGTGGTGTAAGTTTAGAAAAAGAACTTAGGTAGCACAATACATACTGTATGTCTGACTGTGACACCCCATTGCAGAACTGTGACCTGGTGCCAAAAATAGTTGAATTTCAGTCTTCGGCTCCTGGGGCTCTGATTTGTAGACAGCAGTCACCATTTACCTGTCAGTAGGTGTCCACCATAGTACCAGAAACTGCATATGGGTATCCAGCACACTGATCGGTAGAAGTCATTATCCAGAGTACAAGATAATCACTAGATGGTCTTAGTGTTCTGATTGATAAATGGCATGTGAGGAGAGTTGTATGACAGCTTCACAGTGCTTCTCTTCAACTTGCCACAGAGAGCCAGAACAGCATAGTTAAATGCACCATTGAAGTCTGCATTTTATCACAACCACAGATTGGGGTCTGCTTTGTTTAACCACCAGAAATCTGGATTCTGCATTGTAAAACTACAATAGATCTGACATCTGCATTGTAAATCCAGCAATTATTTAGAGGAGTTCTGTTGAAGATCTTTAATAAAGATCATTGAAGGATCGAGTCATCCATCCTTGGCTTCCAGTAATGAGAGGCAGATTATCCATAGGCTAAACTAAGAAGGTCAGTATCTTAAGGGGTAAGCCATCGGGACTGGCCTTGGCCAAAAATGGTCAGCATCTTGGTGGCTTGACTCTCCCCCGCAACCAACCATCTTATTACTTGCTCTGCAAATAAGCCTTGGACTGATACATCCATCCTTGCTCCATGACACTGGTTGTATGAACGTATCAGTGCCTCAGTAGCTATGTGTGCTGATCTCCTCCAATTGTGGCTTTGTACACACTCTGATGATACATCTTAATTGAAGGCATGTAAGACTCCATACAGTATGCATGGCTGAAAATTGATGAAGCAGCTACAAACAGAAATTCCATCTGTTCAAGCAGATATATAAAGTGTACTACCTCAAATACCATTTTATTCTTTCACAGTACATTTACATATAAGGGCTGATTCAGAGTGTTATACACAAACCTGATCGTTTGCGTACAACTCCTATGTTTGAAGATCTGCGCAAGCGTAGGATCTGTATTATGCATGTGCAGATCTCCTTCTGCGAGCTCGTTCATAGTGCCTTGAGACCGCAGCCTGATTGACAGGCTGTGGCTATTTGGGGGTGGAGCAGGAGTGGCGTCAGGCAGTGTCCCAGAAAAAGGGGGCGTGTTGGCCCCGTTTTCTGGGTGTACTGAAGCCAGTGGCTGTGTCCTTGGACGCAGCTTTACTGGCTTCATCTGCATGTCAACGCCGGCCATCCTGAGTAATCTGAGGGTTACTCAGATGTCCTATGGTCATGCAGAGTGATCCGATGCTGCGTCATTGGACGCAGCAGTGGATAACAGAAGCCGACAGGGGGCTTCTATCTACCCAAGATACCTCCTGCGGCATTAACATATTTTTTAGCATCACTTCTGTATCCAAAGACGCAGCAGTGATGTTAATAGTACAAAACTCTGAATGGGGCCCATAGCCAATAAATGCAACATATAAGTGTTACATAAGACTATTAGTTAGCATAATTATCAATAGTACATGAGTAAAATGTCTTATTCTATTTATTTTATATTGGAGTGCTGCTTTAATATTTAAAAATAGAGGAAACAAAAATAAATAAATGAATAAATAAATAAATAAATAAATAAGCAAAACACAATTTTTGCCATCTCCCTGAGCCTCCCAGGAAAAGACACAACCCTCCTTATCTGTCTTTTGTCAGTGCTATGTGCACTGACCTTCATGCCAAAACTGTTCTATACAATCACATCTCCTTGGTCTGTCTACAAGTTTCTTGAATCCTGTTAACTCCTTCCGCAAGCAAATGTTTTTGGGCACAACTCCCAATTCACATGCCTTGGAAAATGTGTAATACATTTTGTTTTAAACAGGTTTGTGATATAGATTTAAATCATTTTTCTTTTTTATGGTTATAGAATCAGGAAATTGCAGCTGTATAACTATTTATCTATTAAAATCTGAATGTGCAATAATTAGACGACAATACACAAATGGGAGATATAAATGAAATACAGTAGTATATTTATATTAGAGATGAGAACTGGACCCACCCGAACGTCGCGATCCGTGCCGGGATCCGAGTCCGGCTCAGGTTTTCCTGCCTAACTCGGATCCTAAAACGAGGCAAACGTCATCATCCCGCTGTCGGATTCTCGCGGGTTTTGTATCGTTTATAAGTCCCTCTCCGTGGTGATCAACACCATTTGCTTGGTGAGTCCCGGGCTGTCAGGGCTGTGCTTCGTCCAAGGGGGGCTGTGTTGACCAATACAGGAGTGTGCAGTGCTGGGCTGTGTTGTCCAATACAGGGGTG
Source organism: Taudactylus pleione (assembly GCA_031769625.1). Taxonomy (NCBI): domain Eukaryota; kingdom Metazoa; phylum Chordata; class Amphibia; order Anura; family Myobatrachidae; genus Taudactylus; species Taudactylus pleione. Next base: position 19,319,971 of record JAUIMM010000113.1, on the reverse strand, counting down.
TGCTGTGCTGGGCTGTGTTGTCCAATACAGGGGTGTGCTGTGCTGGGCTGTGTTGTCCAGTACAGGGGTGTGCAGTGCTGGGCTGTGCTGTCCAATACAGGGGTGTGCTGTGCTGGGCTGTGTTGTCCAATACAGGGGTGTGCAGTACTGGGCTGTGTTGTCCAATACAGGGGTGTGCTGTGCTGGGCAGTGTTGTCCAATACAGGCTGTGCTGGGCTGTGTTGTCCAATCCAGGCAGGGTGTACTGTGCTCTGTCCAGGGGGCTGTTTATTTATCATTGCTTTGCTAATCCAGGGGTGTGCTGTGCAGGGCAGGGTTGTGCTGTCCATCTAGTGTGCTGTCCATCTAGTGTGCTGTCCATCCAGTGTGCTGTCTGTCCATGGGCTGTAAAAAAAAAAAAAGTAACAAAGTTTTACTTTTTTTTTTAAACAAGTTAAAAAAAGTGAAAAATATATTTTTTTTGTGCTGTACCCCACACTGTGATGCTGTATGACATACCACCCCCCTCCCCCAATGTATCCAAAACACTGTGCTGCTGGCCATATTGTGAGTGACGCTGTCGGTTCATCATACTGCAGTGTATAATTCGTAAAGTATTGTAAGTGACGCTGTCAGTCAGTAATACTGCAGTGTAATATATTCATAAAAAATATTGTCTAGATGAAAAAACCTCAGTGCCTGTTTTAGCTACTGGCTGAGCCCACTCTAAGTACACCTGCTGCAGAATAATGAGAGGTGTTGCCCACCTCACAAACAATAAGCAAAAACATACACAATCTGCGCTGGAGTACTTAGATCAATTAGCTAAATTTATTAATCACACCAAATAATAAAATAAATAATGAGTAAAAATCATAAATACACAATAAATAAAAATAAATGTACAAAACACCAAGTTCATATGGATACATACATAAATCTCTCAATCAAGAGCTACAATGTATAAACTTACAAAGCTACATAGCAGCATAAATAATATCAGCTGGTATAATACACTCCCGTATATTCTAACACTAGATAATTTTCAAGTTATTTTAAGTGCTGAAGAAGGTACTATGCACTAATAATAATATTAATAGAAGTGCTTGAGTTTAGGCTATTTTGCCGATGTGTTACCTCCGGTGTGGGCTTAACCACAGATATGTGGACAAGTGGAACAGGGCAAACACAAGATTACATGACTGGGTGGGTGTATTGCCTTCAGCGGCACCAACAGCAGCATCAGCATGTAAGAAACATTAGCTCATTCAGAGGCAGGCTACTCTGTGTATCACCGGTTTCAGTAAGAGGCATACCGCTGACAACCTTTTAGAAAAACTCAGGGAAGTCATTGCAAAATGACTTACCCCGCTTGGACTCCCCTTGGGATTTGTGATTTCTGACAACACCACCAAAATTGTGAGAGCATTACAGCAGGGTGAATTCCAACACGTCCCATGTTTTGCTCACACAATCAACTTGGTGGTGCAAAATTTTTCCAAAAATGACAGGGCTGTGCATGTGATGCTCTCTGTGTCCAGGAAAATTTCTGGACATTTTCGCCATTCAGCAGGTGCATGCAGAAGATTGCAGCACCTGCAAGAAATATTGAATTTGCCCTGTCACCAGCTGGAGGAACAGCAAAAAGCCATCCAAAGCTACACAACGAACTATGACATAGGAAGAGGAGGGGGAATGTACCTTACAAAAGCTCAGTGGAAAATACTTTCTGTGTTGTGCAAAGTGCTGAAACCCTTCGAAGTTGTCACCTGTGAAGTGAGTTCAGACACTGCCACCTTGAGTCAGGTAATTCCACTAATTAGACTGTTGTTAAAGCAACTTGAGAAACTGAAGGAGGAGCTGAAATGAAGCAATTCCGATAAGTATGTCGGACTTGTAGATCAAGTCCCAGGATCCAAGGGTTGTCAGGAACTTACAATCGGATCAACACATTTTGGTGACCTTGCTGGTTCCTAGGTTTAAGTCATACATTGTGTCTTTCTTCCCAGGGGACACAGATCTGAAGAGATGCAAACAGCTGTCGGTAAAGAAATGATCAGCTCAAGCGGCACGTGAGGAGCGATGGCTCCTTCAGTTTCTCCAGCAAGTGCGGCTGCCAGGAAAAAACTAAACTTTCCCAAAAAAAGACCCACTGGTGATGCAGATGAGTCAACACAACCAAGTTTTGACATCTGTTTGGGTCTAACCTACAATTAATGAGACCTCTACTGTGACTCCATCTGATACGATCACCATTCAAAGAATGGTTGAGGACTATTTTAATGATAGCATCCCAAAAGGCATGTCAGACAGTCCGTTTCACTACTGGTTGGAAAAAAAGGCAATTTGGAGGTCCTTGCACAAACTGTCTTTGCTTTACTTGAGCTGCCCACCCTCCAGTGTACTCAGAAAGAGTTTTCAGCACAACCGGGAACCTTGTCAGCAATCGGTGTAGGAGGCTACTTCTTCAAAATGTGGAAAAGATGATGTTCATCAAAATGAACTACAAATTTAATGATAAAGACCTTTACCGCCAATTACATACAAAAATTACACAGGCACCTGAGGCTGTAATGGTGGATTCCAGCAGGGGATGAATTAATATTGAGTGAAAATGATGTACACACTGATGAGGGTGAGGAATCGGATGATGATGGCCACAACATCTTGCCTCAGTAAAGCCAGTTTGTGCACAGAGAGATCATTGCCAGTAATATCAGCTGACCATTGGTAGCCTTTTTTGTGGGGGCCCAAACAAACCAATTGCTTCAGCCACAATTGGCAGTCCCTGTCGCTGAAGTGATTGGTTTGTTAAACTGTACATGTCCTGTTTACTATAAACAACATAAGGGTGGGTGGAAGGGCCCAAGGACAATTCCATCTTCCATCTTATGTGCTGTTTGGGGCTTTGCTGCCTGACATTTTTAATTTTATAGTGAATTAAGCTGTCATCCTGTCTGCCACTGTAGTGCCACTCTGTGCCATGTTTGAACCTGCACTGTCACATTTTAGTGCTGCCCACTTCTGTCACTTAGCTTATTCAGCCAGCTAGCTTGATGCAACCTTTTGGCCTAAACTGGATGAATTCAATATTGTGAAGTGGTCAAAATTGACTGGAAATAAATGTTATTGAGGTTAATAATGCTGTAGGAACAAAATCAGGCCCAAATTATGTGATTTCAGCAATGGTGGTTTTGTAAAACCAAATCCAGATCCAAAACCTTAAAGGAGATACAGATCCAAAACCAAAACACGGGGGTCAGCGCAGATCCCTAATTTATATATATATATATATATATATACATATATACACAGTGTATATATATATATATATATATATATATATACATATATATATATACTGAACATACTGCACATACAGTGGCGGCTCCCGAGGCGGGGCTTCAGCAAAGTCCGAAATTCAAATAGGGGAACCACATCAACTGTCACCCCAAACATCATCGGCCAGGAATCACTGGCAGTTGGTGTGGCTCCCACCTCTGGAGCTACCACTCTATATATATTTACCAGTTATTTATATAGTGCACACATATTCCACAGCGCTTTACAGAGAATATTTTTACCATTCACATCATTCCCTGCCACAGTGGAGCTTACAATCTATATTCTCTACCACATGTATGCACACACATACACACTAGGGTTAATTTTATTGTTGGGAGCCAATTAACCTACCAGTATAGTTTTGGAGTGTGCAGGAAACTGGGGCACCCGGAGGAAACCCACGCAAGCATGTGGTGAAAAAATACAAACTCCACACAATTAGGGCCAATGGTGGGAATTGAACCCATGACCTCAGTGCTGTGAGGCAATAATGCTATTCATTACACCATTCATGATATTTATATATATATATATATATATATATATATCTACTGTATATATATATATATATATATATACAAATAAGGAGAGTTATGGTAACACTTACACTTGTTAACTCTCTTTCTTTGAAGTTCATAGGGTCCACTGGGAGACAAGGGAGTGGAGGTGGTACTTGGAGGACCAGACACCAACCTCAAAGATTTTTCCTGTCCCAGGGTGCTCCAGTCCTTCCCCCTATACCTCACCCACAGCCTGAGGGCAACTCAGTTTTGTTAACAAGCCCAAGGCAGGAGCAGGATAGGAGAGAAGAAAGTCTGGTACACTGAAGAAACACACTCTCACACAGAGAAGGAAACAAGTGACCAAGATAAGAAACCCATAGCAGCCACGTGTGTCAGGGCGGGTGCCCTGTGGACCCTATGGACTTTGAAGAAAGAGAGTTAACAATGGTAAGTTTTACCATAACTCTACTTTTCTTCTTCAGGGTCCAGAGGGCTCCACAGGGAGACAATGAGGGTGTCCCAAAGCAGTTTTTACAGGGGTGGGGGCGCTCCGGAGCTGAGAGGAGAACCCGGCACCCGAAGGAAGCATCCTGAGAGGCAAATGTATCAAAGGCATAGAACCTAACAAAGGTGTGGACAGAAGACCACGTGGCCACCTTGCATAGTTGTTAGGCAGATGTGCCACGAGGGACCCACAGAGTGAGTAGAATGAGCAGATATTGCAGCCGGCACAGGAAGGCCAGTTTGCGTGTAAGCCTGTGAGATAGTCATGCGAAGCCATCTGGTCAGAGTCTGTTTGTTAGCTGGCCATCCCTTCTTGTGGAATCCATATAGGATAAAGAAGGAGTCTGATTTCCTGATGGAACTAGTACGGTCCATGTAGATCTTCAGAGCATGGACCACATCCACAAAGGCCACACCTGCCGAGATGTCTGGTGACTGAATGGCCAGAACCACAATTTCCTCATTGAGGTGGAAATGAAAGACCAACTTTGGAAGGAAGCCAGGGCGCGTTCGAAGAACAGCCCTGTCCAAGTGAAAGATTACAAATGGGGAGCAACAGTAATGTGCCCCTAAATCCGATACCCCACTGGCAGATGCTATAGCCAGAAGAAACAGAGTCTTTCACAGTGATCCATTTAACATCTGCCGAATCCAGGGCTTCGAATGGAGGTTACTGAAGTGCGTGGAGTTCCACTGGAGGGACAAAGGAAGGTTGCATATGTAGAACACCATGCAGTAAGGTATGAACGGTTGAGGAGCAATTCTGCGCTGTAACCAGTTATACAGAGCAGAGTCATGCAGTGTCTGAGATCCAATCCAGCTTGAAGAACAGCAAGGATTCTAGAAACCCTAAAAACCTGAGGGACATAGTCTCTAGTGGCACACACTGCAAATATGCATGCCACACTTGGTGATAAATCTTGGAAAAGGCAGGTTTACGTACTCTGAGCATACGGCGCTGAAGACATTTTTTCACAGGTAAGTAGCGTTCCTTCCAATTGACCCAGAAATTAACTTAGGGAATCTGGATAAGGACTCAAGCATATAAAAAAAGGTTCATAGTATAATCCTGTCAACAACGTTGAATAACTAATTTGAAATCTCTATATAGTTCACCTACCAGATGGAGTGGTCTACATGAATTTGTAGACACTGAGGCACATGTAGGAGCAGATGTAATCACAATCCATCGATACTTTCCCTTTAATCCTGCGTTTACTCCTCCATCAAGTGCTTTACGCAAAGACAAATTTAGATAAAAGCTCCCATAGCATAATACTGTATTTATTAAGACATATCACATTCCATAGAACATAAAACAAAGAACAAAAAAATAAGGTAAGATGGCTCCTCACTGAATATAATTGTCTACCTGATGGAATAGTAGCCAAATAAGGCAGAAAAAGGAAAATTGTTGCAGGCATCCCAGGTATACTCCTACAGCCACAGATGAGGTCCCACAGATTCCCAAAGGTAGTTTCTCAGTCATCCAATGCATTTCGAAACATGTATGTTGTGTATCTTTATCAAGGCATAAAGGAGAAACCTCCCAGAGTAGGTATTTAATTATACCCACCTTACAAATTAAGGATATATTCCTAATTCCAGACATAGATCATCTAACTGCTAATTTTCCCCTTAACAACAATCACACTCTGGTCCATCTTATGCCATTCCGCTCTTACCCCAGTTTTATTTTCCCTCTCAAATGTAAAAGGATGTACATCATCAGACTGTGCTGATCCTTCATTTGCCGCAGATAATCAACTTCGCCGGAAATGCATCAAAAGGTCCTTTGCAATTCTTAGATTTAGTGGAATTCCAGTCTCCATTTTTGAGTCTCATAGTATATAAGTAATGGAGGTTAGGACTGGCCATTTTGTTGATTTTGAAGTTAAATGGTTTTTATGAAAGGGATTTTTATTGTTCTCTGTTTTTTATCTTTATTGATATACCTCTAATATGTGATTTTATATATTTAAATAGGCATGTTATCACTTTATTGTATCCAGCAACACACGATCCACAATAAAATGGCCACCGCAGACCAGCCCAACTTCCATTACTTATGGGCTATGAGAATCCACAAAAATGGTGATTAGTATTCGACTATTGTATCCAGCAATACATGATCCTCAACAAAATGGCTGCCACAGACCAGCCCTAAGCTCCATTACTTATGGACTATGAGACTCAAAAAAGGAAACTGGAATTCCGCTAAATCGAAAGAACAGAAAGGACCTTCTAATGCACTTCTGGTGATGCCGGATGTGGATTATCAGCGGCGACTGAAGGATCAGCACAGTCTGATGATGTACATCCGTTTACATTTGAACGGGAAAATAAAACTAGGGAAAGAGCAGAATGGCATAAGATGGACCGGAGAGTGATTGTTGTTAAGGGGAAAATTAGCAGTTAGATGAGCTATGTCATAATCATTGTGAACTACTTGAATGTATATTAGAGGTTTATGTAATGCATTGTGAGTGATATATTTATATACATGTTTGACTCAGAAGCAGATCTCTTTCTATTGCTGACAAGTGATGATATCTATTACATTTGTTTATTTTGAACTATATTTCGCCGCCACACAATTTATGGTGTAGAATTTATTTCCAGTGATTTCATATTTGTACTTACCATTTGTGGTTCAATATATGTATTATATATATTTTTTTAACACTGGATGAACTCAGTATTTTTTAAGAGTTCATATAGCCTATATTTTAAGAAACACTAATAAAAGGTATATTTTAAAATACAGTCAGGTGCATAAATATTGGGACATGGACAGAATTTTCATATTTTGGCCTCTATTCAGCACCACAATGGCTTTGAAATGAAACAAACAAGATCTGATTTAACAGCAGACTTTCAGATTTAATTTGAGGGTAATTACATCCAAATCAGGTGAACGGTGTAGGAATTACAACGGTTTCTATATGTGCCTCCCACTTTTAAGGTGCCAAAAGTAATGGAACTATCAACTCAAAAGCTATTTCATGGACAGGTGTGGGCTATTCCCTCGTTATTTCATTATCAATTAAGCAGGTAAAAGATCTGGAGTTGATTCTAGGTGTGACATTTGCATTTGGAATCAGTTGCTGTCGACTGAGATCCAAAGAGCTGTCACTATCAGTGAAGCAAGCCATCATTAGGCTGAAAAATCAAAACAAACCCATCAGAGAGATAGCAAAAACATTAGGTGTGGCCAAATCAACTGTTTGGAACATTCTTAAAAAGAAAGAACGCATCGGAGAGCTCAGCAACACCAAAAGACCCAGAAGACCACGGAAAACAACTGTGGTGGATGACAGAAGAATTATTTCCCTGGTGAAGAAAAACCCCTTCACAACAGTTGGCCAAATCAAGAACACTCTCCAGGAGGTAGGTGTATATGTGTCAAAGTCAATAATCAAGAGAAGACTTAAGTTCACAGGAGTGAATATAGAGGGTTCACCACAAGATATAAACCATTGGTGAGCCACAAAAGCAGGAAGACCAGATTAGAGTTTGCCAAACAACATCTAAAAAAGCCATTACAGTTCTGGAACAACATCCTATGGACAGATGAGACAAAGATCAACTTGTACCAGAGTGATGGGAAGAGAAGAGTATGGAGAAGGAAAGGAACTGCTCATGATCCAAAACATACCACCTCATCAGTGAAGCATGGTGGTGGTAGTGTCATGGCGTGGGCATGTATGGCTGGCAATGGAACTGGTTCCCTTGTATTTATTGATGATGTGACTGCTGATAAAAGCAGCAGAATGAATTCTGAAGTGTTTCGGGCAATATTATATGCTCATATTCAGTCAAATGCTTCAGAACTCATTGGACGGCGCTTCACAGTGCAGATGGACAATGACCCGAAGCATACTGCAAAAGCAACCAAAGAGTTTTTTAAGGCTAAAAAGTGGAATGTTATGCAATGGCCAAGTCAATCCCCTGACCTGAATCCGATCGAGCATGCATTTCACTTGATGAAGACAAAACTGAAGGGAAAATGCCCCAAGAACAAGCAGGAACTGAAGACATTGCAGTAGAGGCCTGGCAGAGCATCACCAGGGATGAAACCCAGCGTCTGGTGATGTCTATGCGTTCCAGACTTCAGGCTGTAATTACCTGCAAAGAATTTGCAACAAAGCATTAAAAAGTGAAAGTTAGATTTAGGATTGTTTAGTTTGTCCCATTACTTTTGGCCCCTTAAAAAGTGGGACGCACATATAGAAACTGTTGTAATTCCTACACCGTTCACCTGATTTGGATGTAATTACCCTCAAATTAAATCTGAAAGTCTGCAGTTAAAGCACATCTTGTTTGTTTCATTTCAAAGTAATTGTGGTGGTGAATAGAGGCCAAAATATGAGAATTCTGTCAATGTCCCAATATTTATGCACCTGACTGTACATCATATTTTCAAATCCATATTTATTTTTTCATAATTTTTTTCTTTAATGAGTGCTCCCCAACAAAGGAATTTTCTTCTTTTTAAGCTCTTGCTAAAATAATTTTTTTCCTTGTATTAGCTCATCAGCTTTTCTCCTGAGTTATATGAGTATTATAATGATTTGCGCTATGTTAAGTGATATTTATAAGGTAGTTTAAACTTTTTGGTAGATCAACTTCTGCCCTTTTCATTAACACTTCCGCCCTTATTGGAGATGTCATATCCGTTCGATTCCCGAGTATAGTACTTCTGGCCGTGTCCTCCGTTCCCGTTACTTCCACCCTTTTCAGCTTCCATCATCGCGTCACTACTGCCCTTCTGGACCAGGTGCTTGCGCTGGCCACGTCCTATGTTAACCATCATTTCCGCCCTTACAACTTGCTTCACCGGGATACTTCCGCCCTTTAAGAACACAATTATTGAAACTCCGCTTGGTGTGTCACCATGTTGCTTCCGCCCTTCTAATGCACATCGCCTGGATATCCAAACGGAACCTGGCTTTCGCCCATACATTAAATATTATCAGATTTTGTTTTTTTGCTCTAGTTCATTACTGAGTTGATCTATTACTTAAACAAAGACACACATTAAAATCTATTACATATTTTGGTTTTGATTTATAAGATCATACTCATATGTATATATATATCATATATTATACATTATACAGATGTCGGTAAAGGTGTATATTTCTCCCATCCTGGTACTAACCAGGTCCAACAAAAATGATCTGTGCTTGGGAAATATTTAGTAAATCTTCTGTTCACCAAGTATATGTATCTTTTATGGACTGCTTGGTAGTTTCTTTTTTGTTTGGGAAGTGTCACCATGTTGAGCTATCCAAAATATATGGAAACCCTTTTTATATTTGTAGCACTGGATAATCCTAAGAGGTCCCCATCTTAGTACTGACCAGGCCATGCTTTGTTTCTAAGATTGTACGAGATTGGGCTTATACATACTGGTATGGCTGCAAATACCTTTTATCTCCCTTGACTCAATAATGGTTGACACTCCCTTATTCTCTACACCCTTATTCTCTACTCTACTGGTCAGGCCCAACCATGTTTATCCAAAGATGCTTGGGATCTGACAACATCATTGAGGTATAATAGTAGGTAGTAACATTTGCATCATAGGAATGGAGCAATCTCATAGCTTTCATTAAATCCTTTGGGGGCCAGCGTATCTAGTTCAAATAGCCAAAACATCTCTCGTCTCGATAGTAGGTTCCCCAAATCTCCTCCTCTTTCGCCCATGGTCACATGCTCAATAGCTTTAAATGTGATATCTTCAGGGTTGGAGTTATGCTCTATTGAAAAATGTTTGGAGACTTCATGTCCATCTACTTTGTTTTTTATGTTTCAGATATGCTCCTGAATTCTTAATTTCAGAGGTCTCTGTGTCTTCCCTACGTATTTGACTCCACAGGTGCATTCCAGCAAGTATATGACCGACGTGGAATTGCAATTCATAAAATTTTTTATAGTAATATCTTTAGATCAGTCTGAATTTGAGAAAGTTTTCCTTCATTAAAGCGTCTATTGGAGATTTCTAATTTTTAAGTTCCTTCCTCCTACAACCCCCATTTTTTACTTCCTACCGAAGATCCATAAATCACTTACGGAACCTCCGGGTAGGCCAGTCAAAGCAGGAATTGAGTCACTTACCTCTCACCTGTCTAAGGCCCTGATTCAGAGCCAGACGCTTTGACCAGAGCGCTCGCTCTGAATCAGGGCCCACCTCCATTAATATGGAGCGTCCTCCTGGACGCTCGTATAGCTGTGGGTCACCACCCACAGCATATACGAGCGTGCAGAATGATGGTCGTGGTGGTCTTGACCATCGTGACCATTGGAACTGCGAGTAAAAGCCTGCGGTTGGGTTTTTCAACCGCAAGGCCAGGAGTGATTTTGGCTCTATCAGAGCCAAAATCACTCCCACTGACATCACTAGTGATGTCAGTGGGGCCGGCTTCAGACGGTAGGCGTTCCCTTGGGAACGCCTCCGTCTGGCAGGCACGCCCCCGGCACACCCACCCAAGGGGGCGTGCTGTCAGTCACCATCGACAGCACGCCCCCTTTGATGAGATACTCCGAGCGAAGGAAAGTCCTTCGCTCATCGGGTCTCGCGCATGCGCACGACGGAGCTCCCTCCGTCGTGCGCATGCGCAGTGGGGACCATCGACCCACTTGCGAGCAGACAGCCGCTCGCGAGTGGGTCTGAATGACCCCCTAAATACGTTGACACTTTCCTTCAGGAATATGTTACAGAACTGGAATCCTACCTCAAAGACACGAGTGTTCTACATTACCTTGAGGGGATCCAGTGGTCCCCTCAAACCTACAATTGGGCAACACTTGATGTTCAATCCCTGTATATGTTTATTGAGAATACAAAAGGTATCAGTGCAGCAAGAGAATATTTAGAGTTAGATGGCAATATGGATGTCCTACATAAGGAGTTTTTATGTGATCTCATGTCTTTTATACTTATCCATAATTATTTTATGTCCTGTAAACTGGTCCTGAAGACAAGGTCCGTGGAGACCTTGAAACATCGACTACTTTTGTGTATTATGTGACTTTTTAATACACATTGTTTTGTTTACCCACGGAGTGCCGCTTGATTCTTTCTACATGGGGCTGGACTGGCTCCTAATAGAAATACCTGGTTTATATCATTATTTAAAGACGGCACCCTATCCATTTCAGCTACAGTCAGCTAGTGCCAAACCACAAACCACACACACATATATATATATATATATATATATATATATATATTCGAAGAACAAAAAGGTGGCACTCCAAGTCTTGTTTAGAAAGGTGAAAAACAGGTGCTTAATCGACATTTCGGGGTCCAGGCCCCTTCCTCAGGACACACAACAGTGACAAAGAACTATGCAAACTTAAATAACTAACATGCAGAACTCACCCTCCTCCTCTGCTGTAACCCTGGAAGTGACTACAGCACAGTCAGGGCCCAGGGGGAGGGAGCAAACTGGCAAGCCTAACAACTTCCTATGTGTATATCACCATAGGAACCACAGTGAACACTGCTCCACAGTGCCACCTTTTTGTTCTTCGATTGCATTAGGGGTATGCTAGCACCAGGGAGGCACACAAGCAGGTTCTCAGCAGGTTCCAGCTACCTACAGAGTGCCGGCTGTGTTGATTTTCTGTGTGTTAATATATATATATATATATATACATTTTCTTTAGTAGTTATTTATTCATTATTTGTACCTTGCTGTGTAATACACTGATGCATTATGCTGCATACTAGTTAAGATGTCACCCCACTTAGTGTAGTGATGGTGACACTACCATCAAGGGAAATTCTTAACTGCTATAAAATCATGTTATATAAGTATGTAATGTTTTATTCATTATTTATATACAGTATGTCTTTTTCAAATAATTTTGTGCATGTTATGTTGTGATAATTGCCTTTATAGTGGAGAGCCACTTGAGACTAATAAATAATCAATATGGATTGGTCGATTGTGAATTAAATATTCTTTTCCCCAAAAACAAAAGTTGTGCCCCTGATGAAGCTGCTTTAAATAAAGAAACGCATCAGTAGAACAGTGTTGTTTAATCTCATTGCTAATATTGACCATTTTGAAAAGCCATCACTTATGAAATAAACACCAGTGCGTGTAATGATGGGACTTAAATCTTGCTCATGTCTGCTCGCACATGGGTTGCAAGCAAAAATGAGCAAGGTTTTCCTGCCCTAATAACCCGCATGTATTACTATGCCAGATATTATCAGAACCTTGCAAATAATTAAATATCCTCCTAAAGTGTTGTACCTGTTGACAAGTGAAAGAGAAAATAACACCTATGCAGGGGCACCGAGAGAGTGGGAGTGGGTACTATTTACCTGAGCCTTTGGAGGTGCCTGCCGAGGGCCCACGTCCTGCAGCCCAGATACCTGCCGCCGGTACTTTACTTTGGGCAGGGAGAGAAAGGACTGACTGCTGCTGCAGCAGCATCTCTCCCCAGCCCAACACACATGCTGCTGTCACAATGGGTGCTGGGCTAGGGAGAGAGGCTGCTGCAGCAGCAGTCAGTCCTCTCTCTCCCTGTGTTATGTGCAGTGGGTAGCGATTGTGCCCCCACCCCCAGACACCAGCGCCCCCCTGTGCGGTACATACGATGTTAAGTTTTGTTGTTGTAAAGAGGGGGTCTGGCCACACCTCCCTGGGTTGGCTACTCCCCCTTCCTGTACCTGGGCCCGGCAAAGCTGTCGGCAGCCCTGCACCTATGGTAGGTGTTTCTCAAACTCTGCCCCCAGTTCATGTTTTCCAGACCCCATGTGGAAAATGTGATAGTAATGAATATATCTGTGCAGAGTTTGGGAAACACTGGTGTAGACTTAGCATTGTGGTAACATTACTGTACAGTGTTAGTTACATAACGGTAGCCAGGATCAGGACATATGGACCAGACACATCCCAAGCTTTGATTATATATAATTGTGCTGGCCTATGATTTTTGTTTCTACAAAGTACTAAATTGTGGCAAAAAATCTGTGCCAAACATAGTAGTGGTGTTTAAGTCAAAAGTTACAATAAATACATTGAAAGGTTATGTTTCAAGCACATAGCAGATATATCATTGAAAAGCATGCCAAGGAAATGAAGCTGACCCTTCCATGATTCTGGTGTATAGCATATCAGATATTTATTTTTCAGGAAACTGTAATAGCTCACTTTCACAAAGACACTTCTGCTTTCAAGCATTCTTCCTGGAAAATTAAACGGAAAACATATATGCAGTATGCATCTCAAAGGATCATACTCTTTCACAGCTGTATTGCAAATAAGATAAAATAGTACATTGATTTTGTAATACATAAACAAATATTGAAAATAACTTGGAAAATGCAGACGCTTCATGCATGTTACCTTCTGCAAATGTGACTTTTTATCTATTATGCATTTTTAATCGTGCGTGTCACCAGGCCCGCCCATAATAACCGTAGGCTCCCAAACAGATTTTGAGCCCCTCTTCTAGATAGGTGGTCTTTGCAGGAATATAATCAGCCAGTGAAGTAGATGTTTATAAAATGTATTTTATATAATAAAACCATGAATCACATTTATATCATACTGTAATGGTGCATACACACAGTACAACCTGCACAACCAAAGATATCGCTGATAGATTTCCCTCCAACTTTCTGCAGTGCAGGGCAAACGATTTTGGGTGTACTGATAGAGATCTATGATAGATGTTTCATTGAAGTCGTGTCTTTACAGGCATATCGTTATCGTTCATGCAGGAACGTGCATCGTTGGTCGATCGTTCACTGCATAACGATATGAACGATTTATCATTGAACGATATTGTTCTCGTTCATATCCTTCAGGAAAATCGTCCCGTGTGTTTGCAGCTTAAGTATGTATGGACACATACAGGTTAAAAAAAGTATACAATATCTACTGTATATTAAAGAAAAATACTGTAACAGTTTGGGCCTGATCCAGAGTTGCAGGTTATGCCGCTGTTCACTCAGTTTTACGATTTTTTGCTAGTTCGCATGCACGCAACACAGCGGAAAGCCTCGTGTATGTTCAAGCTGTAGTTTTACATTGCATTCACACTGCTGGGTAGAGTCAGTCAAGTAGCCGGTCTGTGGGCGTGTTATAAAAGATATAAGGGTGTGTCTGTGCTCGCAGCTGCATTCCCAATCGCAGAACCACAGTCTCAGAGGCCATTTTCAAAGAGAAAAATGACCCAGAATATGCTCAGCCCAGGATTTACTCGAGGAGTCGATTTGCATCCGATGTAGCGTCGATTGTGGTGTGTTCTCAAACCCTGGGGAATATGTACACAATGCAGATCCGGGGTACAGTAGGTGGGTGTAGCGACATTTACTCTGCCTGTCACACACTATATACCAAAGAGAGGGAGGGTACCGCACAGAACCAAAACAGTAAATACCAACAATTCTACATTTGTGTATTATAACATATCCATTATCGTTGGTGGTGCACCCAAAGCCCAGAGTATATCAAGAAATACAAAAAAAGAAAAAAGAAGGGCTTGTTGCTGGGGCACTCTTATACTAAATATCCACATCAAATAATATCTACAGTATAAAATATAACTTTAAATACATAAAATTAAAATTATGTTTACCCCCTAATAACATAGAATAAGATAACATTACATATATCGAGAGCAGTAATGAAAATCCTCGATATATAATGACGAAAATATTATATATAAGGCAAAGAGTCCCCTATAATATATTATAAATAGATGGTGATGGCAAAATAACTTTATGTATTAAAAGTTATATTTTATAGATATTATTTGATGTGGATATTTTGTATAAGAGTGCCCAAGCAACAAGCCCTTCTTTTTTCTTTTTTTGTATTTCTGTCACACACTATTTCTGACAGGGTGTCTGTTAGCAGGCATTAGCATATTTTTGCACATAATTGCGAGCATGATCAGGCCCTAAATCTTAGTAATACATATTAGTTATTCATAACGGGACCACTGCATGATAGCTGGTAATGAATTCCAGGACAAAAGAGTTCCAAGTGCTAAAAATACAAATGTGTCCCCTCCAGTACATATGTAGCTCTCATTGGGGCCTATTCATCATAACTAAAAATTCTCTGGAGGTAATTAGGTTTAGAACTCACATGGAGTTCTACCTAATTACCAGAGGAATTCATAATTCCTCCTCTCCATAAGTATCTATTCCGAAAAGCTATTTTTGCGATGACAGCTTTCTGGGACATATATACTTTTCCCTATCTACTCTAACTTACCGCTGCTGTAACAGCTAATGCGAGCGGCCAGGAAGATGGTCACGATAGTCAAGACCATCGAGACCATCGGGCGTTTCGACGAGACCCTTGTGGTAGGGTCTCGTGGCCGCAAGCCCCAGAGAGCTTTCGGCTCTAACAGAGCCGAAAGCTCTCCCACTGACATCACTTGTGATGTCAGTGGGGCCGCCCCCAGACGGTATGAGTTCTCATGGAAACACCTCCGTCTGGGCAGCCAGCCCCCCGGCCCGCCCACCAAAGGGGGCGTGCTGTCAGCGGTTGCGACCGGGTCTGAATCAGGCCCAGTGTCAGCACAGCAGAGGGAGCCTGAGAAGCGACCAGAGTGATGGAGGGAGCTGAGGAGGACCTGCCCTCGCTGACAGCAGGTAAGTGTAACCTGCTATGCGCCACCTCAGAGTGGCATATGGTAACACCATCAAATTCCGAAAATACATGATTTTCAGAATTTGATGAATAGCCTAATTTCCATATCCCCATACTAATGTACTAATGTAATGAGAGTGTGAAAATTAACGCAGGGGGGCTTAGCAAGGATATATCAGTGATATCTCCTGTGTTAAGTGTCTTCATGAATACTAAAATAACGGGATTAAGGAAAAGGTTATTTTAGTGTTGATGAATAGGCCCCTTTACCCCTCCACAGCTCTCACTGCCACCATCAGTCCATAGTTCTCTCTTTGCCCTGTAGAAAGCTCTCACTGCCCCCCCCCTTCCCCCCAGGTAATAGCAGGTAATAGATCTCTTGTAGCCCCCTCCACAGCTCTCCCTGCCCTATTTAGTCCATAGGTCTCTTGTTGTCCCAATAAAAGCATACCTTTAGTTGTAAGTCATGCAGGGCCGGCCCTAGCCCAAATTTTTTGGTAAGCAAGTATATTTTTTGGCGCCCCCCTATGCAGTGCCCCTTTTGCAGTGCCACCGGTAGTGGTACCCCCTGTGCAGTGCCCCTTGTGCCCCCAGTAGTATTCCCCTTATATAGTGCCCCCAGTAGTAGTCCCCCTATGCAGTGCCCCCAGCAGTGGTACCCCCTATGCAGTGCCCCTTTTACAGTGCCCCTGGTAGTGGTCCCCCCTGTGCAGTGCCCCTTGTGCCCCCAGTAGTATTCCCCTTATATAGTGCCCCAGTAGTACTCCCCCCCTATGCAGTGCCCCCAGTAGTGGTACCCACTATGCAGTGCCCTTTATGTAGTGCCCCTAGTAGTGGTCCCCCCCATTGTAGTGCCCCCCTGTAGTGCCCCCAGTAGTATTACCCCTTGTAGTGTCCCCAGTAGTATTACCCCCTGTAGTGCTCCCAGTAGTATTAACCCCTATAGTGTCCCCTGTAGTGCCCCCAGTAGTATTACCCCCTGTAGTGTCCCCAGTAATATTCCCCCATAGTAATCCCCCCTTGAAGTGCCCCCAGTAGTATTACCCCCTGTAGTGGCCCCAGTAGTATTCCCCCCTAGTAATCCCCCCATGTAGTGCCCCCCAGTAGTATCATAAGTAGTATTCCCCCCCTACTAATCCCCCCTTGTAGTGCCCCCAGTAGAATTACCCCCTGTAGTGTCCCCAGTAGTATTCCCCCCCTAGTAATCCCCCCTTGTAGTACCCCCAGTAGAATTACCCCCTGTAGTGTCCCCAGTAGTTTCCCCCCCCTAGTAATCCCCCCTTGTAGTGCCCCACAGTAGCATTACCCCCGGTAGAGTCCCCAGTAGTATTCCCCCCCTAGTAATCCCTCCTTGTAGCGCCCCCCAGTAGTATTACCCACTGTAGTGTCATAAGTAGTATTCCCCCCTAGTAATCCCCCCTTGTAGCGCCCCCCAGTAGTATTACCCCCTGTAGTGTCATAAGTAGTATTCCCCCCCTAATAATCCCCCCTTGAAGTGCCCCCCAGTAGTATTACCCCCTGTAGTGTCATAAGTAGTATTCCCCCCCATTAATCCCCCCTTGTAGCGCCCCCCAGTAGTATTACCCCCTGTAGTGTCATAAGTAGTATTCCCCCTAGTAATCCCCCCTTGTAGTGCCCCCCAGTAGTATTACCCCTGTAGTGTCATAAGTACTATTCCCCCCCTAGTAGTGCCCCCCAGTAGTATTACCCCCTGTAGTGTCATAAGTAGTATTCCCCCCCAGTAATCCTCCCTTGTTGCACCCCCCAGTAGTATTACCCCCTGTAGTGTCATAAGTAGTATTCCCTCCCAGTAATCCCCCCTTGTAGCGCCCCCCAGTAGTATTACCCCCTGTAGTGTCATAAGTAGTATTCCCCCTAGTAATCCCCCCTTGTAGTGCCCCCCAGTAGTATTACCCCTGTAGTGTCATAAGTAGTATTCCCCCCCTAGTAGCGCCCCCCTGTAGTATTACCCCCTGTAGTGTCATAAGTAGTATTCCCCCCCAGTAATCCCCCCTTGTAACACTTATCTAAAACCCGCTCCTGGTCCTGGTCCCGCCGCCGATACCAGCTCCTCCGTCCGCCGCTTTGCATTATGGGAGTGACGTCACATCATGACGTCACTCCCATTACCCACTGCGGGAGCCGGAAGTTGTCCGGCTCTGGCAGTGGGAGCAGCAGCCGATGAGAGTCTGTCTGACTCTCATCAGCTGCTAAAGCAAACACACAGCTGCCAGCACCGGCGGCTGTGTGTTTGTGCTGTGTAGCGCTGACCGAACTCCATCCAGTCAGCACTACACACTCGGTGCAGCTGTGTCACAGAGACACAGTCTGCACCGCGGCCCACATGGTACGCAGCTGAGGCGCCCTTCACTATGTGGCGCCTTACGCAGCTGCGTACCATGCGTAACGGGAGAACCGGCCCTGAAGTCATGACAGCATAGATTCCCTGCTGCTTCAGTTCCACTCTGCACACTCCTCCTTTATGCTGCTCAGAAGGAAGTGAACACACACTTCCTCTGGGTAAGAGCTGTTGTGGAGCTGCCGCTGCAGACAGCGATCCGAGGAGTCTCATTAGCTATTCACTTTTTCCCCTCCACCTCACTGTGCCCCACTCGCGACCACCCAGGAGCTTCTTTTAAGGATAAGGTATTACATTTAGGATAACATCTCCAGTATGTTTTTTACAATGAGTATTGTATGGTGTTTAGGAAAAATTTATAAGAAAATCTTTACCCTGGGTAATTTTGGCAAATTTATTGGGATAGATATTTTAAAGGAAACGGACTAAAAAAGATGTATGGATAGAAGATACAGTATACAGATGTGTCCACATACAATGCTAAAACTGTGTCAAATAGCCCCATTTGGCTGGCCATGGACTTGGAGACTTCACCACGCCATATGTCTGGTCACACACTTTTGGACAAAATATTCATATTATTCGCTTCACTAATGCAACCAAAGTGCAACACACGAGTAAACTGGACACTGGCGCTGACATCCAGTTACTGTGTGCATCTTAGGCGCTAACCTGGGTAAAAACGCAAGAGACTGAGCCATGCCATGCATCGCACTATGCATTAGGGCAATGGGAGTGACTTTCCATACTGCTACCATGCTAAATTTAGGAAAGAATACAAAGTCCAGGAATAACTATTTGTGGCGATGTGACTGGTGATCCGACAGCCGACATATCGGGCAGTCCCCACATACAGAGCGATCCGGTACCCGACCGCCCAATATGCCCGCACCCCCCTCACCCCCTTGCATAGCGCTGCATGAGATCGTACATCGCTTCTCCAGATCTCTTGAGCAGCATGAAAGATCCGGAGGAGCCATTGTGGGCTTCACGGGAGCGCGCACCGGACTATATAGCCGCAATATCGTTCCAATCCATCGGATCGGCTGCTATATCGGTCTGTGTGTGTGGCCCTTAAGTTGCACCAGGCATCTTGCGCCCTATGGTTTATGAGGACACATATTACCTGCACAAGACGAGAATGGGCAAATGCATAAAAGAGAAAAAAATATATAGTGTGATAGGATCACTGGTAAAGTGGTCTGTGGCAGGTACATTTGTCCCAGATTCCTGTCTTTTGTGTTTTAAACCCCCAGGAGAAAGTCTGCAGTGTAGTAGGCTTGAGTTTTGGCTTTTTGAAAAGCCGGTTTGGGACCTGGGGGTTGTGGGTGAGAGGAGAG
The DNA here is from genome assembly GCA_031769625.1 of Taudactylus pleione. Lineage (NCBI taxonomy): Eukaryota > Metazoa > Chordata > Amphibia > Anura > Myobatrachidae > Taudactylus > Taudactylus pleione. Next base: position 19,300,308 of record JAUIMM010000113.1, on the reverse strand, counting down.
GGAGGGCTCCACCCACGGCCACTCCAGGTTTTGGTTCTCGCAGCCTGGTAACAGGCTTGTTAGGGTTTCCACCTGAGAGTGGCCAATATAAGCCTAGTGTGTTGAGGGCTGATTGTCTCACCTGGGAGAGCAGACAGGGAGTTTGCTCAGAGACACTGGAAAACCTAACTGTGAGTGTTGTGCTGTGCTTTGTTTGCTGGTGAGGGCATTAGGCCCTGCCAGGTTCTGGTAGTGAGGGAACTACCTGTAAAGTTAGAGCCCGGCCAGGGCTAGGTTTTATGTTTATGGTTTCTTTTGTTGTTTCTGTTTTGCACAATAAAGACTGGCGCCGATCATCTTGTACTCGCTTCCAGACTGGTGTGCTGCTTCCCTGCTGCTGTGTGTGTGTAAGGAAGGAGTCCCCTACCCAGGAGAGGGACCTCCTAATCTGACTCTGTCACAATATGGTGGAGAATGCGGGTATCCACACACACTGAAGTTGCAGTGAGAGGAAAACTATCCATTTAAAAATTAAAGGGACAGACACCCAATTTGTGAGTGTGGAAATAACACTGTGTCCTTGGAGTCCCATAGAGGAGGCGTCAGCCAATGCTCAGAGAGGCAAGGTTCAGCTTCCAACCTACACCCCAGGACAAAATGGAGGACATTATTAAGGCCTTGCTCCATGCTACAACAGCTCAGCAGGAATCTACCAGAGCTCAGCAGGAGACGAACAAACTTCAGCAGGAATCTACCTGGGCTCAGCAGGAATCTACCAGGGCTCAGCAGGAATCCACCAGGGTGCAACTGTTGGCCTTGGAGACAGCCCAGAGGCAACAACAGGTCGCCATTGAGGAAACCCACCAGGCCTAAGCGGAAAACTGCCAGGCCATAAGAGAGGTGGTACAGCACCTGGTCGCCCGGCCCAGAGATGTTACTACTGGTCCTCCCACCACCACTCACTCTGTACGAGCCAGTCACTTCCTCCAAAAGATGACTTCGGGCGATGATGTGGAGACCTATCTCGCTGCATTTGAAAGAACGGCCAAAAGGGAGAGTTGGCCCCAGGAGCAGTGGGCAAGTCTGGTGGCACCTTTTTTGTCTGGGGAGCCACAAAAGGCCTATTTCGACTTATGCCTGGCTGATGCCAAGGACTATAAAAAACTAAAACAGGAGATCCTAACTCGCTTGGGAGTCACCACCTTTGTTCATGCCCAACGGATCCACCACTGGGAGTTCCATAAGGACAAGCCTCCACGTTCACAGATGCATGACCTCGTCCATCTGTCCTCAAAATGGCTACAGCCCGAGACGCTGATGGGACCACAGATCGTAGAAAGGGTCGTGATGGACCGGTACCTGCGATCATTACCTGTGACTCTGCGCAAATAGATGAGCCATGCAGACCCTAAGTCCGCGGACCAGTTGGTCGAGCTGGTGGAGAGGTACGTGGCGGCTGAGGAGCTGATGAGTATGCCCCACCGAGCCCCGATGGCGCACCGGCGAACTCCCACAGACACTGGTAAGACTGTTCCAGGGGAGAAGGGTGCTGGGTGGTGGAATGTACCTAAGACTGAGGGTGTAGAACCTGGAGACAGGCCTGCCAGGCCGGGAAGGTTCTTGCCCCGTAAACGACTAGACATTAAGATGACTCAGTGTTTCCGATGTTGTGGCTTCGGCCATATTGCCGCTAATTGTTCACTTACAACTGAACCTATGCAATGTGATACTGCTCATGTCTACCGCAGGGGGTCGTTCTTTGCACAGATAGCCTGTACGGCTGACCGGCAGGCTGAGACTGATAAGCACATGTGTGTACTCACTGTAGATGGCAACCGAGTAGAGGCACTGTTAGACTCTGGTAGCTTGGTGACACTTATAAAAGCTGAGCTGGTGAACCCCTTGCGGCGTGAGGGTAAAACTGTTGGTGTGACCTGCATACATGGGGATACTCGATATTATGTTACTGCCGAGGTGAACATCGAGACACCATGTGGTTCTGCTATAGTTTCTGTAGGTTTGGTGCATGGTCTGATGTATGATGCAATATTGGGGAGAGACTTTGCTCACTTCTGGAAGTTGTGGGAAAGCCGTTTTGTTCCAGAGATGAACAACCCCGATCCATTTGAGAAGGTTGTCGATGTAGTGGAGGAGGGAGTTTCTTCTGAGTCAGAGTTATTCCCTTTTTCTACTATGATTGGCGAACTAGAGAATGCGGAGCGTGACGGTGGCCCGCCAACTGATGTGCCTCCCATTGAGGTGGGAAGTGTTGTTGGGCCAGGTGATCGTCTGCCTGATTTAGAGGTCAGAAGAGAGGTCTTTGCCGTGGAGCAGTTGAATGACCCTACTTTGGTAAAAGCCAGGGAGAATGTAAAAGTAATTGATGGTAAACCCGTAGACCCTGATAGTCCTTTGTCCTATCCCCACATGGCAATGTGGCAGGATTTGTTATATCAGGTGACTAAGAAGGGGGAAGATGTTGTGGAACAACTAATAGTTCCCAAAGCCTACAGAAGAACAGTGTTGGATCTGGCCCATGGTCATATAACGTCAGGCCATCTAGGGGTAGAGAAAACCACTGAGCGAATAATGCAGAGGTTTTTCTGGCCCGGGCTTCATAAAGAGGTATCTGACTTTTGCGCATCCTGACCTGAGTGTCAGTATCATGCTCCCAGGCCACATTTTAAGGGTCCACTAGTTCCATTGCCTATTATAGAGGTGCTGTTTGAAAGAATAGCGATGGATTTGGTTGGACCCTTAATGAAGTCTGCCAGGGGACACCAGTATATTCTGGTCATAATGGATTACGCTACCAGGTACCCGGAAGCGATCCCGTTGCGCAATACGTCAACCAAGACCATTGCCAGAGAGCTAGTTCATGTCTTTAGCAGGCTGGGTATACCTAAGGAGATACTAACTGACCAGGGTACACCGTTTATGTCCAAAGTCATGAAAGAGTTATGCCGCCTGTTCAAAATCGAACAGTTAAGAACTTCGGTTTATCACCCCCAAACCGATGGGCTGGACGAGAGGTTTAACAAGACGTTAAAACACATGCTTAGGAAAGTGGTCGACAAGGATGGTAGGGATTGGGATTACTTATTGCCGTATTTATTGTTGGCCATAAGAGAAGTTCCCCAGTCCTCCACCGGGTTTTCACCCTTCGACTTGTTGTATGGGAGACACCCAAGGGGGTTACTAGACATTGCCAAAGAGACATGGGAGGGGCAGTCTAGTCCTTACAAAATGGTGATTGAGTATGTTTCTCAAATGCAGGAGAGAATTGCTGCGGTAGTGCCGATAGTGAGAGAGCACCTGGAACAGGCTCAACAGGCACAGCAGAGGGTATACAACTGCAATGCTCAGTTACGCAGCTTTGCTCCTGGGGACAGAGTGTTAGTATTGGTTCCCACTGTGGAAAATAAACTTTTGGCTAAATGGCAAGGGCCCTTTGAAATCTTAGAAAGAGTGGGGCAGGTCAATTACAAAGTTTACCAGCCGGGGAAAAGAAAGCCGGAACAGATATACCATATAAATCTGTTAAAGCCCTGGAAAGATAGAATGGTACTGTCGGCCGTCCGAGACCCTCCAGTAAGTCCAGGCCCCTTAGTTCCCGAAGTGACAGTGGCAAAAACCTTGTCGGCAATTCAACAAGAAGAGGTCAAGGAGTTTCTGATTAGAAATAGGGTGCTGTTCTCTGACGTACCTGGGAAAACCTCGGTCATAAAAACATGACATCATCACTGACCCAGGGGTTAAAGTTAATTTAAAGCCCTATAGGTTACCAGAAGCACAAAGAGAATCGGTGTCGAAAGAAATTAAAAATATGCTAGAGTTAGGGGTTATTGAAGAATCACATAGTGAATGGTCAAGTCCCATTGTGTTGATTGTAAAGCCCGCGAGTGTGCGTTTCTGCAATGACTTCCGAAAGTTGAACAGTGTTTCAAAATTCGATGCCTACCCGATGCCAAGAGTGGATGAACTGATTGAGAGACTAGGGACGGCAAGGTATTTAACCACTCTTGACCTAACCAAAGGGTATTGGCAAGTACCGTTAACCGAGAGCGCCAAACAAAAGACAGCTTTTTCAGCGCCAGAGGGCTTGTTTCAGATGTTGCCCTTTGGGCTACATGGGGCACCTGCTACCTTCCAAAGAATGATGGACAGGATTCTAAGGCCCCATAGACGGTATGCGACTGCTTATCTGGATGACGTGGTCGTTCATAGTCCTGATTGGCAGTCTCACTTACCCAGGGTACAAGCAGTGTTGGACTCCATCTATAAGGCAGGTTTGACAGCCAACCCAAAAAAGTGTTGTCTAGGCATGGAGGAAGTAAAATATCTGGGATACACCATTGGCAGTGGCCTGATAAAGCCTCAGCTCAATAAAGTTGATGCCATACAAAACTGGCCACGGCCTCTGAATAAGAAGCAGGTGAGAGCCTTCTTGGGAATTACGGGGTACTACAGGAGGTTTATACCCAACTTTGCCACCATGGCAGTCCCACTGACTGACCTGACCAAAGGCAAACAAAAAGTCATGGTACAATGGAGTCCTGAGGCAGTGAAAGCTTTTCAGGAGTTGAAAGTAGCGTTGTGTTCCCAACCAGTCCTGATGACTCCTAATTTTGAAAGGGAATTCATAGTACAAACTGATGCATCAGAAGTAGGTGTAGGAGCGGTCCTGTCCCAGAACAAGGAGGGTGAGGAACACCCTATTTTCTATCTTAGCAGAAAGTTGAATGTACATGAGAGAAACTATGCCACAGTGGAGAAGGAGGCATTGGCCATAAAGTGGGCGTTAGAGGCTCTCAGGTACTACTTGGTCGGAAGAAAGTTCAAATTGATCACTGACCATGCCCCTCTGAAGTGGATGTCTGAAAATAAGGACAGTAATGCGAGAATTACAAGATGGTTCTTGGAGTTACAAACTTTTAAATTTTTAGTGGAACACAGGCCAGGAAGCCAGCTGGCCAATGCTGACCCGTTGTCACGCGTTCATTGTTTGGGGGCTTCAGTTGTTCCGCCCCACAGGTCGAAACAAAGGGGGGGATATGTGATAGGATCACTGGTAAAGTGGTCTGTGGCAGGTACATTTGTCCCAGATTCCTGTCTTTTGTGTTTTAAACCCCCAGGAGAAAGTCTGCAGTGTAGCAGGCTTGAGTTTCGGCTTTTTGAAAAGCCGGTTTGGGACCTGGGGGTTGTGGGTGAGAGGAGAGGGAGGGCTCCACCCACGGCCACTCCAGGTTTTGGTTCTCGCAGCCTGGTAACAGGCTTGTTAGGGTTTCCACCTGAGAGTGGCCAATATAAGCCTAGTGTGTTGAGGGCTGATTGTCTCACCTGAGAGAGCAGACAGGGAGTTTGCTCAGAGACACTGGAAAACCTAACTGTGAGTGTTGTGCTGTGCCTTGTTTGCTGGTGAGGGCATTAGGCCCTGCCAGGTTCTGGTAGTGAGGGAACCACCTGTAAAGTTAGAGCCCGGCCAGGGCTAGGTTTTATGTTTATGGTTTCTTTTGTTGTTTCTGTTTTGCACAATAAAGACTGGCGCCGACCAGCTTGTACTCGCTTCCAGACTGGTGTGCTGCTTCCCTGCTGCTGTGTGTGTGTAAGGAAGGAGTCCCCTACCCAGGAGAGGGACCTGCTAATCTGACTGTGTCACAATAGGTTAAACACTTTTAATTTTATTAAAAATACCTCACATGAAATTTACTGTACCAGTAACTGCAATATAGCTAGAAATAGGGTAAGAAAACAAATTCACCACAGGGTGGTTGGCAGGGACAGCTGAACTGGATGATGGAGAAGTCTGCAGGGGAGAAGAAATAGTTAGAATCTTTTAATAACATTCTACTCAAAAACATTTGGCTGAGGTAGTAAGAGAGCCTGAAATTTTATTAGAGTGGGCATCTCCTCTAATTCACGCCGACAAGTCCTCTTTTGTTATCTAGAAATGTCTGACATAAACATCCTGCAATAAGAGTTCTTTGAAAAACTTTCTTTTTTCATTTCAAATTCCGTCTGAGATTTCTTTTTTTTAAAAAAACCTCCTATAATAAGTAGAGATAGTTCCAGCTTGTGGCAAAAGTTTGGAAGTGGAATGGACCTGTCTTACTTACGTTTTTAACACCTTGTGAGTGCATCAACATCGCCAACTCAATAAACATCCAAATAAGACGGTAAACACAACTGTTACTTGATATTTAAAGAGAAACTTTAAAGGGAGACTCGTACGTTTAAAATGTGAAAATATGTTTCATATTTTAGTAAAATCAGAATAGCATTATTATCCAAATAAACCAGGCCATGTGAAATATGCAAACATAATTGCTTTAGTACTTTTAGGCAGATTTCTATTAAGTGTACTTTTCAGTTAATATGGCATCGTGCCACATAAAAATGATTTATAAAGAAAATGGAGTAACATGATTCGAATGTCTGCCTCAGCAATATATTGTAAGGCAGCCTGCCATCATCTACACACATTAGTTAAAACAGGCACAACCATAGAGGCATTATTTCTGACAAGTAAATTGGACTACAACCACAAAGGGTGATTAATAAGCCAGGCTTCTTTTGCGAGCCAAATATATTTCAAAGCGTTATTTCAAGGTTTAGTTCCTGCATTAGCAATTGTTTTCATTCCTTGTCTATTCCATATGCAAATTGTTTTGTGTTATTTAATCATTTTAGAGGCTGATGACTTACCCAAATGAGGACGGGACATGAGATGCATAGGCAATCTGCGCTGACTTAAATGATGACCAAACATGATATGACCGGTTTATGCTGAGAAAGAATAATTTAATTCCAACAGTGCAATTAGAAAGTATCACTATATTTCACTATCCATTGTTTTGCCATTTAAAGAGTCACAGCAATAGATTTCACAAACTGCAGACAGGTCTTCATGGTAAGAATCGCTCCCTGAGGAACGTACTTAATTCAAGGGAAGAGAGACTGAAGTTTCAGTCGTTGGCCGATTCCACAGGTATTATGCCCCTGAAACATAGTCTGCTTCCTGCCTTTCATGTAATAAAGTACGATCCTTATAGATATTTAACATGAAGATTTGTATGCTGTGTACCTCTGTTGCAGTGACTACATGTGAACAGTGAAGGACACACAATTCCTGGATACATAGGAAATATATTGACTGTATTTCTGTAGTTACCTGGGGTGCACAAAGGGGCTGGTGCTGAGTTTAAACGCATTTGCATCCAAATTAACAGATGTTGAATGCATTCACTAATAAAGATGCAATTGCGTTCATACTCAACGTTCCAACAGTAACATATTCACCAGGTTTATGTCTCACATTTGTCAGATACACATAAACCGATGTTTTAAAACATTTTTGTATAGTGAAGTACACATTTGCTATTTAGTTTATATTAAAAAAATACACATTTTCAATACAGCAGGTACAGCTCTCCTTCTGGTGAAAGAACAATAGGCGCAGCCAGGGCCGCTTCTATGCATACGCATGGTACGCAGCTGATTAGGGCACCACATAGTGGAGGGCGCCTTGGCTGCGATCATGCTAATTTATTATTGTGTAAAATTACAAGGCAGCAGGCCGCGGTCAGACTGTGGGCTTGATTCAGACCCGGTCGCCAAGCTGCGCTCTCTCGTTGCCAAAAGGGGCCGGGTATGCAAATCCCACGATCGCACTTTCTGGCTTAAGGATGCCCTCTATGTCTTAGAGAGCGACGGCAGTGATCGTACGCTGGTGTTTAAAGACACCCACTTTTCATTCATAACCTACGTCATCTCCAGGAAGTGTATGAATAATCGGTAACATCGAGAGCCATCGGAGCAGCTCGCAGCCCTTGAGGTAGACCCTACCCGACCGCAAGCACTGCGATCAGTTCAGGCAAAAAAATAACCAATTGACGTGTTCAATGACGCTACTTTGCTAATTATGCACACCCATTAAACTCAGTTTTAAAGCTCAGACATGCCTGTGTTCACACATCCACTCCCCCGTTCACAAGCACCTTCCCCTGTCACCACCCACAAATGGCGCTGTCACTCAAAGTAGCGTCCAGTATGTGAACTACGAGTGCACGATTCCAGGCCGCAGAGACTGGTTCGCGCATGCATACTTTAACACATACGTATGCGCAGATGTGCGATTATCGCCTCTTGCGAGTGCAGCTTATCGACCGGGTCTGAATCAGGCCATGTTTCTCTGTGACACAGCTGCACCGCGCATGTAGTGCTGACCAGATGGAGGGCTCTATTTACTACAATCCGCATATTGAATGCGGATTGTAGTGTGATATTACCGAGTGAATTCGCATTGCGAATTCAGGCAATATCACAGGGATTTACTATAAATCCCTTGCAGGGACAGAGCTTGCGATAAAGCTCTGTCCCTACGGATCCCATCCGCACTGTAGTCGCGGTATATTCGGAAAAAATACCGCGACTAAGAGCCCGCGCATGCGCCGCCCGACCACCGCTACTACCCCCCCACCGACGCTAAGCCCCGCCCCCCGCGATCACGGACCCCCGCGACCCCCCCTCCCCCCGCGACCCCCACTCCCTTCATTAGACTTACCTGCATCCTCCTGGCCTCCGGTGATCTTCTCCGGGCTTCCCGATCAGGTGATCTCCCATACTGCACTGGGGCCCGATCACCTGATGACCGGGCCCCAGTGCACTGTGGGAGACCAGCTGACCGGAGAGGAACCATCACCGGAGGCCCGATCACCGGTCCCTGGATTCAGGTAAGTAAAAAAAAAAATGTTTAATTTTTTTTTTCTTTTTTTTACAGTAATCAGCTTGCGGTCTGCTTAGACCACATAGCTGATTACTGGTACCGGCTCCCGCCTCTGCTCTCCCCGTTAGAGCAGAGTGGGAGCCCGGTAACCGAGGGAGACCCTGGATAACGCCACCTCCAGGTGGCGTTATTATCACAGGGCTTCCCCCGGTATTTTTTTACAATTTATTTTTAGTAACTGTGGTCGGGTCACATTTCCCATTACAATTATGGGAAATGTGATCTGCTTTACTAAAAATAAGTGATACTGGGGGTTGGAGTAGAATTTTACTAATTCTACTCCAATTGCCCTGTAATATCTACAGGTGAAACTAAAATAATGTGAAAAGGGTGTGAAAACACCCTTTTTCACTTTATTTTAGTAAAAATAATGTTAATAAATAGAGCCCGGAGTGTGTGTTTGTTTGAATTAGCAACCAATGAGAGTCAGACAGACTCTCATTGACAGCTGTGCCACTGCTGAAGCTGGGCTGGCGCTCTCTCATGAGCTCCATCTTCTGGCTCCCGCAATGCGTAATGGGAGAGTCGTCATGACATCCCTCCCATAATGCAGAGCAGGCCAGCTCGGGAGGACAGAGGAGCGGATGGCGGCGGCAGCGGGAGCAGGAGCCAGAGCGGGAATTCAGGTAAGTGGTTTTTTTTTATGTGTGTGTCTCCTGGGGAGGTGGACACACCACTACTGGTGCACTGCATTAGGGGGGGAACCACTACTGGGGACTACTACTGGGGGCACTGCATCGGGCGGGGGGGCACTACTGGAGGTAGACCACTACTGGGGGCACACCACTACTGGGGGCACTACTGGGAGGGGACTACTACTGGGGGCACTATATAAAGGGCACTGCATAGGGGTTACCACTATTGGGGGCACTGCACAGGGGAGACTACTACTGGGGGCACTATATAAGAGGCACTACTGGGGGCACTTCATAGGGGGGCTACTATTGGAAGCACTGTGTAAGGGGCTTAATACTGGGGGCACAAGGGGCACTGCACAGGGGGGCCACTACTGGGGGCACTGTATAAGGGGCACTGCATAGGGGAATCACTACTGGGGGCCTGCATAAGAGGGACCACACCTGGGGCACAAGGGGCACTGCACAGGGGGGCCACTACTGGGGGCACTGTATAAGGGGCACTGCATAGGGGGGATCACTACTGGGGGCCTGCATGAGGGCAACCACAACTGGGGGCAATGTATAAGGGGAACTACTGGTGGCTTGCATAAGAGGGACCACTACTGGGGGCATTGCATACCAGAGTGATGAGAAAAGGGTGTGTGTGCATGCTCCATTTTTCAGTGACCATGCCCATTTCTTGTACACATTAAAAGATACTTGCAAACTGATTGGTGGCCATTTACCAATCACTGTGGTCTTCACATACTGATTAATGGATAGCTTGAGCTATTCACCAATCAGAGTGCAGCTAACTGCAAGAGACGACAATCAGAGTCAGAGACCGCAGGTGGCAGGACTGGAGGTGTGAGGAATGTTATAGGGTCACTACCTGAGGTCTGGTAAGGTATTATTCTTACTGCTTTTTAACTTAAATATATTGATGTTGGGATGAACCCCCAATGGTCAAAGTTCGCTAACTAATTGTCCCTGGTTCTTAATCGACTGACCCCTAAGCCTGCTCTGCTCCATTATGTTACCCAGTTTTTCTAGATATAATAAATTACCTTGTGTCCCAGACAATGGCTGACTGTGTGTGAGAGAGAGAGTGAGAGAGAGAGAGAGAGAAAGAATGGGTGGCTGGTGTTTGTGTGAGAGAGAGAATGGGTGGCTGCTGTGTGTGTGAGAGAGAAAGGATGGCTGCTGTGTGTGTGAGAGAGAATGGGTGACTGCTGTGTGTGTGAGAGAATGGATGGCTGCTGTGTGTGAGAGAATGGGTGGCTGCTGTGTGTGAGAGAGAATGGGTGGCTGCTGTGTGTGTGAGAGAGAGAATGGGTGGCTGCTGTGTGTGTGTGAGAGACAGAATGGGTGGCTGCTGTGTGTGTGTGAGAATATGCGTGGCTGCTGTGTGTGTGTGAGAGAGAATGGGTGACTGCTGTGTGTGTGAAAGAGAGAATGGATGGCTGCTGTGTGTGTGAAAGAGTGAATGGGTGGCTGCTGTGTGTGTGTGAGAATATGGGTGGCTGCTGTGTGCGTGTGAGAGAGAATGGGTGACTGCTGTGTGTGTGAAAGAGAGAATGGATGGCTGCTGTGTGTGTGAAAGAGTGAATGGGTGGCTGCTGTGTGTGTGAGAATGGGTGGCTGCTGTGTGTGTGAGAGAGAATGGGTGGCTGCTGTGTGTGTGAGAGAGAGAATGGGTGGCTGCTGTGTGTGTGTGAGAGAGAATTGGTGGCTGCTGTGTGTGTGTGAGAGAGAATGGGTGGCTGTTGTGTGTGTGTGTGAGAGGGAATGGGTGGCTGTTGTGTGCGTGTGTGTGTGTGTGTGTGTGTGTTTGAGAGAGAATGGATGGCTGCTGTGTGTGAGAGAGAATGAGTGGCTGCTGTGTGTGTGAGAGAGAATGGGTGACTGCTGTGTGTGTGAGAGAGAATTGGTGGCTGCCGAGTGTGTGTGAGAGAGAATGGGTGGCTGTTGTGTGTGTGTGTATGAGAGAGAGAATGGATGGCTGCTGTGTGTGAGAGAGAATGGGTGGCTGCTGTGTGTGTGAGAGAGAGAATGGGTGACTGTTGTGTGTGTGAGAGAGAGAATGGGTGGCTGCTGTGTGTGTGTGAGAGAGAGAATGGGTGGCTGCTGTGTGTGTGTGAGAGAGAATGGGTGGCTGCTGTGTGTGTGTGAGAGAGAATGGGTGACTGCTGTGTGTGTGAAAGAGAGAATGGTGGCTGCTGTGTGTGTGTGAGAATGGGTGGCTGCTGTGTGTGAGAGAGAGAATGGGTGGCTGCGGTGTGTGGGAGAGAGAATGGGTGACTGCTGTGTGTGTGTGAGAGAGAGAGAATGGGTGTCTGGTGTTTGTGTGAGAGAATGGGTGGCTGGTGTTTCTCTGAGAGAATGGGTGGCTGCTGTGTGTGTGAGAGAGAATGGGTGGCTGCTCTTTGTGAGAGAATGGGTGGCTGCTGTGTTGTGAGAATGAGTGGCTGCTGTGTGTGTGAGAGAGAATGGGTGGCTGCAGTCTGTGTGAGAGAGAATGGGTGACTGCTGTGTGTGTGAGAGAGAATGGATGGCTGCTGTGTGTGTGAGAGAGAGAATGGGTGACTGCTGTTTGTGTGTGAGAGAGAATGGGTGACTGCTGTGTGTGTGTGAGAGAGAATGGATGGCTGCTGTGTGTGAGAGAGAATGGGTGGCTGCTGTATGTGTGAGAGAGAATGGGTGGCTGCTGTGTGTGTGAGAGAGAATGGGTGACTGCTGTGTGTGTGAGAGAGAATGGGTGTCGGCTGTGTGTGTGTGAGAGAGAGAATGGGTGGCTGCTGTGTGTGTGAGAGAGAGAATGGGTGACTGCTGTGTTTGTGAAAGAGAGAATTGGTGGCTGCTGTGTGCGTGAGAGAATGGGTGGCTGCTGTGTATGTGAGAGAATGGGTGGCTGCTGTGTGTTTGAGAGAGAGAATGGGTGACTGCTGTGTGTGTGAGAGAGAATGGGTGACTGCTGTGTGTGTGAGAAAGGGTGACTGCTGTGTCTGTGAGAGTGAATGGGTGGCTGCTGTGTGTGTGTGAGAGAGAATGGATGGCTGCTGTGTGTGTGAGAGAGAATGGGTGGCTGCTGTGTGTGTGAGAGAGAATGGATGACTGCTGTGTGTGTGAGAGAGAATGGGTGGCTGCTCTGTATGAGAGAATGGGTGGCTGCTGTGTTGTGAGAATGGGTGGCTGCTGTGTGTGTGAGAGAGAATGGGTGGCTGCTGTCAGTGTGAGAGAGAATGGGTGACTGCTGTGTGTGTGAGAGAGAATGGGTGACTGCTGTGTGTGTGAGAGAGAATGGGTGACTGCTGTGTGTGTGAGAGAGAATGGATGGCTGCTGTGTGTGAGAGAGAGAGAATGGGTGACTGCTGTTTATGTGTGAGAGAGAATGGGTGACTGCTGTGTGTGTGTGAGAGAGAATGGATGGCTGCTGTGTGTGAGAGAAAATGGGTGGCTGCTGTGTGTGTGAGAGAGAATGGGTGACTGCTGTGTGTGTGAGAGAGAATGGGTGACGGCTGTGTGTGTGTGAGAGAGAGAATGGGTGGCTGCTGTGTGTGTGAGAGAGAGAATGGGTGACTGCTGTGTTTGTGAAAGAGAGAATGGGTGGCTGCTGTGTGTGTGAGAGAATGGGTGGCTGCTGTGTATGTGAGAGAATGGGTGGCTGCTGTGTGTGTGAGAGAGAGAATGGGTGACTGCTGTGTGTGTGAGAGAGAATGGGTGACTGCTGTGTGTGAGAGAGAAAGGGTGACTGCTGTGTCTGTGAGAGTGAATGGGTGGCTGCTGTGTGTGTGTGAGAGAGAATGGATGGCTGCTGTGTGTGTGAGAGAGAATGGGTGGCTGCTGTGTGTGTGAGAGAGAATGGATGACTGCTGTGTGTGTGAGAGAGAATGGGTGGCTGCTGTGTGTGAGAGAGAATGGGTGGTTGCTGTGTGGGAGAGAGAGAGAGAATGGGTGGCTGCTGTGTGTGTGAGAGAGAGAATGGGTGGCTGCTGTGTGTGTGAGAGAGAGAATGGGTGACTGCTGTGTGTGTGAGAGAGAATGGGTGACTGCTGTGTGTGTGAGAGAGAATGGGTGGCTGCTGTGTGTGTGAGAGAGTGAGAATGGGTGGCTGCTGTGTGTGTGTGAGAGACATAATGGGTGGCTGCTGTGTGTGTGAGTGTGAGAGAATGGGTGGCTACTGTGTGTGTGTGAGAGTGAATGGATGGCTGCTGTGTGTGTGTGAGAATGGGTGGCTGCTGTATGTGTGAGAGAGAATGGGTGGCTGCTGTGTGTGTGAGAGAGAATGGGTGGCTGCTGTGTGTGTGAGAGAGAATGGATGGCTGCTGTGTGTGTGAGAGAGAATGGATGACTGCTGTGTGTGTATTAGAGAATGGATGGCTCCTGTGTGTGTGTGTGAGAGAGAGAGAATGGGTGGCTGGTGTTTGTGTGAGAGAATGGGTGGCTAGTGTTTGTCTGAGAGAATGGGTGGCTGCTGTGTGTGTGTGAGAGAATGGGTGGCTGCTCTGTGTGAGAGAATGGGTGGCTGCTGTGTTGTGGGAATGGGTGGCTGCTGTGTGTGTGAGAGAGATTGGGTGGCTGCTGTCTGTGTGACAGAGAATGGTTGACTGCTGTGTGTGTGAGAGAGAATGGATGGCTGCTGTGTGTGAGAGAGAGAGAATGGGTGACTGCTTTTTGTGTGCGAGAGAGAATGGGTGACTGCTGTTTGTGTGTGAGAGAGAATGGATGGCTGCTGTGTGTGAGAGAGAATGGGTGGTTGCTGTGTGTGAGAGAGAGAGAGAGAGAGAGAGAGAATGGGTGGCTGCTGTGTGTGTGTGAGAGAGAATGGGTGGCTGCTGTGTGTGTGTGTGAGAGAGAATGGGTGACTGCTGTGTGTGTGAGAGAGAATGTTTGACGGCTGTGTGTGTGAGAGAGAATGGGTGACGGCTGTGTGTGTGAGAGAGACATAATGGGTGGCTGCTCTGTGTGTGTGACAGAGAATGGGTGGCTGCTGTGTGTGTGTGAGAGAGAATGGATGGCTGCTGTGTGTGTGAGAGAGAATGGGTGGCTGCTGTGTGTGTGAGAGAATGGATGACTGCTGTGTGTGTGAGAGAGAATGGGTGGCTGCTCTGTGTGAGAGAATGGGTGGCTGCTGTGTTGTGAGAATGTGTGGCTGCTCTGTGTGTGAGAGAGAATGGGTGGCTGCTGTCTGTGTGAGAGAGAATGGGTGACTGCTGTGTGTGTGAGAGAGAATGGATGGCTGCTGTGTGTGAGAGAGAGAGAATGGGTGACTGCTGTGTGTGTGGTGTGTGAGAAAGAATGGATGGCTGCTGTGTGTGAGAGAGAATGGGTGGCTGCTGTATGTGTGAGAGAGAATGGGTGACTGCTGTGTGTGTGAGAGAGACTGGGTGACTGCTGTGTGTGTGAGAGAGAATGGGTGGCTGCTGTGTGTGTGAGAGAGTGAGAATGGGTGGCTGCTGTGTGTGTGTGAGAGACATAATGGGTGGCTGCTGTGTGTGTGAGTGTGAGAGAATGGGTGGCTACTGTGTGTGTGTGAGAGTGAATGGATGGCTGCTGTGTGTGTGTGAGAATGGGTGGCTGCTGTATGTGTGAGAGAGAATGGGTGGCTGCTGTGTGTGTGAGAGAGAGAATGGGTGACTGCTGTGTTTGTGAAAGAGAGAATGGGTGGCTGCTGTGTGCGTGAGAGAATGGGTGGCTGCTGTGTATGTGAGAGAATGGGTGGCTGCTGTGTGTTTGAGAGAGAGAATGGGTGACTGCTGTGTGTGTGAGAGAGAATGGGTGACTGCTGTGTGTGTGAGAAAGGCTGACTGCTGTGTCTGTGAGAGTGAATGGGTGGCTGCTGTGTGTGTGTGAGAGAGAATGGATGGCTGCTGTGTGTGTGAGAGAGAATGGGTGGCTGCTGTGTGTGTGAGAGAGAATGGATGACTGCTGTGTGTGTGAGAGAGAATGGGTGGCTGCTCTGTATGAGAGAATGGGTGGCTGCTGTGTTGTGAGAATGGGTGGCTGCTGTGTGTGTGAGAGAGAATGGGTGGCTGCTGTCAGTGTGAGAGAGAATGGGTGACTGCTGTGTGTGTGAGAGAGAATGGGTGACTGCTGTGTGTGTGAGAGAGAATGGATGGCTGCTGTGTGTGAGAGAGAGAGAATGGGTGACTGCTGTTTATGTGTGAGAGAGAATGGGTGACTGCTGTGTGTGTGTGAGAGAGAATGGATGGCTGCTGTGTGTGAGAGAGAATGGGTGGTTGCTGTGTGTGAGAGAGAGAGAGAGAGAGAGAGAGAGAGAGAATGGGTGGCTGCTGTGTGTGTGTGAGAGAGAATGGGTGGCTGCTGTGTGTGTGTGTGAGAGAGAATGGGTGACTGCTGTGTGTGTGAGAGAGAATGTTTGACGGCTGTGTGTGTGAGAGAGAATGGGTGACGGCTGTGTGTGTGAGAGAGACATAATGGGTGGCTGCTCTGTGTGTGTGACAGAGAATGGGTGGCTGCTGTGTGTGTGTGAGAGAGAATGGATGGCTGCTGTGTGTGTGAGAGAGAATGGGTGGCTGCTGTGTGTGTGAGAGAATGGATGACTGCTGTGTGTGTGAGAGAGAATGGGTGGCTGCTCTGTGTGAGAGAATGGGTGGCTGCTGTGTTGTGAGAATGTGTGGCTGCTGTGTGTGTGAGAGAGAATGGGTGGCTGCTGTCTGTGTGAGAGAGAATGGGTGACTGCTGTGTGTGTGAGAGAGAATGGATGGCTGCTGTGTGTGAGAGAGAGAGAATGGGTGACTGCTGTGTGTGTGGTGTGTGAGAAAGAATGGATGGCTGCTGTGTGTGAGAGAGAATGGGTGGCTGCTGTATGTGTGAGAGAGAATGGGTGACTGCTGTGTGTGTGAGAGAGACTGGGTGACTGCTGTGTGTGTGAGAGAGAATGGGTGGCTGCTGTGTGTGTGAGAGAGTGAGAATGGGTGGCTGCTGTGTGTGTGTGAGAGACATAATGGGTGGCTGCTGTGTGTGTGAGTGTGAGAGAATGGGTGGCTACTGTGTGTGTGTGAGAGTGAATGGATGGCTGCTGTGTGTGTGTGAGAATGGGTGGCTGCTGTATGTGTGAGAGAGAATGGGTGGCTGCTGTGTGTGTGAGAGAGAGAATGGGTGACTGCTGTGTTTGTGAAAGAGAGAATGGGTGGCTGCTGTGTGCGTGAGAGAATGGGTGGCTGCTGTGTATGTGAGAGAATGGGTGGCTGCTGTGTGTTTGAGAGAGAGAATGGGTGACTGCTGTGTGTGTGAGAGAGAATGGGTGACTGCTGTGTGTGTGAGAAAGGCTGACTGCTGTGTCTGTGAGAGTGAATGGGTGGCTGCTGTGTGTGTGTGAGAGAGAATGGATGGCTGCTGTGTGTGTGAGAGAGAATGGGTGGCTGCTGTGTGTGTGAGAGAGAATGGATGACTGCTGTGTGTGTGAGAGAGAATGGGTGGCTGCTCTGTATGAGAGAATGGGTGGCGCTGTGATGTGAGAATGGGTGGCTGCTGTGTGTGTGAGAGAGAATGGGTGGCTGCTGTCAGTGTGAGAGAGAATGGGTGACTGCTGTGTGTGTGAGAGAGAATGGGTGACTGCTGTGTGTGTGAGAGAGAATGGATGGCTGCTGTGTGTGAGAGAGAGAGAATGGGTGACTGCTGTTTATGTGTGAGAGAGAATGGGTGACTGCTGTGTGTGTGTGAGAGAGAATGGATGGCTGCTGTGTGTGAGAGAAAATGGGTGGCTGCTGTGTGTGTGAGAGAGAATGGGTGACTGCTGTGTGTGTGAGAGAGAATGGGTGACGGCTGTGTGTGTGTGAGAGAGAGAATGGGTGGCTGCTGTGTGTGTGAGAGAGAGAATGGGTGACTGCTGTGTTTGTGAAAGAGAGAATGGGTGGCTGCTGTGTGTGTGAGAGAATGGGTGGCTGCTGTGTATGTGAGAGAATGGGTGGCTGCTGTGTGTGTGAGAGAGAGAATGGGTGACTGCTGTGTGTGTGAGAGAGAATGGGTGACTGCTGTGTGTGAGAGAGAAAGGGTGACTGCTGTGTCTGTGAGAGTGAATGGGTGGCTGCTGTGTGTGTGTGAGAGAGAATGGATGGCTGCTGTGTGTGTGAGAGAGAATGGGTGGCTGCTGTGTGTGTGAGAGAGAATGGATGACTGCTGTGTGTGTGAGAGAGAATGGGTGGCTGCTGTGTGTGAGAGAGAATGGGTGGTTGCTGTGTGGGAGAGAGAGAGAGAATGGGTGGCTGCTGTGTGTGTGAGAGAGAGAATGGGTGGCTGCTGTGTGTGTGAGAGAGAGAATGGGTGACTGCTGTGTGTGTGAGAGAGAATGGGTGACTGCTGTGTGTGTGAGAGAGTGAGAATGGGTGGCTGCTGTGTGTGTGTGAGAGACATAATGGGTGGCTGCTGTGTGTGTGAGTGTGAGAGAATGGGTGGCTACTGTGTGTGTGTGAGAGTGAATGGATGGCTGCTGTGTGTGTGTGAGAATGGGTGGCTGCTGTATGTGTGAGAGAGAATGGGTGGCTGCTGTGTGTGTGAGAGAGAATGGGTGGCTGCTGTGTGTGTGAGAGAGAATGGATGGCTGCTGTGTGTGTGAGAGAGAATGGATGACTGCTGTGTGTGTATTAGAGAATGGATGGCTCCTGTGTGTGTGTGTGAGAGAGAGAGAATGGGTGGCTGGTGTTTGTGTGAGAGAATGGGTGGCTAGTGTTTGTCTGAGAGAATGGGTGGCTGCTGTGTGTGTGTGAGAGAATGGGTGGCTGCTCTGTGTGAGAGAATGGGTGGCTGCTGTGTTGTGGGAATGGGTGGCTGCTGTGTGTGTGAGAGAGATTGGGTGGCTGCTGTCTGTGTGACAGAGAATGGGTGACTGCTGTGTGTGTGAGAGAGAATGGATGGCTGCTGTGTGTGAGAGAGAGAGAATGGGTGACTGCTTTTTGTGTGCGAGAGAGAATGGGTGACTGCTGTTTGTGTGTGAGAGAGAATGGATGGCTGCTGTGTGTGAGAGAGAATGGGTGGTTGCTGTGTGTGAGAGAGAGAGAGAGAGAGAGAATGGGTGGCTGCTGTGTGTGTGTGAGAGAGAATGGGTGGCTGCTGTGTGTGTGTGAGAGAGAATGGGTGGCTGCTGTGTGTGTGTGTGAGAGAGAATGGGTGACTGCTGTGTGTGTGAGAGAGAATGTTTGACGGCTGTGTGTGTGAGAGAGAATGGGTGACGGCTGTGTGTGTGAGAGAGACATAATGGGTGGCTGCTCTGTGTGTGTGTGACAGAGAATGGGTGGCTGCTGTGTGTGTGTGAGAGAGAATGGATGGCTGCTGTGTGTGTGAGAGAGAATGGGTGGCTGCTGTGTGTGTGAGAGAATGGATGACTGCTGTGTGTGTGAGAGAGAATGGGTGGCTGCTCTGTGTGAGAGAATGGGTGGCTGCTGTGTTGTGAGAATGTGTGGCTGCTGTGTGTGTGAGAGAGAATGGGTGGCTGCTGTCTGTGTGAGAGAGAATGGGTGACTGCTGTGTGTGTGAGAGAGAATGGATGGCTGCTGTGTGTGAGAGAGAGAGAATGGGTGACTGCTGTGTGTGTGGTGTGTGAGAAAGAATGGATGGCTGCTGTGTGTGAGAGAGAATGGGTGGCTGCTGTATGTGTGAGAGAGAATGGGTGACTGCTGTGTGTGTGAGAGAGACTGGGTGACTGCTGTGTGTGTGAGAGAGAATGGGTGGCTGCTGTGTGTGTGAGAGAGTGAGAATGGGTGGCTGCTGTGTGTGTGTGAGAGACATAATGGGTGGCTGCTGTGTGTGTGAGTGTGAGAGAATGGGTGGCTACAGTGTGTGTGTGAGAGTGAATGGATGGCTGCTGTGTGTGTGTGAGAATGGGTGGCTGCTGTATGTGTGAGAGAGAATGGGTGGCTGCTGTGTGTGTGAGAGAGAATGGGTGGCTGCTGTGTGTGTGAGAGAGAATGGATGGCTGCTGTGTGTGTGAGAGAGAATGGATGACTGCTGTGTGTGTATTAGAGAATGGATGGCTCCTGTGTGTGTGTGTGAGAGAGAGAGAATGGGTGGCTGGTGTTTGTGTGAGAGAATGGGTGGCTAGTGTTTGTCTGAGAGAATGGGTGGCTGCTGTGTGTGTGTGAGAGAATGGGTGGCTGCTCTGTGTGAGAGAATGGGTGGCTGCTGTGTTGTGGGAATGGGTGGCTGCTGTGTGTGTGAGAGAGATTGGGTGGCTGCTGTCTGTGTGACAGAGAATGGGTGACTGCTGTGTGTGTGAGAGAGAATGGATGGCTGCTGTGTGTGAGAGAGAGAGAATGGGTGACTGCTGTTTGTGTGTGAGAGAGAATGGGTGACTGCTGTTTGTGTGTGAGAGAGAATGGATGGCTGCTGTGTGTGAGAGAGAATGGGTGGTTGCTGTGTGTGAGAGAGAGAGAGAGAGAGAATGGGTGGCTGCTGTGTGTGTGTGAGAGAGAATGGGTGGCTGCTGTGTGTGTGTGAGAGAGAATGGGTGGCTGCTGTGTGTGTGTGAGAGAGAATGGGTGGCTGCTGTGTGTGTGTGTGAGAGAGAATGGGTGACTGCTGTGTGTGTGAGAGAGAATGTTTGACGGCTGTGTGTGTGAGAGAGAATGGGTGACGGCTGTGTGTGTGAGAGAGACATAATGGGTGGCTGCTCTGTGTGTGTGAGAGAGAATGGGTGGCTGCTGTGTGTGTGTGAGAGAGAATGGATGGCTGCTGTGTGTGTGAGAGAGAATGGATGGCTGCTGTGTGTGTGAGAGAATGGATGACTGCTGTGTGTGTGAGAGAGAATGGGTGGCTGCTCTGTGTGAGAGAATTGGTGGCTGCTGTGTTGTGAGAATGTGTGGCTGCTGTGTGTGTGAGAGAGAATGGGTGGCTGCTGTCTGTGTGAGAGAGAATGGGTGACTGCTGTGTGTGTGAGAGAGAATGGATGGCTGCTGTGTGTGAGAGAGAGAGAATGGGTGACTGCTGTGTGTGTGTGAGAAAGAATGGATGGCTGCTGTGTGTGAGAGAGAATGGGTGGCTGCTGTATGTGTGAGAGAGAATGGGTGGCTGCTGTGTGTGTGAGAGAGAATGGGTGACTGCTGTGTGTGTGAGAGATAATGGGTGATGGCTGTGTGTGTGTGAGAGAGGGAATGGGTGGCTGCTTTGTGTGTGAGAGAGAGAATGGGTGACTGCTGTGTTTGTGAAAGAGAGTTTGGGTGGCTGTTGTGTGTGTGAGAGAATGGGTGGCTGCTGTGTATGTGAGAGAATGGGTGGCTGCTGTGTGTGTGAGAGAGAGAATGGGTGACTGCTGTGTGTGTGAGAGAGAATGGGTGACTGCAGTGTGTGTGAGAGAGAGAAAGGGTGACTGCTGTGTCTGTGAGAGTGAATGGGTGGCTGCTGTGTGTGTGTGAGAGAGAGAATGGATGGCTTCTGTGTGTGTGAGAGAGAATGGGTGGCTGCTGTGTGTGTGAGAGAGAATGGATGACTGCTCTGTGTGTGAGAGAGAATGGGTGGCTGCTGTGTGTGAGAGAGAATGGGTGGTTGCTGTGTGTGAGAGAGAGAGAATGGGTGGCTGCTGTGTGTGTGAGAGAGAGAATGGGTGACTGCTGTGTGTGTGAGAGAATGGGTGATTGCTGTGTGTGTGAGAGAGAAAGGGTGACTGCTGTGTCTGTGAGAGTGAATGGGTGGCCGCTGTGTGTGTGTGAGAGAGAATGGATGGCTGCTGTGTGTGTGAGAGAGAATGGGTGGCTGCTGTGTGTGTGAGAGAGAATGGATGACTGCTGTGTGTGTGAGAGAGAATGGGTGGCTGCTCTGTGTGAGAGAATGGGTGGCTGCTGTGTTGTGAGAATGGGTGGCTGCTGTGTGTGTGAGTGAGAATGGGTGGCTGCTGTCAGTGTGAGAGAGAATGGGTGACTGCTGTGTGTGTGAGAGAGAATGGATGGCTGCTGTGTGTGAGAGAGAGAGAATGGGTGACTGCTGCTTGTGTGTGAGAGAGAATGGGTGACTGCTGTGTGTGTGTGAGAGAGAGTGGATGGCTGCTGTGTGAGAGAGAAAATGGGTGGCTGCTGTGTGTGTGAGAGAGAATGGGTGACTGCTGTGTGTGTGAGAGAGAATGGGTGACGGCTGTGTGTGTGTGTGAGAGAGAGAATGGGTGGCTGCTGTGTGTGTGAGAGAGAGAATGGGTGACTGCTGGGTTTGTGAAAGAGAGAATGGGTGGCTCCTGTGTGTGTGAGAGAATGGGTGGCTGCTGTGTATGTGAGAGAATGGGTGGCTGCTGTGTGTGTGAGAGAGAATGGGTGGCTGCTCTGTGTGAGAGAATGGGTGGCTGCTGTGTGTGTGTGAGAGAGAGAATGGGTGGCTGCTGTGTGTGTGTGAGAGAGAGAATGGGTGGCTGCTGTGTGTGAGAGAGAATGGGTGGCTGCTGTGTGTGTGTGAGAGAGAATGGGTGACTGCTGTGTGTGTGAAAGAGAGAATGGTGGCTGCTGTGTGTGTGTGAGAATGGGTGGCTGCTGTGTGTGAGAGAGAGAATGGGTGGCTGCGGTGTGTGGGAGAGAGAATGGGTGACTGCTGTGTGTGTGTGAGAGAGAGAGAATGGGTGGCTGGTGTTTGTGTGAGAGAATGGGTGGCTGGTGTTTCTCTGAGAGAATGGGTGGCTGCTGTGTGTGTGAGAGAGAATGGGTGGCTGCTCTTTGTGAGAGAATGGGTGGCTGCTGTGTTGTGAGAATGGGTGGCTGCTGTGTGTGTGAGAGAGAATGGGTGGCTGCAGTCTGTGTGAGAGAGAATGGGTGACTGCTGTGTGTGTGAGAGAGAGAGAGAATGGGTGACTGCTGTTTGTGTGTGAGAGAGAATGGGTGACTGCTGTGTGTGTGTGAGAGAGAATGGATGGCTGCTGTGTGTGAGAGAGAATGGGTGGCTGCTGTATGTGTGAGAGAGAATGGGTGGCTGCTGTGTGTGTGAGAGAGAATGGGTGACTGCTGTGTGTGTGTGAGAGAGAATGGGTGTCGGCTGTGTGTGTGTGAGAGAGAGAATGGGTGGCTGCTGTGTGTGTGAGAGAGAGAATGGGTGACTGCTGTGTTTGTGAAAGAGAGAATGGGTGGCTGCTGTGTGTGTGAGAGAATGGGTGGCTGCTGTGTATGTGAGAGAATGGGTGGCTGCTGTGTGTTTGAGAGAGAGAATGGGTGACTGCTGTGTGTGTGAGAGAGAATGGGTGACTACTGTGTGTGTGAGAGAGAAAGGGTGACTGCTGTGTCTGTGAGAGTGAATGGGTGGCTGCTGTGTGTGTGTGAGAGAGAATGGATGGCTGCTGTATGTGTGAGAGAGAATGGGTGGCTGCTGTGTGTGTGAGAGAGAATGGGTGGCTGCTGTGTGTGTGAGAGAGAATGGATGGCTGCTGTGTGTGTGAGAGAGAATGGATGACTGCTGTGTGTGTATTAGAGAATGGATGGCTCCTGTGTGTGTGTGTGTGAGAGAGAGAGAATGGGTGGCTGGTGTTTGTGTGAGAGAATGGGTGGCTAGTGTTTGTCTGAGAGAATGGGTGGCTGCTGTGTGTGTGTGAGAGAATGGGTGGCTGCTCTGTGTGAGAGAATGGGTGGCTGCTGTGTTGTGGGAATGGGTGGCTGCTGTGTGTGTGAGAGAGATTGGGTGGCTGCTGTCTGTGTGACAGAGAATGGGTGACTGCTGTGTGTGTGAGAGAGAATGGATGGCTGCTGTGTGTGAGAGAGAGAGAATGGGTGACTGCTTTTTGTGTGTGAGAGAGAATGGGTGACTGCTGTTTGTGTGTGAGAGAGAATGGATGGCTGCTGTGTGTGAGAGAGAATGGGTGGTTGCTGTGTGTGAGAGAGAGAGAGAGAGAATGGGTGGCTGCTGTGTGTGTGTGAGAGAGAATGGGTGGCTGCTGTGTGTGTGTGTGAGAGAGAATGGGTGACTGCTGTGTGTGTGAGAGAGAATGTTTGACGGCTGTGTGTGTGAGAGAGAATGGGTGACGGCTGTGTGTGTGAGAGAGACATAATGGGTGGCTGCTCTGTGTGTGTGACAGAGAATGGGTGGCTGCTGTGTGTGTGTGAGAGAGAATGGATGGCTGCTGTGTGTGTGAGAGAGAATGGGTGGCTGCCGTGTGTGTGAGAGAATGGATGACTGCTGTGTGTGTGAGAGAGAATGGGTGGCTGCTCTGTGTGAGAGAATGGGTGGCTGCTGTGTTGTGAGAATGTGTGGCTGCTGTGTGTGTGAGAGAGAATGGGTGGCTGCTGTCTGTGTGAGAGAGAATGGGTGACTGCTGTGTGTGTGAGAGAGAATGGATGGCTGCTGTGTGTGAGAGAGAGAGAATGGGTGACTGCTGTGTGTGTGTGAGAAAGAATGGATGGCTGCTGTGTGTGAGAGAGAATGGGTGGCTGCTGTATGTGTGAGAGAGAATGGGTGACTGCTGTGTGTGTGAGAGAGACTGGGTGACTGCTGTGTGTGTGAGAGAGAATGGGTGGCTGCTGTGTGTGTGAGAGAGTGAGAATGGGTGGCTGCTGTGTGTGTGTGAGAGACATAATGGGTGGCTGCTGTGTGTGTGAGTGTGAGAGAATGGGTGGCTACTGTGTGTGTGTGAGAGTGAATGGATGGCTGCTGTGTGTGTGTGAGAATGGGTGGCTGCTGTATGTGTGAGAGAGAATGGGTGGCTGCTGTGTGTGTGAGAGAGAATGGGTGGCTGCTGTGTGTGTGAGAGAGATTGGATGGCTGCTGTGTGTGTGAGAGAGAATGGATGACTGCTGTGTGTGTATTAGAGAATGGATGGCTCCTGTGTGTGTGTGTGAGAGAGAGAGAATGGGTGGCTGGTGTTTGTGTGAGAGAATGGGTGGCTAGTGTTTGTCTGAGAGAATGGGTGGCTGCTGTGTGTGTGTGAGAGAATGGGTGGCTGCTCTGTGTGAGAGAATGGGTGGCTGCTGTGTTGTGGGAATGGGTGGCTGCTGTGTGTGTGAGAGAGATTGGGTGGCTGCTGTCTGTGTGACAGAGAATGGGTGACTGCTGTGTGTGTGAGAGAGAATGGATGGCTGCTGTGTGTGAGAGAGAGAGAATGGGTGACTGCTGTTTGTGTGTGAGAGAGAATGGGTGACTGCTGATTGTGTGTGAGAGAGAATGGATGGCTGCTGTGTGTGAGAGAGAATGGGTGGTTGCTGTGTGTGAGAGAGAGAGAGAGAGAATGGGTGGCTGCTGTGTGTGTGTGAGAGAGAATGGGTGGCTGCTGTGTGTGTGTGTGAGAGAGAATGGGTGACTGCTGTGTGTGTGAGAGAGAATGTTTGACGGCTGTGTGTGTGAGAGAGAATGGGTGACGGCTGTGTGTGTGAGAGAGACATAATGGGTGGCTGCTCTGTGTGTGTGAGAGAGAATGGATGGCTGCTGTGCGTGAGAGAGAGAGAATGGGTGACTGCTGTGTGTGTGAGAGAGAATGGGTGGCTGCTGTGTGTGTGAGAGAGAGAATGGGTGACTGCTGTGTGTGTGAGAGAGAAAGGGTGACTGCTGTGTCTGTGAGAGTGAATGGGTGGCTGCTGTGTGTGTGAGAGAGAATGGGTGGCTGCTGTCTGTGTGAGAGAGAATGGGTGACTGCTGTGTGTGTGAGAGAGAATGGATGGCTGCTGTGTGTGTGAGAGAGAATGGATGGCTGCTGTGTGTGTGAGAGAATGGATGACTGCTGTGTGTGTGAGAGAGAATGGGTGGCTGCTCTGTGTGAGAGAATGGGTGGCTGCTGTGTTGTGAGAATGTGTGGCTGCTGTGTGTGTGAGAGAGAATGGGTGGCTGCTGTCTGTGTGAGAGAGAATGGGTGACTGCTGTGTGTGTGAGAGAGAATGGATGGCTGCTGTGTGTGAGAGAGAGAGAATGGGTGACTGCTGTGTGTGTGTGAGAAAGAATGGATGGCTGCTGTGTGTGAGAGAGAATGGGTGGCTGCTGTATGTGTGAGAGAGAATGGGTGGCTGCTGTGTGTGTGAGAGAGAATGGGTGACTGCTGTGTGTGTGAGAGATAATGGGTGATGGCTGTGTGTGTGTGAGAGAGGGAATGGGTGGCTGCTGTGTGTGTGAGAGAGAGAATGGGTGACTGCTGTGTTTGTGAAAGAGAGTTTGGGTGGCTGCTGTGTGTGTGAGAGAATGGGTGGCTGCTGTGTATGTGAGAGAATGGGTGGCTGCTGTGTGTGTGAGAGAGAGAATGGGTGACTGCTGTGTGTGTGAGAGAGAATGGGTGACTGCAGTGTGTGTGAGAGAGAGAAAGGGTGACTGCTGTGTCTGTGAGAGTGAATGGGTGGCTGCTGTGTGTGTGTGAGAGAGAGAATGGATGGCTTCTGTGTGTGTGAGAGAGAATGGGTGGCTGCTGTGTGTGTGAGAGAGAATGGATGACTGCTCTGTGTGTGAGAGAGAATGGGTGGCTGCTGTGTGTGAGAGAGAATGGGTGGTTGCTGTGTGTGAGAGAGAGAGAATGGGTGGCTGCTGTGTGTGTGAGAGAGAGAATGGGTGGCTGCTGTGTGTGTGAGAGAGAGAATGGGTGACTGCTGTGTGTGAGAGAGAATGGGTGACTGCTGTGTGTGTGAGAGAGAATGGGTGGCTGCTGTGTGTGTGAGAGAGTGAGAATGGGTGGCTGCTGTGTGTGTGTGAGAGACATAATGGGTGGCTGCTCTGTGTGTGTGAGAGAGAATGGGTGGCTGCTGTGTGTGTGAGAGAGTGAGAATGGGTGGCTGCTGTGTGTGTGTGAGGGACATAATGGGTGGCTGCTGTGTGTGTGAGTGTGAGAGAATGGGTGGCTACTGTGTGTGTGAGAGTGAATGGGTGGCTGCAGTGTGTGTGAGAATGGGTGGCTTCAGTATGTGTAAGAGAGAATGGGTGGCTGCTGTGTGTGTGAGAGAGAATGGGTGACTGCTGTGTGTGTGAGAGAGAATGGGTGACGGCTGTGTGTGTGTGAGAGAGAGAATGGGTGGCTGCTGTGTGTGAGAGAGAATGGGTGGTTGCTGTGTGTGAGAGAGAGAGAGAGAATGGGTGGCTGCTGTGTGTGTGTGAGAGAGAATGGGTGGCTGCTGTGTGTGTGTGTGAGAGAGAATGGGTGACTGCTGTGTGTGTGAGAGAGAATGTTTGACGGCTGTGTGTGTGAGAGAGAATGGGTGACGGCTGTGTGTGAGAGAGACATAATGGGTGGCTGCTCTGTGTGTGTGAGAGAGAATGGGTGGCTGCTGTGTGTGTGTGAGAGAGAATGGATGGCTGCTGTGTGTGTGAGAGAGAATGGATGGCTGCTGTGTGTGTGAGAGAATGGATGACTGCTGTGTGTGTGAGAGAGAATGGGTGGCTGCTCTGTGTGAGAGAATGGGTGGCTGCTGTGTTGTGAGAATGTGTGGCTGCTGTGTGTGTGAGAGAGAATGGGTGGCTGCTGTCTGTGTGAGAGAGAATGGGTGACTGCTGTGTGTGTGAGAGAGAATGGATGGCTGCTGTGTGTGAGAGAGAGAGAATGGGTGACTGCTGTGTGTGTGTGAGAAAGAATGGATGGCTGCTGTGTGTGAGAGAGAATGGGTGGCTGCTGTATGTGTGAGAGAGAATGGGTGGCTGCTGTGTGTGTGAGAGAGAATGGGTGACTGCTGTGTGTGTGAGAGATAATGGGTGATGGCTGTGTGTGTGTGAGAGAGGGAATGGGTGGCTGCTGTGTGTGTGAGAGAGAATGGGTGACTGCTGTGTTTGTGAAAGAGAGTTTGGGTGGCTGCTGTGTGTGTGAGAGAATGGGTGGCTGCTGTGTATGTGAGAGAATGGGTGGCTGCTGTGTGTGTGAGAGAGAGAATGGGTGACTGCTGTGTGTGTGAGAGAGAATGGGTGACTGCAGTGTGTGTGAGAGAGAGAAAGGGTGACTGCTGTGTCTGTGAGAGTGAATGGGTGGCTGCTGTGTGTGTGTGAGAGAGAGAATGGATGGCTTCTGTGTGTGTGAGAGAGAATGGGTGGCTGCTGTGTGTGTGAGAGAGAATGGATGACTGCTCTGTGTGTGAGAGAGAATGGGTGGCTGCTGTGTGTGAGAGAGAATGGGTGGTTGCTGTGTGTGAGAGAGAGAGAATGGGTGGCTGCTGTGTGTGTGAGAGAGAGAATGGGTGGCTGCTGTGTGTGTGAGAGAGAGAATGGGTGACTGCTGTGTGTGAGAGAGAATGGGTGACTGCTGTGTGTGTGAGAGAGAATGGGTGGCTGCTGTGTGTGTGAGAGAGTGAGAATGGGTGGCTGCTGTGTGTGTGTGAGAGACATAATGGGTGGCTGCTCTGTGTGTGTGAGAGAGAATGGGTGGCTGCTGTGTGTGTGAGAGAGTGAGAATGGGTGGCTGCTGTGTGTGTGTGAGGGACATAATGGGTGGCTGCTGTGTGTGTGAGTGTGAGAGAATGGGTGGCTACTGTGTGTGTGAGAGTGAATGGGTGGCTGCAGTGTGTGTGAGAATGGGTGGCTTCAGTATGTGTAAGAGAGAATGGGTGGCTGCTGTGTGTGTGAGAGAGAATGGGTGACTGCTGTGTGTGTGAGAGAGAATGGATGGCTGCTGTGTGTGTGAGAGAGAATGGATGACTGCTGTGTGTGTGAGAGAGAATTGGGTGGCTGCTCTGTGTGAGAGAATGGGTGGCTGCTGTGTTGTGAGAATGGGTGGCTGCTGTGTGTGTGAGTGAGAATGGGTGGCTGCTGTCAGTGTGAGAGAGAATGGGTGACTGCTGTGTGTGTGAGAGAGAATGGATGGCTGCTGTGTGTGAGAGAGAGAGAATGGGTGACTGCTGCTTGTGTGTGAGAGAGAATGGGTGACTGCTGTGTGTGTGTGAGAGAGAGTGGATGGCTGCTGTGTGAGAGAGAAAATGGGTGGCTGCTGTGTGTGTGAGAGAGAATGGGTGACTGCTGTGTGTGTGAGAGAGAATGGGTGACGGCTGTGTGTGTGTGTGAGAGAGAGAATGGGTGGCTGCTGTGTGTGTGAGAGAGAGAATGGGTGACTGCTGGGTTTGTGAAAGAGAGAATGGGTGGCTGCTGTGTGTGTGAGAGAATGGGTGGCTGCTGTGTATGTGAGAGAATGGGTGGCTGCTGTGTGTGTGAGAGAGAATGGGTGGCTGCTCTGTGTGAGAGAATGGGTGGCTGCTGTGTGTGTGTGAGAGAGAGAATGGGTGGCTGCTGTGTGTGTGTGAGAGAGAGAATGGGTGGCTGCTGTGTGTGTGTGAGAGAGAATGGGTGGCTGCTGTGTGTGTGTGAGAGAGAATGGGTGACTGCTGTGTGTGTGAAAGAGAATGGTGGCTGCTGTGTGTGTGTGAGAATGGGTGGCTGCTGTGTGTGAGAGAGAGAATGGGTGGCTGCGGTGTGTGGGAGAGAGAATGGGTGACTGCTGTGTGTGTGTGAGAGAGAGAGAATGGGTGGCTGGTGTTTGTGTGAGAGAATGGGTGGCTGGTGTTTCTCTGAGAGAATGGGTGGCTGCTGTGTGTGTGAGAGAGAATGGGTGGCTGCTGTGTTGTGAGAATGGGTGGCTGCTGTGTGTGTGAGAGAGAATGGGTGGCTGCAGTCTGTGTGAGAGAGAATGGGTGACTGCTGTGTGTGTGAGAGAGAGAATGGATGGCTGCTGTGTGTGAGAGAGAGAGAGAATGGGTGACTGCTGTTTGTGTGTGAGAGAGAATGGGTGACTGCTGTGTGTGTGTGAGAGAGAATGGATGGCTGCTGTGTGTGAGAGAGAATGGGTGGCTGCTGTATGTGTGAGAGAGAATGGGTGGCTGCTGTGTGTGTGAGAGAGAATGGGTGACTGCTGTGTGTGTGAGAGAGAACGGGTGTCGGCTGTGTGTGTGTGAGAGAGAGAATGGGTGGCTGCTGTGTGTGTGAGAGAGAGAATGGGTGACTGCTGTGTTTGTGAAAGAGAGAATGGGTGGCTGCTGTGTGTGTGAGAGAATGGGTGGCTGCTGTGTATGTGAGAGAATGGGTGGCTGCTGTGTGTTTGAGAGAGAGAATGGGTGACTGCTGTGTGTGTGAGAGAGAATGGGTGACTGCTGTGTGTGTGAGAGAGAAAGGGTGACTGCTGTGTCTGTGAGAGTGAATGGGTGGCTGCTGTGTGTGTGTGAGAGAGAATGGATGGCTGCTGTGTGTGTGAGAGAGAATGGGTGGCTGCTGTGTGTGTGAGAGAGAATGGATGACTGCTGTGTGTGTGAGAGAGAATGGGTGGCTGCTCTGTGTGAGAGAATGGGTGGCTGCTGTGTTGTGAGAATGGGTGGCTGCTGTGTGTGTGAGAGAGAATGGGTGGCTGCTGTCAGTGTGAGAGAGAATGGGTGACTGCTGTGTGTGTGAGAGAGAATGGGTGACTGCTGTGTGTGTGAGAGAGAATGGATGGCTGCTGTGTGTGAGAGAGAGAGAATGGGTGACTGCTGTTTATGTGTGAGAGAGAATGGGTGACTGCTGTGTGTGTGTGAGAGAGAATGGATGGCTGCTGTGTGTGAGAGAAAATGGGTGGCTGCTGTGTGTGTGAGAGAGAATGGGTGACTGCTGTGTGTGTGAGAGAGAATGGGTGACGGCTGTGTGTGTGTGAAAGAAAGGGTGACTGCTGTGTCTGTGAGAGTGAATGGGTGGCTGCTGTGTGTGTGTGATAGAGAATGGATGGCTGCTGTGTGTGTGAGAGAGAATGGATGGCTGCTGTGTGTGTGAGAGAGAATGGATGACTGCTGTGTGTGTGAGAGAGAATGGGTGGCTGCTCTGTGTGAGAGAATGGGTGGCTGCTGTGTTGTGAGAATGGGTGGCTGCTGTGTGTGTGAGAGAGAATGGGTGGCTGCTGTCAGTGTGAGAGAGAATGGGTGACTGTTGTGTGTGTGAGAGAGAATGGGTGACTGCTGTGTGTGTGAGAGAGAATGGATGGCTGCTGTGTGTGAGAGAGAGAGAATGGGTGACTGCTGTTTATGTGTGAGAGAGAATGGGTGACTGCTGTGTGTGTGTGAGAGAGAATGGATGGCTGCTGTGTGTGAGAGAAAATGGGTGGCTGCTGTGTGTGTGAGAGAGAATGGGTGACTGCTGTGTGTGTGAGAGAGAATGGGTGACGGCTGTGTGTGTGTGAGAGAGAGAATGGGTGGCTGCTGTGTGTGTGAGATAGAGAATGGGTGACTGCTGTGTTTGTGAAAGAGAGAATGGGTGGCTGCTGTGTGTGTGAGAGAATGGGTGGCTGCTGTGTATGTGAGAGAATGGGTGGCTGCTGTGTGTGTGAGAGAGAGAATGGGTGACTGCTGTGTGTGTGAGAGAGAATGGGTGACTGCTGTGTGTGAGAGAGAAAGGGTGACTGCTGTGTCTGTGAGAGTGAATGGGTGGCTGCTGTGTGTGTGTGAGAGAGAATGGATGGCTGCTGTGTGTGTGAGAGAGAATGGGTGGCTGCTGTGTGTGTGAGAGAGAATGGATGACTGCTGTGTGTGTGAGAGAGAATGGGTGGCTGCTGTGTGTGAGAGAGAATGGGTGGTTGCTGTGTGGGAGAGAGAGAGAGAATGGGTGCCTGCTGTGTGTGTGAGAGAGAGAATGGGTGGCTGCTGTGTGTGTGAGAGAGAGAATGGGTGACTGCTGTGTGTGTGAGAGAGAATGGGTGACTGCTGTGTGTGTGAGAGAGAATGGGTGGCTGCTGTGTGTGTGAGAGAGTGAGAATGGGTGGCTGCTGTGTGTGTGTGAGAGACATAATGGGTGGCTGCTGTGTGTGTGAGTGTGAGAGAATGGGTGGCTACTGTGTGTGTGTGAGAGTGAATGGATGGCTGCTGTGTGTGTGTGAGAATGGGTGGCTGCTGTATGTGTGAGAGAGAATGGGTGGCTGCTGTGTGTGTGAGAGAGAATGGGTGGCTGCTGTGTGTGTGAGAGAGAATGGATGACTGCTGTGTGTGTATTAGAGAATGGATGGCTCCTGTGTGTGTGTGTGAGAGAGAGAGAGAATGGGTGGCTGGTGTTTGTGTGAGAGAATGGGTGGCTAGTGTTTGTCTGAGAGAATGGGTGGCTGCTGTGTGTGTGTGAGAGAATGGGTGGCTGCTCTGTGTGAGAGAATGGGTGGCTGCTGTGTTGTGGGAATGGGTGGCTGCTGTGTGTGTGAGAGAGATTGGGTGGCTGCTGTCTGTGTGACAGAGAATGGGTGACTGCTGTGTGTGTGAGAGAGAATGGATGGCTGCTGTGTGTGAGAGAGAGAGAATGGGTGACTGCTGTTTGTGTGTGAGAGAGAATGGGTGACTGCTGTTTGTGTGTGAGAGAGAATGGATGGCTGCTGTGTGTGAGAGAGAATGGGTGGTTGCTGTGTGTGAGAGAGAGAGAGAGAGAGAGAGAGAATGGGTGGCTGCTGTGTGTGTGTGAGAGAGAATGGGTGGCTGCTGTGTGTGTGTGTGAGAGAGAATGGGTGACTGCTGTGTGTGTGAGAGAGAATGTTTGACGGCTGTGTGTGTGAGAGAGAATGGGTGACGGCTGTGTGTGTGAGAGAGACATAATGGGTGGCTGCTCTGTGTGTGTGAGAGAGAATGGGTGGCTGCTGTGTGTGTGTGAGAGAGAATGGATGGCTGCTGTGTGTGTGAGAGAGAATGGATGGCTGCTGTGTGTGTGAGAGAATGGATGACTGCTGTGTGTGTGAGAGAGAATGGGTGGCTGCTCTGTGTGAGAGAATGGGTGGCTGCTGTGTTGTGAGAATGTGTGGCTGCTGTGTGTGTGAGAGAGAATGGGTGGCTGCTGTCTGTGTGAGAGAGAATGGGTGACTGCTGTGTGTGTGAGAGAGAATGGATGGCTGCTGTGTGTGAGAGAGAGAGAATGGGTGACTGCTGTGTGTGTGTGAGAAAGAATGGATGGCTGCTGTGTGTGAGAGAGAATGGGTGGCTGCTGTATGTGTGAGAGAGAATGGGTGGCTGCTGTGTGTGTGAGAGAGAATGGGTGACTGCTGTGTGTGTGAGAGATAATGGGTGATGGCTGTGTGTGTGTGAGAGAGGGAATGGGTGGCTGCTGTGTGTGTGAGAGAGAGAATGGGTGACTGCTGTGTTTGTGAAAGAGAGTTTGGGTGGCTGCTGTGTGTGTGAGAGAGAATGGATGACTGCTCTGTGTGTGAGAGAGAATGGGTGGCTGCTGTGTGTGAGAGAGAATGGGTGGTTGCTGTGTGTGAGAGAGAGAGAATGGGTGGCTGCTGTGTGTGTGTGAGAGAGAATGGGTGGCTGCTGTGTGTGTGTGTGAGAGAGAATGGGTGACTGCTGTGTGTGTGAGAGAGAATGTTTGACGGCTGTGTGTGTGAGAGAGAATGGGTGACGGCTGTGTGTGTGAGAGAGACATAATTGGTGGCTGCTCTGTGTGTGAGAGAGAATGGGTGGCTGCTGTGTGTGTGTGAGAGAGAATGGATGGCTGCTGTGTGTGTGAGAGAGAATGGATGGCTGCTGTGTGTGTGAGAGAATGGATGACTGCTGTGTGTGTGAGAGAGAATGGGTGGCTGCTCTGTGTGAGAGAATGGGTGGCTGCTGTGTTGTGAGAATGTGTGGCTGCTGTGTGTGTGAGAGAGAATGGGTGGCTGCTGTCTGTGTGAGAGAGAATGGGTGACTGCTGTGTGTGTGAGAGAGAATGGATGGCTGCTGTGTGTGAGAGAGAGAGAATGGGTGACTGCTGTGTGTGTGTGAGAAAGAATGGATGGCTGCTGTGTGTGAGAGAGAATGGGTGGCTCCTGTATGTGTGAGAGAGAATGGGTGGCTGCTGTGTGTGTGAGAGAGAATGGGTGACTGCTGTGTGTGTGAGAGATAATGGGTGATGGCTGTGTGTGTGTGAGAGAGGGAATGGGTGGCTGCTGTGTGTGTGAGAGAGAGAATGGGTGACTGCTGTGTTTGTGAAAGAGAGTTTGGGTGGCTGCTGTGTGTGTGAGAGAATGGGTGGCTGCTGTGTATGTGAGAGAATGGGTGGCTGCTGTGTGTGTGTGAGAGAGAATGGGTGACTGCTGTGTGTGTGAGAGAGAATGGGTGACTGCAGTGTGTGTGAGAGAGAGAGAATGGATGGCTTCTGTGTGTGTGAGAGAGAATGGGTGGCTGCTGTGTG
This sequence comes from Taudactylus pleione, assembly GCA_031769625.1. Classification (NCBI taxonomy): domain Eukaryota; kingdom Metazoa; phylum Chordata; class Amphibia; order Anura; family Myobatrachidae; genus Taudactylus; species Taudactylus pleione. The sequence goes on along the minus strand of JAUIMM010000113.1, from coordinate 19,266,969 downwards.
TGTGAGAGAGAATGGATGACTGCTCTGTGTGTGAGAGAGAATGGGTGGCTGCTGTGTGTGAGAGAGAATGGGTGGTTGCTGTGTGTGAGAGAGAATGGGTGGCTGCTGTGTGTGTGTGAGAGAGAATGGGTGGCTGCTGTGTGTGTGAGAGAGAGAATGGGTGACTGCTGTGTGTGTGAGAGAGAATGGGTGACTGCTGTGTGTGTGAGAGAGAATGGGTGGCTGCTGTGTGTGTGAGAGAGTGAGAATGGGTGGCTGCTGTGTGTGTGTGAGAGACATAATGGGTGGCTGCTCTGTGTGTGTGAGAGAGAATGGGTGGCTGCTGTGTGTGTGAGAGAGTGAGAATGGGTGGCTGCTGTGTGTGTGTGAGGGACATAATGGGTGGCTGCTGTGTGTGTGAGTGTGAGAGAATGGGTGGCTACTGTGTGTGTGAGAGTGAATGGGTGGCTGCAGTGTGTGTGAGAATGGGTGGCTTCAGTATGTGTAAGAGAGAATGGGTGGCTGCTGTGTGTGTGAGAGAGAATGGGTGACTGCTGTGTGTGTGAGAGAGAATGGGTGACGGCTGTGTGTGTGTGAGAGAGAGAATGGGTGGCTGCTGTGTGTGTGAGAGAGAATGGGTGACTGCTATGTTTGTGAAAGAGAGAATGGGTGGCTGCTGTGTGTGTGAGAGAGAGAATGGGTGACTGCTGTGTGTGTGAGAGAGAATGGGTGACTGCTGTGTGTGTGAGAGAGAATGGGTGGCTGCTGTGTGTGTGAGAGAGTGAGAATGGGTGGCTGCTGTGTGTGTGTGAGAGACATAATGGGTGGCTGCTCTGTGTGTGTGAGAGAATGGGTGGCTGCTGTGTATGTGAGAGAATGGGTGGCTGCTGTGTGTGTGAGAGAGAGAATGGGTGACTGCTGTGTGTGTGAGAGAGAATGGGTGACTGCTGTGTGTGTGAGAGAGAAAGGGTGACTGCTGTGTCTGTGAGAGTGAATGGGTGGCCGCTGCGTGTGTGTGAGAGAGAATGGATGGCTGCTGTGTGTGTGAGAGAGAATGGGTGGCTGCTGTGTGTGTGAGAGAGAATGGATGACTGCTGTGTGTGTGAGAGAGAATGGGTGGCTGCTCTGTGTGAGAGAATGGGTGGCTGCTGTGTTGTGAGAATGGGTGGCTGCTGTGTGTGTGAGTGAGAATGGGTGGCTGCTGTCAGTGTGAGAGAGAATGGGTGACTGCTGTGTGTGTGAGAGAGAATGGATGGCTGCTGTGTGTGAGAGAGAGAGAATGGGTGACTGCTGCTTGTGTGTGAGAGAGAATGGGTGACTGCTGTGTGTGTGTGTGTGAGAGAGAGTGGATGGCTGCTGTGTGAGAGAGAAAATGGGTGGCTGCTGTGTGTGTGAGAGAGAATGGGTGACTGCTGTGTGTGTGAGAGAGAATGGGTGACGGCTGTGTGTGTGTGTGAGAGAGAGAATGGGTGGCTGCTGTGTGTGTGAGAGAGAGAATGGGTGACTGCTGGGTTTGTGAAAGAGAGAATGGGTGGCTGCTGTGTGTGTGAGAGAATGGGTGGCTGCTGTGTATGTGAGAGAATGGGTGGCTGCTGTGTGTGTGAGAGAGAATGGGTGGCTGCTCTGTGTGAGAGAATGGGTGGCTGCTCTGTGTGAGAGAATGGGTGGCTGCTGTGTGTGTGTGAGAGAGAGAATGGGTGGCTGCTGTGTGTGTGTGAGAGAGAGAATGGGTGGCTGCTGTGTGTGTGTGAGAGAGAATGGGTGGCTGCTGTGTGTGTGTGAGAGAGAATGGGTGACTGCTGTGTGTGTGAAAGAGAGAATGGTGGCTGCTGTGTGTGTGTGAGAATGGGTGGCTGCTGTGTGTGAGAGAGAGAATGGGTGGCTGCGGTGTGTGGGAGAGAGAATGGGGGACTGCTGTGTGTGTGTGAGAGAGAGAGAATGGGTGGCTGGTGTTTGTGTGAGAGAATGGGTGGCTGGTGTTTCTCTGAGAGAATGGGTGGCTGCTGTGTGTGTGAGAGAGAATGGGTGGCTGCTCTTTGTGAGAGAATGGGTGGCTGCTGTGTTGTGAGAATGGGTGGCTGCTGTGTGTGTGAGAGAGAATGGGTGGCTGCAGTCTGTGTGAGAGAGAATGGGTGACTGCTGTGTGTGTGAGAGAGAATGGATGGCTGCTGTGTGTGAGAGAGAGAGAATGGGTGACTGCTGTTTGTGTGTGAGAGAGAATGGGTGACTGCTGTGTGTGTGTGAGAGAGAATGGATGGCTGCTGTGTGTGAGAGAGAATGGGTGGCTGCTGTATGTGTGAGAGAGAATGGGTGGCTGCTGTGTGTGTGAGAGAGAATGGGTGACTGCTGTGTGTGTGAGAGAGAATGGGTGTCGGCTGTGTGTGTGTGAGAGAGAGAATGGGTGGCTGCTGTGTGTGTGAGAGAGAGAATGGGTGGCTGCTGTGTGTGTGAGAGAGAGAATGGGTGACTGCTGTGTTTGTGAAAGAGAGAATGGGTGACTGCTGTGTGTGTGTGAGAAATAATGGATGGCTGCTGTGTGTGAGAGAGAATGGGTGGCTGCTGTATGTGTGAGAGAGAATGGGTGACTGCTGTGTGTGTGAGAGAGACTGGGTGACTGCTGTGTGTGTGAGAGAGAATGGGTGGCTGCTGTGTGTGTGAGAGAGTGAGAATGGGTGGCTGCTGTGTGTGTGTGAGAGACATAATGGGTGGCTGCTGTGTGTGTGAGTGTGAGAGAATGGGTGGCTACTGTGTGTGTGTGAGAGTGAATGGATGGCTGCTGTGTGTGTGTGAGAATGGGTGGCTGCTGTATGTGTGAGAGAGAATGGGTGGCTGCTGTGTGTGTGAGAGAGAATGGGTGGCTGCTGTGTGTGTGAGAGAGAATGGATGGCTGCTGTGTGTGTGAGAGAGAATGGATGACTGCTGTGTGTGTATTAGAGAATGGATGGCTCCTGTGTGTGTGTGTGTGAGAGAGAGAGAATGGGTGGCTGGTGTTTGTGTGAGAGAATGGGTGGCTAGTGTTTGTCTGAGAGAATGGGTGGCTGCTGTGTGTGTGTGAGAGAATGGGTGGCTGCTCTGTGTGAGAGAATGGGTGGCTGCTGTGTTGTGGGAATGGGTGGCTGCTGTGTGTGTGAGAGAGATTGGGTGGCTGCTGTCTGTGTGACAGAGAATGGGTGACTGCTGTGTGTGTGAGAGAGAATGGATGGCTGCTGTGTGTGAGAGAGAGAGAATGGGTGACTGCTGTTTGTGTGTGAGAGAGAATGGGTGACTGCTGTTTGTGTGTGAGAGAGAATGGATGGCTGCTGTGTGTGAGAGAGAATGGGTGGTTGCTGTGTGTGAGAGAGAGAGAGAGAGAGAGAATGGGTGGCTGCTGTGTGTGTGTGAGAGAGAATGGGTGGCTGCTGTGTGTGTGTGTGAGAGAGAATGGGTGACTGCTGTGTGTGTGAGAGAGAATGTTTGACGGCTGTGTGTGTGAGAGAGAATGGGTGACGGCTGTGTGTGTGAGAGAGACATAATGGGTGGCTGCTCTGTGTGTGTGAGAGAGAATGGGTGGCTGCTGTGTGTGTGTGAGAGAGAATGGATGGCTGCTGTGTGTGTGAGAGAGAATGGATGGCTGCTGTGTGTGTGAGAGAATGGATGACTGCTGTGTGTGTGAGAGAGAATGGGTGGCTGCTCTGTGTGAGAGAATGGGTGGCTGCTGTGTTGTGAGAATGTGTGGCTGCTGTGTGTGTGAGAGAGAATGGGTGGCTGCTGTCTGTGTGAGAGAGAATGGGTGACTGCTGTGTGTGTGAGAGAGAATGGATGGCTGCTGTGTGTGAGAGAGAGAGAATGGGTGACTGCTGTGTGTGTGTGAGAAAGAATGGATGGCTGCTGTGTGTGAGAGAGAATGGGTGGCTGCTGTATGTGTGAGAGAGAATGGGTGGCTGCTGTGTGTGTGAGAGAGAATGGGTGACTGCTGTGTGTGTGAGAGATAATGGGTGATGGCTGTGTGTGTGTGAGAGAGGGAATGGGTGGCTGCTGTGTGTGTGAGAGAGAGAATGGGTGACTGCTGTGTTTGTGAAAGAGAGTTTGGGTGGCTGCTGTGTGTGTGAGAGAGAATGGATGACTGCTCTGTGTGTGAGAGAGAATGGGTGGCTGCTGTGTGTGAGAGAGAATGGGTGGTTGCTGTGTGTGAGAGAGAGAGAATGGGTGGCTGCTGTGTGTGTGTGAGAGAGAATGGGTGGCTGCTGTGTGTGTGTGTGAGAGAGAATGGGTGACTGCTGTGTGTGTGATAGAGAATGTTTGACGGCTGTGTGTGTGAGAGAGAATGGGTGACGGCTGTGTGTGTGAGAGAGACATAATTGGTGGCTGCTCTGTGTGTGAGAGAGAATGGGTGGCTGCTGTGTGTGTGTGAGAGAGAATGGATGGCTGCTGTGTGTGTGAGAGAGAATGGATGGCTGCTGTGTGTGTGAGAGAATGGATGACTGCTGTGTGTGTGAGAGAGAATGGGTGGCTGCTCTGTGTGAGAGAATGGGTGGCTGCTGTGTTGTGAGAATGTGTGGCTGCTGTGTGTGTGAGAGAGAATGGGTGGCTGCTGTCTGTGTGAGAGAGAATGGGTGACTGCTGTGTGTGTGAGAGAGAATGGATGGCTGCTGTGTGTGAGAGAGAGAGAATGGGTGACTGCTGTGTGTGTGTGAGAAAGAATGGATGGCTGCTGTGTGTGAGAGAGAATGGGTGGCTGCTGTATGTGTGAGAGAGAATGGGTGGCTGCTGTGTGTGTGAGAGAGAATGGGTGACTGCTGTGTGTGTGAGAGATAATGGGTGATGGCTGTGTGTGTGTGAGAGAGGGAATGGGTGGCTGCTGTGTGTGTGAGAGAGAGAATGGGTGACTGCTGTGTTTGTGAAAGAGAGTTTGGGTGGCTGCTGTGTGTGTGAGAGAATGGGTGGCTGCTGTGTATGTGAGAGAATGGGTGGCTGCTGTGTGTGTGTGAGAGAGAATGGGTGACTGCTGTGTGTGTGAGAGAGAATGGGTGACTGCAGTGTGTGTGAGAGAGAGAAAGGGTGACTGCTGTGTCTGTGAGAGTGAATGGGTGGCTGCTGTGTGTGTGTGAGAGAGAGAATGGATGGCTTCTGTGTGTGTGAGAGAGAATGGGTGGCTGCTGTGTGTGTGAGAGAGAATGGATGACTGCTCTGTGTGTGAGAGAGAATGGGTGGCTGCTGTGTGTGAGAGAGAATGGGTGGTTGCTGTGTGTGAGAGAGAGAGAATGGGTGGCTGCTGTGTGTGTGTGAGAGAGAATGGGTGGCTGCTGTGTGTGTGAGAGAGAGAATGGGTGGCTGCTGTGTGTGTGAGAGAGTGAGAATGGGTGGCTGCTGTGTGTGTGTGAGAGACATAATGGGTGGCTGCTCTGTGTGTGTGAGAGAGAATGGGTGGCTGCTGTGTGTGTGAGAGAGTGAGAATGGGTGGCTGCTGTGTGTGTGTGAGGGACATAATGGGTGGCTGCTGTGTGTGTGAGTGTGAGAGAATGGGTGGCTACTGTGTGTGTGAGAGTGAATGGGTGGCTGCAGTGTGTGTGAGAATGGGTGGCTTCAGTATGTGTAAGAGAGAATGGGTGGCTGCTGTGTGTGTGAGAGAGAATGGGTGACTGCTGTGTGTGTGAGAGAGAATGGGTGACGGCTGTGTGTGTGTGAGAGAGAGAATGGGTGGCTGCTGTGTGTGTGAGAGAGAGAATGGGTGACTGCTATGTTTGTGAAAGAGAGAATGGGTGGCTGCTGTGTGTGTGAGAGAGAGAATGGGTGACTGCTGTGTGTGTGAGAGAGAATGGGTGACTGCTGTGTGTGTGAGAGAGAATGGGTGGCTGCTGTGTGTGTGAGAGAGTGAGAATGGGTGGCTGCTGTGTGTGTGTGAGAGACATAATGGGTGGCTGCTCTGTGTGTGTGAGAGAATGGGTGGCTGCTGTGTATGTGAGAGAATGGGTGGCTGCTGTGTGTGTGAGAGAGAGAATGGGTGACTGCTGTGTGTGTGAGAGAGAATGGGTGACTGCTGTGTGTGTGAGAGAGAAAGGGTGACTGCTGTGTCTGTGAGAGTGAATGGGTGGCCGCTGTGTGTGTGTGAGAGAGAATGGATGGCTGCTGTGAGTGTGAGAGAGAATGGGTGGCTGCTGTGTGTGTGAGAGAGAATGGATGACTGCTGTGTGTGTGAGAGAGAATGGGTGGCTGCTGTGTTGTGAGAATGGGTGGCTGCTGTGTGTGTGAGTGAGAATGGGTGGCTGCTGTCAGTGTGAGAGAGAATGGGTGACTGCTGTGTGTGTGAGAGAGAATGGATGGCTGCTGTGTGTGAGAGAGAGAATGGGTGACTGCTGCTTGTGTGTGAGAGAGAATGGGTGACTGCTGTGTGTGTGTGTGTGAGATAGAGTGGATGGCTGCTGTGTGAGAGAGAAAATGGGTGGCTGCTGTGTGTGTGAGAGAGAATGGGTGACTGCTGTGTGTGTGAGAGAGAATGGGTGACGGCTGTGTGTGTGTGTGAGAGAGAGAATGGGTGGCTGCTGTGTGTGTGAGAGAGAGAATGGGTGACTGCTGGGTTTGTGAAAGAGAGAATGGGTGGCTGCTGTGTGTGTGAGAGAATGGGTGGCTGCTGTGTATGTGAGAGAATGGGTGGCTGCTGTGTGTGTGAGAGAGAATGGGTGGCTGCTCTGTGTGAGAGAATGGGTGGCTGCTCTGTGTGAGAGAATGGGTGGCTGCTGTGTGTGTGTGAGAGAGAGAATGGGTGGCTGCTGTGTGTGTGTGAGAGAGAGAATGGGTGGCTGCTGTGTGTGTGTGAGAGAGAATGGGTGGCTGCTGTGTGTGTGTGAGAGAGAATGGGTGACTGCTGTGTGTGTGAAAGAGAGAATGGTGGCTGCTGTGTGTGTGTGAGAATGGGTGGCTGCTGTGTGTGAGAGAGAGAATGGGTGGCTGCGGTGTGTGGGAGAGAGAATGGGGGACTGCTGTGTGTGTGTGAGAGAGAGAGAATGGGTGGCTGGTGTTTGTGTGAGAGAATGGGTGGCTGGTGTTTCTCTGAGAGAATGGGTGGCTGCTGTGTGTGTGAGAGAGAATGGGTGGCTGCTCTTTGTGAGAGAATGGGTGGCTGCTGTGTTGTGAGAATGGGTGGCTGCTGTGTGTGTGAGAGAGAATGGGTGGCTGCAGTCTGTGTGAGAGAGAATGGGTGACTGCTGTGTGTGTGAGAGAGAATGGATGGCTGCTGTGTGTGAGAGAGAGAGAATGGGTGACTGCTGTTTGTGTGTGAGAGAGAATGGGTGACTGCTGTGTGTGTGTGAGAGAGAATGGATGGCTGCTGTGTGTGAGAGAGAATGGGTGGCTGCTGTATGTGTGAGAGAGAATGGGTGGCTGCTGTGTGTGTGAGAGAGAATGGGTGACTGCTGTGTGTGTGAGAGAGAATGGGTGTCGGCTGTGTGTGTGTGAGAGAGAGAATGGGTGGCTGCTGTGTGTGTGAGAGAGAGAATGGGTGACTGCTGTGTTTGTGAAAGAGAGAATGGGTGACTGCTGTGTGTGTGTGAGAAATAATGGATGGCTGCTGTGTGTGAGAGAGAATGGGTGGCTGCTGTATGTGTGAGAGAGAATGGGTGACTGCTGTGTGTGTGAGAGAGACTGGGTGACTGCTGTGTGTGTGAGAGAGAATGGGTGGCTGCTGTGTGTGTGAGAGAGTGAGAATGGGTGGCTGCTGTGTGTGTGTGAGAGACATAATGGGTGGCTGCTGTGTGTGTGAGTGTGAGAGAATGGGTGGCTACTGTGTGTGTGTGAGAGTGAATGGATGGCTGCTGTGTGTGTGTGAGAATGGGTGGCTGCTGTATGTGTGAGAGAGAATGGGTGGCTGCTGTGTGTGTGAGAGAGAATGGGTGGCTGCTGTGTGTGTGAGAGAGAATGGATCGCTGCTGTGTGTGTGAGAGAGAATGGATGACTGCTGTGTGTGTATTAGAGAATGGATGGCTCCTGTGTGTGTGTGTGTGTGTGAGAGAGAGAGAATGGGTGGCTGGTGTTTGTGTGAGAGAATGGGTGGCTAGTGTTTGTCTGAGAGAATGGGTGGCTGCTGTGTGTGTGTGAGAGAATGGGTGGCTGCTCTGTGTGAGAGAATGGGTGGCTGCTGTGTTGTGGGAATGGGTGGCTGCTGTGTGTGTGAGAGAGATTGGGTGGCTGCTGTCTGTGTGACAGAGAATGGGTGACTGCTGTGTGTGTGAGAGAGAATGGATGGCTGCTGTGTGTGAGAGAGAGAGAATGGGTGACTGCTGTTTGTGTGTGAGAGAGAATGGGTGACTGCTGTTTGTGTGTGAGAGAGAATGGATGGCTGCTGTGTGTGAGAGAGAATGGGTGGTTGCTGTGTGTGAGAGAGAGAGAGAGAGAGAGAATGGGTGGCTGCTGTGTGTGTGTGAGAGAGAATGGGTGGCTGCTGTGTGTGTGTGTGAGAGAGAATGGGTGACTGCTGTGTGTGTGAGAGAGAATGTTTGACGGCTGTGTGTGTGAGAGAGAATGGGTGACGGCTGTGTGTGTGAGAGAGACATAATGGGTGGCTGCTCTGTGTGTGTGAGAGAGAATGGGTGGCTGCTGTGTGTGTGTGAGAGAGAATGGATGGCTGCTGTGTGTGTGAGAGAGAATGGATGGCTGCTGTGTGTGTGAGAGAATGGATGACTGCTGTGTGTGTGAGAGAGAATGGGTGGCTGCTCTGTGTGAGAGAATGGGTGGCTGCTGTGTTGTGAGAATGTGTGGCTGCTGTGTGTGTGAGAGAGAATGGGTGGCTGCTGTCTGTGTGAGAGAGAATGGGTGACTGCTGTGTGTGTGAGAGAGAATGGATGGCTGCTGTGTGTGAGAGAGAGAGAATGGGTGACTGCTGTGTGTGTGTGAGAAAGAATGGATGGCTGCTGTGTGTGAGAGAGAATGGGTGGCTGCTGTATGTGTGAGAGAGAATGGGTGGCTGCTGTGTGTGTGAGAGAGAATGGGTGACTGCTGTGTGTGTGAGAGATAATGGGTGATGGCTGTGTGTGTGTGAGAGAGGGAATGGGTGGCTGCTGTGTGTGTGAGAGAGAGAATGGGTGACTGCTGTGTTTGTGAAAGAGAGTTTGGGTGGCTGCTGTGTGTGTGAGAGAGAATGGATGACTGCTCTGTGTGTGAGAGAGAATGGGTGGCTGCTGTGTGTGAGAGAGAATGGGTGGTTGCTGTGTGTGAGAGAGAGAGAATGGGTGGCTGCTGTGTGTGTGTGAGAGAGAATGGGTGGCTGCTGTGTGTGTGTGTGAGAGAGAATGGGTGACTGCTGTGTGTGTGATAGAGAATGTTTGACGGCTGTGTGTGTGAGAGAGAATGGGTGACGGCTGTGTGTGTGAGAGAGACATAATTGGTGGCTGCTCTGTGTGTGAGAGAGAATGGGTGGCTGCTGTGTGTGTGTGAGAGAGAATGGATGGCTGCTGTGTGTGTGAGAGAGAATGGATGGCTGCTGTGTGTGTGAGAGAATGGATGACTGCTGTGTGTGTGAGAGAGAATGGGTGGCTGCTCTGTGTGAGAGAATGGGTGGCTGCTGTGTTGTGAGAATGTGTGGCTGCTGTGTGTGTGAGAGAGAATGGGTGGCTGCTGTCTGTGTGAGAGAGAATGGGTGACTGCTGTGTGTGTGAGAGAGAATGGATGGCTGCTGTGTGTGAGAGAGAGAGAATGGGTGACTGCTGTGTGTGTGTGAGAAAGAATGGATGGCTGCTGTGTGTGAGAGAGAATGGGTGGCTGCTGTATGTGTGAGAGAGAATGGGTGGCTGCTGTGTGTGTGAGAGAGAATGGGTGACTGCTGTGTGTGTGAGAGATAATGGGTGATGGCTGTGTGTGTGTGAGAGAGGGAATGGGTGGCTGCTGTGTGTGTGAGAGAGAGAATGGGTGACTGCTGTGTTTGTGAAAGAGAGTTTGGGTGGCTGCTGTGTGTGTGAGAGAATGGGTGGCTGCTGTGTATGTGAGAGAATGGGTGGCTGCTGTGTGTGTGTGAGAGAGAATGGGTGACTGCTGTGTGTGTGAGAGAGAATGGGTGACTGCAGTGTGTGTGAGAGAGAGAAAGGGTGACTGCTGTGTCTGTGAGAGTGAATGGGTGGCTGCTGTGTGTGTGTGAGAGAGAGAATGGATGGCTTCTGTGTGTGTGAGAGAGAATGGGTGGCTGCTGTGTGTGTGAGAGAGAATGGATGACTGCTCTGTGTGTGAGAGAGAATGGGTGGCTGCTGTGTGTGAGAGAGAATGGGTGGTTGCTGTGTGTGAGAGAGAGAGAATGGGTGGCTGCTGTGTGTGTGTGAGAGAGAATGGGTGGCTGCTGTGTGTGTGAGAGAGAGAATGGGTGACTGCTGTGTGTGTGAGAGAGAATGGGTGACTGCTGTGTGTGTGAGAGAGAATGGGTGGCTGCTGTGTGTGTGAGAGAGTGAGAATGGGTGGCTGCTGTGTGTGTGTGAGAGACATAATGGGTGGCTGCTCTGTGTGTGTGAGAGAGAATGGGTGGCTGCTGTGTGTGTGAGAGAGTGAGAATGGGTGGCTGCTGTGTGTGTGTGAGGGACATAATGGGTGGCTGCTGTGTGTGTGAGTGTGAGAGAATGGGTGGCTACTGTGTGTGTGAGAGTGAATGGGTGGCTGCAGTGTGTGTGAGAATGGGTGGCTTCAGTATGTGTAAGAGAGAATGGGTGGCTGCTGTGTGTGTGAGAGAGAATGGGTGACTGCTGTGTGTGTGAGAGAGAATGGGTGACGGCTGTGTGTGTGTGAGAGAGAGAATGGGTGGCTGCTGTGTGTGTGAGAGAGAGAATGGGTGACTGCTATGTTTGTGAAAGAGAGAATGGGTGGCTGCTGTGTGTGTGAGAGAGAGAATGGGTGACTGCTGTGTGTGTGAGAGAGAATGGGTGACTGCTGTGTGTGTGAGAGAGAATGGGTGGCTGCTGTGTGTGTGAGAGAGTGAGAATGGGTGGCTGCTGTGTGTGTGTGAGAGACATAATGGGTGGCTGCTCTGTGTGTGTGAGAGAATGGGTGGCTGCTGTGTATGTGAGAGAATGGGTGGCTGCTGTGTGTGTGAGAGAGAGAATGGGTGACTGCTGTGTGTGTGAGAGAGAATGGGTGACTGCTGTGTGTGTGAGAGAGAAAGGGTGACTGCTGTGTCTGTGAGAGTGAATGGGTGGCCGCTGTGTGTGTGTGAGAGAGAATGGATGGCTGCTGTGTGTGTGAGAGAGAATGGGTGGCTGCTGTGTGTGTGAGAGAGAATGGATGACTGCTGTGTGTGTGAGAGAGAATGGGTGGCTGCTCTGTGTGAGAGAATGGGTGGCTGCTGTGTTGTGAGAATGGGTGGCTGCTGTGTGTGTGAGTGAGAATGGGTGGCTGCTGTCAGTGTGAGAGAGAATGGGTGACTGCTGTGTGTGTGAGAGAGAATGGATGGCTGCTGTGTGTGAGAGAGAGAGAGAATGGGTGACTGCTGCTTGTGTGTGAGAGAGAATGGGTGACTGCTGTGTGTGTGTGTGTGAGAGAGAGTGGATGGCTGCTGTGTGAGAGAGAAAATGGGTGGCTGCTGTGTGTGTGAGAGAGAATGGGTGACTGCTGTGTGTGTGAGAGAGAATGGGTGACGGCTGTGTGTGTGTGTGAGAGAGAGAATGGGTGGCTGCTGTGTGTGTGAGAGAGAGAATGGGTGACTGCTGGGTTTGTGAAAGAGAGAATGGGTGGCTGCTGTGTGTGTGAGAGAATTGGTGGCTGCTGTGTATGTGAGAGAATGGGTGGCTGCTGTGTGTGTGAGAGAGAATGGGTGGCTGCTCTGTGTGAGAGAATGGGTGGCTGCTCTGTGTGAGAGAATGGGTGGCTGCTGTGTGTGTGTGAGAGAGAGAATGGGTGGCTGCTGTGTGTGTGTGAGAGAGAGAATGGGTGGCTGCTGTGTGTGTGTGAGAGAGAATGGGTGGCTGCTGTGTGTGTGTGAGAGAGAATGGGTGACTGCTGTGTGTGTGAAAGAGAGAATGGTGGCTGCTGTGTGTGTGTGAGAATGGGTGGCTGCTGTGTGTGAGAGAGAGAATGGGTGGCTGCGGTGTGTGGGAGAGAGAATGGGGGACTGCTGTGTGTGTGTGAGAGAGAGAGAATGGGTGGCTGGTGTTTGTGTGAGAGAATGGGTGGCTGGTGTTTCTCTGAGAGAATGGGTGGCTGCTGTATGTGTGAGAGAGAATGGGTGGCTGCTCTTTGTGAGAGAATGGGTGGCTGCTGTGTTGTGAGAATGGGTGGCTGCTGTGTGTGTGAGAGAGAATGGGTGGCTGCAGTCTGTGTGAGAGAGAATGGGTGACTGCTGTGTGTGTGAGAGAGAATGGATGGCTGCTGTGTGTGAGAGAGAGAGAATGGGTGACTGCTGTTTGTGTGTGAGAGAGAATGGGTGACTGCTGTGTGTGTGTGAGAGAGAATGGATGGCTGCTGTGTGTGAGAGAGAATGGGTGGCTGCTGTATGTGTGAGAGAGAATGGGTGGCTGCTGTGTGTGTGAGAGAGAATGGGTGACTGCTGTGTGTGTGAGAGAGAATGGGTGTCGGCTGTGTGTGTGTGAGAGAGAGAATGGGTGGCTGCTGTGTGTGTGAGAGAGAGAATGGGTGACTGCTGTGTTTGTGAAAGAGAGAATGGGTGGCTGCTGTGTGTGTGAGAGAATGGGTGGCTGCTGTGTATGTGAGAGAATGGGTGGCTGCTGTGTGTTTGAGAGAGAGAATGGGTGACTGCTGTGTGTGTGAGAGAGAATGGGTGACTGCTGTGTGTGTGAGAGAGAAAGGGTGACTGCTGTGTCTGTGAGAGTGAATGGGTGGCTGCTGTGTGTGTGTGAGAGAGAATGGATGGCTGCTGTGTGTGTGAGAGAGAATGGGTGGCTGCTGTGTGTGTGACAGAGAATGGATGACTGCTGTGTGTGTGAGAGAGAATGGGTGGCTGCTCTGTGTGAGAGAATGGGTGGCTGCTGTGTTGTGAGAATGGGTGGCTGCTGTGTGTGTGAGAGAGAATGGGTGGCTGCTGTCAGTGTGAGAGAGAATGGGTGACTGCTGTGTGTGTGAGAGAGAATGGGTGACTGCTGTGTGTGTGAGAGAGAATGGATGGCTGCTGTGTGTGAGAGAGAGAGAATGGGTGACTGCTGTTTATGTGTGAGAGAGAATGGGTGACTGCTGTGTGTGTGTGAGAGAGAATGGATGGCTGCTGTGTGTGAGAGAAAATGGGTGGCTGCTGTGTGTGTGAGAGAGAATGGGTGACTGCTGTGTGTGTGAGAGAGAATGGGTGACGGCTGTGTGTGTGTGAGAGAGAGAATGGGTGGCTGCTGTGTGTGTGAGAGAGAGAATGGGTGACTGCTGTGTTTGTGAAAGAGAGAATGGGTGGCTGCTGTGTGTGTGAGAGAATGGGTGGCTGCTGTGTATGTGAGAGAATGGGTGGCTGCTGTGTGTGTGAGAGAGAGAATGGGTGACTGCTGTGTGTGTGAGAGAGAATGGGTGACTGCTGTGTGTGAGAGAGAAAGGGTGACTGCTGTGTCTGTGAGAGTGAATGGGTGGCTGCTGTGTGTGTGTGAGAGAGAATGGATGGCTGCTGTGTGTGTGAGAGAGAATGGGTGGCTGCTGTGTGTGTGAGAGAGAATGGATGACTGCTGTGTGTGTGAGAGAGAATGGGTGGCTGCTGTGTGTGAGAGAGAATGGGTGGTTGCTGTGTGGGAGAGAGAGAGAGAATGGGTGGCTGCTGTGTGTGTGAGAGAGAGAATGGGTGGCTGCTGTGTGTGTGAGAGAGAGAATGGGTGACTGCTGTGTGTGTGAGAGAGAATGGGTGACTGCTGTGTGTGTGAGAGAGAATGGGTGGCTGCTGTGTGTGTGAGAGAGTGAGAATGGGTGGCTGCTGTGTGTGTGTGAGAGACATAATGGGTGGCTGCTGTGTGTGTGAGTGTGAGAGAATGGGTGGCTACTGTGTGTGTGTGAAAGTGAATGGATGGCTGCTGTGTGTGTGTGAGAATGGGTGGCTGCTGTATGTGTGAGAGAGAATGGGTGGCTGCTGTGTGTGTGAGAGAGAATGGGTGGCTGCTGTGTGTGTGAGAGAGAATGGATGGCTGCTGTGTGTGTGAGAGAGAATGGATGACTGCTGTGTGTGTATTAGAGAATGGATGGCTCCTGTGTGTGTGTGTGAGAGAGAGAGAATGGGTGGCTGGTGTTTGTGTGAGAGAATGGGTGGCTAGTGTTTGTCTGAGAGAATGGGTGGCTGCTGTGTGTGTGTGAGAGAATGGGTGGCTGCTCTGTGTGAGAGAATGGGTGGCTGCTGTGTTGTGGGAATGGGTGGCTGCTGTGTGTGTGAGAGAGATTGGGTGGCTGCTGTCTGTGTGACAGAGAATGGGTGACTGCTGTGTGTGTGAGAGAGAATGGATGGCTGCTGTGTGTGAGAGAGAGAGAATGGGTGACTGCTTTTTGTGTGCGAGAGAGAATGGGTGACTGCTGTTTGTGTGTGAGAGAGAATGGATGGCTGCTGTGTGTGAGAGAGAATGGGTGGTTGCTGTGTGTGTGAGAGAGAGAGAGAGAGAGAATGGGTGGCTGCTGTGTGTGTGTGAGAGAGAATGGGTGGCTGCTGTGTGTGTGTGTGAGAGAGAATGGGTGACTGCTGTGTGTGTGAGAGAGAATGTTTGACGGCTGTGTGTGTGAGAGAGAATGGGTGACGGCTGTGTGTGTGAGAGAGACATAATGGGTGGCTGCTCTGTGTGTGTGACAGAGAATGGGTGGCTGCTGTGTGTGTGTGAGAGAGAATGGATGGCTGCTGTGTGTGTGAGAGAGAATGGGTGGCTGCTGTGTGTGTGAGAGAATGGATGACTGCTGTGTGTGTGAGAGAGAATGGGTGGCTGCTCTGTGTGAGAGAATGGGTGGCTGCTGTGTTGTGAGAATGTGTGGCTGCTGTGTGTGTGAGAGAGAATGGGTGGCTGCTGTCTGTGTGAGAGAGAATGGGTGACTGCTGTGTGTGTGAGAGAGAATGGATGGCTGCTGTGTGTGAGAGAGAGAGAATGGGTGACTGCTGTGTGTGTGGTGTGTGAGAAAGAATGGATGGCTGCTGTGTGTGAGAGAGAATGGGTGGCTGCTGTATGTGTGAGAGAGAATGGGTGACTGCTGTGTGTGTGAGAGAGACTGGGTGACTGCTGTGTGTGTGAGAGAGAATGGGTGGCTGCTGTGTGTGTGAGAGAGTGAGAATGGGTGGCTGCTGTGTGTGTGTGAGAGACATAATGGGTGGCTGCTGTGTGTGTGAGTGTGAGAGAATGGGTGGCTACAGTGTGTGTGTGAGAGTGAATGGATGGCTGCTGTGTGTGTGTGAGAATGGGTGGCTGCTGTATGTGTGAGAGAGAATGGGTGGCTGCTGTGTGTGTGAGAGAGAATGGGTGGCTGCTGTGTGTGTGAGAGAGAATGGATGGCTGCTGTGTGTGTGAGAGAGAATGGATGACTGCTGTGTGTGTATTAGAGAATGGATGGCTCCTGTGTGTGTGTGTGAGAGAGAGAGAATGGGTGGCTGGTGTTTGTGTGAGAGAATGGGTGGCTAGTGTTTGTCTGAGAGAATGGGTGGCTGCTGTGTGTGTGTGAGAGAATGGGTGGCTGCTCTGTGTGAGAGAATGGGTGGCTGCTGTGTTGTGGGAATGGGTGGCTGCTGTGTGTGTGAGAGAGATTGGGTGGCTGCTGTCTGTGTGACAGAGAATGGGTGACTGCTGTGTGTGTGAGAGAGAATGGATGGCTGCTGTGTGTGAGAGAGAGAGAATGGGTGACTGCTGTTTGTGTGTGAGAGAGAATGGGTGACTGCTGTTTGTGTGTGAGAGAGAATGGATGGCTGCTGTGTGTGTGTGAGAGAATGGGTGGCTGCTCTGTGTGAGAGAATGGGTGGCTGCTGTGTTGTGGGAATGGGTGGCTGCTGTGTGTGTGAGAGAGATTGGGTGGCTGCTGTCTGTGTGACAGAGAATGGGTGACTGCTGTGTGTGTGAGAGAGAATGGATGGCTGCTGTGTGTGAGAGAGAGAGAATGGATGGCTGCTGTGTGTGAGAGAGAGAGAATGGGTGACTGCTGTTTGTGTGTGAGAGAGAATGGGTGACTGCTGTTTGTGTGTGAGAGAGAATGGGTGACTGCTGTGTGTGTGAGAGAGAATGTTTGACGGCTGTGTGTGTGAGAGAGAATGGGTGACGGCTGTGTGTGTGAGAGAGACATAATGGGTGGCTGCTCTGTGTGTGTGAGAGAGAATGGGTGGCTGCTGTGTGTGTGTGAGAGAGAATGGATGGCTGCTGTGTGTGTGAGAGAGAATGGATGGCTGCTGTGTGTGTGAGAGAATGGATGACTGCTGTGTGTGTGAGAGAGAATGGGTGGCTGCTCTGTGTGAGAGAATTGGTGGCTGCTGTGTTGTGAGAATGTGTGGCTGCTGTGTGTGTGAGAGAGAATGGATGGCTGCTGTCTGTGTGAGAGAGAATGGGTGACTGCTGTGTGTGTGAGAGAGAATGGATGGCTGCTGTGTGTGAGAGAGAGAGAATGGGTGACTGCTGTGTGTGTGTGAGAAAGAATGGATGGCTGCTGTGTGTGAGAGAGAATGGGTGGCTGCTGTATGTGTGAGAGAGAATGGGTGGCTGCTGTGTGTGTGAGAGAGAATGGGTGACTGCTGTGTGTGTGAGAGATAATGGGTGATGGCTGTGTGTGTGTGAGAGAGGGAATGGGTGGCTGCTTTGTGTGTGAGAGAGAGAATGGGTGACTGCTGTGTTTGTGAAAGAGAGTTTGGGTGGCTGTTGTGTGTGTGAGAGAATGGGTGGCTGCTGTGTATGTGAGAGAATGGGTGGCTGCTGTGTGTGTGAGAGAGAGAATGGGTGACTGCTGTGTGTGTGAGAGAGAATGGGTGACTGCAGTGTGTGTGAGAGAGAGAAAGGGTGACTGCTGTGTCTGTGAGAGTGAATGGGTGGCTGCTGTGTGTGTGTGAGAGAGAGAATGGATGGCTTCTGTGTGTGTGAGAGAGAATGGGTGGCTGCTGTGTGTGTGAGAGAGAATGGATGACTGCTCTGTGTGTGAGAGAGAATGGGTGGCTGCTGTGTGTGAGAGAGAATGGGTGGTTGCTGTGTGTGAGAGAGAGAGAATGGGTGGCTGCTGTGTGTATGAGAGAGAGAATGGGTGACTGCTGTGTGTGTGAGAGAGAATGGGTGATTGCTGTGTGTGTGAGAGAGAAAGGGTGACTGCTGTGTCTGTGAGAGTGAATGGGTGGCCGCTGTGTGTGTGTGAGAGAGAATGGATGGCTGCTGTGTGTGTGAGAGAGAATGGGTGGCTGCTGTGTGTGTGAGAGAGAATGGATGACTGCTGTGTGTGTGAGAGAGAATGGGTGGCTGCTCTGTGTGAGAGAATGGGTGGCTGCTGTGTTGTGAGAATGGGTGGCTGCTGTGTGTGTGAGTGAGAATGGGTGGCTGCTGTCAGTGTGAGAGAGAATGGGTGACTGCTGTGTGTGTGAGAGAGAATGGATGGCTGCTGTGTGTGAGAGAGAGAGAATGGGTGACTGCTGTTTGTGTGTGAGAGAGAATGGGTGACTGCTGTGTGTGTGTGAGAGAGAGTGGATGGCTGCTGTGTGAGAGAGAAAATGGGTGGCTGCTGTGTGTGTGAGAGAGAATGGGTGACTGCTGTGTGTGTGAGAGAGAATGGGTGACGGCTGTGTGTGTGTGTGAGAGAGAGAATGGGTGGCTGCTGTGTGTGTGAGAGAGAGAATGGGTGACTGCTGGGTTTGTGAAAGAGAGAATGGGTGGCTCCTGTGTGTGTGAGAGAATGGGTGGCTGCTGTGTATGTGAGAGAATGGGTGGCTGCTGTGTGTGTGAGAGAGAATGGGTGGCTGCTCTGTGTGAGAGAATGGGTGGCTGCTGTGTGTGTGTGAGAGAGAGAATGGGTGGCTGCTGTGTGTGTGTGAGAGAGAGAATGGGTGGCTGCTGTGTGTGAGAGAGAATGGGTGGCTGCTGTGTGTGTGTGAGAGAGAATGGGTGACTGCTGTGTGTGTGAAAGAGAGAATGGTGGCTGCTGTGTGTGTGTGAGAATGGGTGGCTGCTGTGTGTGAGAGAGAGAATGGGTGGCTGCGGTGTGTGGGAGAGAGAATGGGTGACTGCTGTGTGTGTGTGAGAGAGAGAGAATGGGTGGCTGGTGTTTGTGTGAGAGAATGGGTGGCTGGTGTTTCTCTGAGAGAATGGGTGGCTGCTGTGTGTGTGAGAGAGAATGGGTGGCTGCTCTTTGTGAGAGAATGGGTGGCTGCTGTGTTGTGAGAATGGGTGGCTGCTGTGTGTGTGAGAGAGAATGGGTGGCTGCAGTCTGTGTGAGAGAGAATGGGTGACTGCTGTGTGTGTGAGAGAGAGAGAGAATGGGTGACTGCTGTTTGTGTGTGAGAGAGAATGGGTGACTGCTGTGTGTGTGTGAGAGAGAATGGATGGCTGCTGTGTGTGAGAGAGAATGGGTGGCTGCTGTATGTGTGAGAGAGAATGGGTGGCTGCTGTGTGTGTGAGAGAGAATGGGTGACTGCTGTGTGTGTGAGAGAGAATGGGTGTCGGCTGTGTGTGTGTGAGAGAGAGAATGGGTGGCTGCTGTGTGTGTGAGAGAGAGAATGGGTGACTGCTGTGTTTGTGAAAGAGAGAATGGGTGGCTGCTGTGTGTGTGAGAGAATGGGTGGCTGCTGTGTATGTGAGAGAATGGGTGGCTGCTGTGTGTGTGAGAGAGAATGGATGGCTGCTGTGTGTGTGAGAGAGAATGGATGACTGCTGTGTGTGTATTAGAGAATGGATGGCTCCTGTATGTGTGTGTGAGAGAGAGAGAATGGGTGGCTGGTGTTTGTGTGAGAGAATGGGTGGCTAGTGTTTGTCTGAGAGAATGGGTGGCTGCTGTGTGTGTGTGAGAGAATGGGTGGCTGCTCTGTGTGAGAGAATGGGTGGCTGCTGTGTTGTGGGAATGGGTGGCTGCTGTGTGTGTGAGAGAGATTGGGTGGCTGCTGTCTGTGTGACAGAGAATGGGTGACTGCTGTGTGTGTGAGAGAGAATGGATGGCTGCTGTGTGTGAGAGAGAGAGAATGGGTGACTGCTGTTTGTGTGTGAGAGAGAATGGGTGACTGCTGATTGTGTGTGAGAGAGAATGGATGGCTGCTGTGTGTGAGAGAGAATGGGTGGTTGCTGTGTGTGAGAGAGAGAGAGAGAGAATGGGTGGCTGCTGTGTGTGTGTGAGAGAGAATGGGTGGCTGCTGTGTGTGTGTGTGAGAGAGAATGGGTGACTGCTGTGTGTGTGAGAGAGAATGTTTGACGGCTGTGTGTGTGAGAGAGAATGGGTGACGGCTGTGTGTGTGAGAGAGACATAATGGGTGGCTGCTCTGTGTGTGTGAGAGAGAATGGGTGGCTGCTGTGTGTGTGTGAGAGAGAATGGATGGCTGCTGTGTGTGTGAGAGAGAATGGATGGCTGCTGTGTGTGTGAGAGAATGGATGACTGCTGTGTGTGTGAGAGAGAATGGGTGGCTGCTCTGTGTGAGAGAATGGGTGGCTGCTGTGTTGTGAGAATGTGTGGCTGCTGTGTGTGTGAGAGAGAATGGGTGGCTGCTGTCTGTGTGAGAGAGAATGGGTGACTGCTGTGTGTGTGAGAGAGAATGGATGGCTGCTGTGTGTGAGAGAGAGAGAATGGGTGACTGCTGTGTGTGTGTGAGAAAGAATGGATGGCTGCTGTGTGTGAGAGAGAATGGGTGGCTGCTGTATGTGTGAGAGAGAATGGGTGGCTGCTGTGTGTGTGAGAGAGAATGGGTGACTGCTGTGTGTGTGAGAGATAATGGGTGATGGCTGTGTGTGTGTGAGAGAGGGAATGGGTGGCTGCTGTGTGTGTGAGAGAGAGAATGGGTGACTGCTGTGTTTGTGAAAGAGAGTTTGGGTGGCTGCTGTGTGTGTGAGAGAATGGGTGGCTGCTGTGTATGTGAGAGAATGGGTGGCTGCTGTGTGTGTGAGAGAGAGAATGGGTGACTGCTGTGTGTGTGAGAGAGAATGGGTGACTGCAGTGTGTGTGAGAGAGAGAAAGGGTGACTGCTGTGTCTGTGAGAGTGAATGGGTGGCTGCTGTGTGTGTGTGAGAGAGAGAATGGATGGCTTCTGTGTGTGTGAGAGAGAATGGGTGGCTGCTGTGTGTGTGAGAGAGAATGGATGACTGCTCTGTGTGTGAGAGAGAATGGGTGGCTGCTGTGTGTGAGAGAGAATGGGTGGTTGCTGTGTGTGAGAGAGAGAGAATGGGTGGCTGCTGTGTGTGTGAGAGAGAGAATGGGTGGCTGCTGTGTGTGTGAGAGAGAGAATGGGTGACTGCTGTGTGTGAGAGAGAATGGGTGACTGCTGTGTGTGTGAGAGAGAATGGGTGGCTGCTGTGTGTGTGAGAGAGTGAGAATGGGTGGCTGCTGTGTGTGTGTGAGAGACATAATGGGTGGCTGCTCTGTGTGTGTGAGAGAGAATGGGTGGCTGCTGTGTGTGTGAGAGAGTGAGAATGGGTGGCTGCTGTGTGTGTGTGAGGGACATAATGGGTGGCTGCTGTGTGTGTGAGTGTGAGAGAATGGGTGGCTACTGTGTGTGTGAGAGTGAATGGGTGGCTGCAGTGTGTGTGAGAATGGGTGGCTTCAGTATGTGAAAGAGAGAATGGGTGGCTGCTGTGTGTGTGAGAGAGAATGGGTGACTGCTGTGTGTGTGAGAGAGAATGGGTGACGGCTGTGTGTGTGTGAGAGAGAGAATGGGTGGCTGCTGTGTGTGAGAGAGAATGGGTGGTTGCTGTGTGTGAGAGAGAGAGAGAGAGAATGGGTGGCTGCTGTGTGTGTGTGAGAGAGAATGGGTGGCTGCTGTGTGTGTGTGTGAGAGAGAATGGGTGACTGCTGTGTGTGTGAGAGAGAATGTTTGACGGCTGTGTGTGTGAGAGAGAATGGGTGACGGCTGTGTGTGAGAGAGACATAATGGGTGGCTGCTCTGTGTGTGTGAGAGAGAATGGGTGGCTGCTGTGTGTGTGTGAGAGAGAATGGATGGCTGCTGTGTGTGTGAGAGAGAATGGATGGCTGCTGTGTGTGTGAGAGAATGGATGACTGCTGTGTGTGTGAGAGAGAATGGGTGGCTGCTCTGTGTGAGAGAATGGGTGGCTGCTGTGTTGTGAGAATGTGTGGCTGCTGTGTGTGTGAGAGAGAATGGGTGGCTGCTGTCTGTGTGAGAGAGAATGGGTGACTGCTGTGTGTGTGAGAGAGAATGGATGGCTGCTGTGTGTGAGAGAGAGAGAATGGGTGACTGCTGTGTGTGTGTGAGAAAGAATGGATGGCTGCTGTGTGTGAGAGAGAATGGGTGGCTGCTGTATGTGTGAGAGAGAATGGGTGGCTGCTGTGTGTGTGAGAGAGAATGGGTGACTGCTGTGTGTGTGAGAGATAATGGGTGATGGCTGTGTGTGTGTGAGAGAGGGAATGGGTGGCTGCTGTGTGTGTGAGAGAGAGAATGGGTGACTGCTGTGTTTGTGAAAGAGAGTTTGGGTGGCTGCTGTGTGTGTGAGAGAATGGGTGGCTGCTGTGTATGTGAGAGAATGGGTGGCTGCTGTGTGTGTGAGAGAGAGAATGGGTGACTGCTGTGTGTGTGAGAGAGAATGGGTGACTGCAGTGTGTGTGAGAGAGAGAAAGGGTGACTGCTGTGTCTGTGAGAGTGAATGGGTGGCTGCTGTGTGTGTGTGAGAGAGAGAATGGATGGCTTCTGTGTGTGTGAGAGAGAATGGGTGGCTGCTGTGTGTGTGAGAGAGAATGGATGACTGCTCTGTGTGTGAGAGAGAATGGGTGGCTGCTGTGTGTGAGAGAGAATGGGTGGTTGCTGTGTGTGAGAGAGAGAAAATGGGTGGCTGCTGTGTGTGTGAGAGAGAGAATGGGTGGCTGCTGTGTGTGTGAGAGAGAGAATGGGTGACTGCTGTGTGTGAGAGAGAATGGGTGACTGCTGTGTGTGTGAGAGAGAATGGGTGGCTGCTGTGTGTGTGAGAGAGTGAGAATGGGTGGCTGCTGTGTGTGTGTGAGAGACATAATGGGTGGCTGCTCTGTGTGTGTGAGAGAGAATGGGTGGCTGCTGTGTGTGTGAGAGAGTGAGAATGGGTGGCTGCTGTGTGTGTGTGAGGGACATAATGGGTGGCTGCTGTGTGTGTGAGTGTGAGAGAATGGGTGGCTACTGTGTGTGTGAGAGTGAATGGGTGGCTGCAGTGTGTGTGAGAATGGGTGGCTTCAGTATGTGTAAGAGAGAATGGGTGGCTGCTGTGTGTGTGAGAGAGAATGGGTGACTGCTGTGTGTGTGAGAGAGAATGGATGGCTGCTGTGTGTGTGAGAGAGAATGGATGGCTGCTGTGTGTGTAAGAGAGAATGGATGGCTGCTGTGTGTGAGAGAGAGAGAATGGGTGACTGCTGCTTGTGTGTGAGAGAGAATGGGTGACTGCTGTGTTGTGAGAATGGGTGGCTGCTGTGTGTGTGAGTGA
The DNA here is from genome assembly GCA_031769625.1 of Taudactylus pleione. Taxonomy (NCBI): domain Eukaryota; kingdom Metazoa; phylum Chordata; class Amphibia; order Anura; family Myobatrachidae; genus Taudactylus; species Taudactylus pleione. The sequence goes on along the minus strand of JAUIMM010000113.1, from coordinate 19,244,539 downwards.
GAATGGGTGGCTGCTGTCAGTGTGAGAGAGAATGGGTGACTGCTGTGTGTGTGAGAGAGAATGGATGGCTGCTGTGTGTGAGAGAGAGAGAATGGGTGACTGCTGCTTGTGTGTGAGAGAGAATGGGTGACTGCTGTGTGTGTGTGAGAGAGAGTGGATGGCTGCTGTGTGAGAGAGAAAATGGGTGGCTGCTGTGTGTGTGAGAGAGAATGGGTGACTGCTGTGTGTGTGAGAGAGAATGGGTGACGGCTGTGTGTGTGTGTGAGAGAGAGAATGGGTGGCTGCTGTGTGTGTGAGAGAGAGAATGGGTGACTGCTGGGTTTGTGAAAGAGAGAATGGGTGGCTGCTGTGTGTGTGAGAGAATGGGTGGCTGCTGTGTATGTGAGAGAATGGGTGGCTGCTGTGTGTGTGAGAGAGAATGGGTGGCTGCTCTGTGTGAGAGAATGGGTGGCTGCTGTGTGTGTGTGAGAGAGAGAATGGGTGGCTGCTGTGTGTGTGTGAGAGAGAGAATGGGTGGCTGCTGTGTGTGTGTGAGAGAGAATGGGTGGCTGCTGTGTGTGTGTGAGAGAGAATGGGTGACTGCTGTGTGTGTGAAAGAGAATGGTGGCTGCTGTGTGTGTGTGAGAATGGGTGGCTGCTGTGTGTGAGAGAGAGAATGGGTGGCTGCGGTGTGTGGGAGAGAGAATGGGTGACTGCTGTGTGTGTGTGAGAGAGAGAGAATGGGTGGCTGGTGTTTGTGTGAGAGAATGGGTGGCTGGTGTTTCTCTGAGAGAATGGGTGGCTGCTGTGTGTGTGAGAGAGAATGGGTGGCTGCTCTTTGTGAGAGAATGGGTGGCTGCTGTGTTGTGAGAATGGGTGGCTGCTGTGTGTGTGAGAGAGAATGGGTGGCTGCAGTCTGTGTGAGAGAGAATGGGTGACTGCTGTGTGTGTGTGAGAGAGAATGGATGGCTGCTGTGTGTGAGAGAGAGAGAGAATGGGTGACTGCTGTTTGTGTGTGAGAGAGAATGGGTGACTGCTGTGTGTGTGTGAGAGAGAATGGATGGCTGCTGTGTGTGAGAGAGAATGGGTGGCTGCTGTATGTGTGAGAGAGAATGGGTGGCTGCTGTGTGTGTGAGAGAGAATGGGTGACTGCTGTGTGTGTGAGAGAGAACGGGTGTCGGCTGTGTGTGTGTGAGAGAGAGAATGGGTGGCTGCTGTGTGTGTGAGAGAGAGAATGGGTGACTGCTGTGTTTGTGAAAGAGAGAATGGGTGGCTGCTGTGTGTGTGAGAGAATGGGTGGCTGCTGTGTATGTGAGAGAATGGGTGGCTGCTGTGTGTTTGAGAGAGAGAATGGGTGACTGCTGTGTGTGTGAGAGAGAATGGGTGACTGCTGTGTGTGTGAGAGAGAAAGGGTGACTGCTGTGTCTGTGAGAGTGAATGGGTGGCTGCTGTGTGTGTGTGAGAGAGAATGGATGGCTGCTGTGTGTGTGAGAGAGAATGGGTGGCTGCTGTGTGTGTGAGAGAGAATGGATGACTGCTGTGTGTGTGAGAGAGAATGGGTGGCTGCTCTGTGTGAGAGAATGGGTGGCTGCTGTGTTGTGAGAATGGGTGGCTGCTGTGTGTGTGAGAGAGAATGGGTGGCTGCTGTCAGTGTGAGAGAGAATGGGTGACTGCTGTGTGTGTGAGAGAGAATGGGTGACTGCTGTGTGTGTGAGAGAGAATGGATGGCTGCTGTGTGTGAGAGAGAGAGAATGGGTGACTGCTGTTTATGTGTGAGAGAGAATGGGTGACTGCTGTGTGTGTTTGAGAGAGAATGGATGGCTGCTGTGTGTGAGATAAAATGGGTGGCTGCTGTGTGTGTGAGAGAGAATGGGTGACTGCTGTGTGTGTGAGAGAGAATGGGTGACGGCTGTGTGTGTGTGAAAGAAAGGGTGACTGCTGTGTCTGTGAGAGTGAATGGGTGGCTGCTGTGTGTGTGTGATAGAGAATGGATGGCTGTTGTGTGTGTGAGAGAGAATGGATGGCTGCTGTGTGTGTGAGAGAGAATGGATGACTGCTGTGTGTGTGAGAGAGAATGGGTGGCTGCTCTGTGTGAGAGAATGGGTGGCTGCTGTGTTGTGAGAATGGGTGGCTGCTGTGTGTGTGAGAGAGAATGGGTGGCTGCTGTCAGTGTGAGAGAGAATGGGTGACTGCTGTGTGTGTGAGAGAGAATGGGTGACTGCTGTGTGTGTGAGAGAGAATGGATGGCTGCTGTGTGTGAGAGAGAGAGAATGGTTGACTGCTGTTTATGTGTGAGAGAGAATGGGTGACTGCTGTGTGTGTGTGAGAGAGAATGGATGGCTGCTGTGTGTGAGAGAAAATGGGTGGCTGCTGTGTGTGTGAGAGAGAATGGGTGACTGCTGTGTGTGTGAGAGAGAATGGGTGACGGCTGTGTGTGTGTGAGAGAGAGAATGGGTGGCTGCTGTGTGTGTGAGATAGAGAATGGGTGACTGCTGTGTTTGTGAAAGAGAGAATGGGTGGCTGCTGTGTGTGTGAGAGAATGGGTGGCTGCTGTGTATGTGAGAGAATGGGTGGCTGCTGTGTGTGTGAGAGAGAGAATGGGTGACTGCTGTGTGTGTGAGAGAGAATGGGTGACTGCTGTGTGTGAGAGAGAAAGGGTGACTGCTGTGTCTGTGAGAGTGAATGGGTGGCTGCTGTGTGTGTGTGAGAGAGAATGGATGGCTGCTGTGTGTGTGAGAGAGAATGGGTGGCTGCTGTGTGTGTGAGAGAGAATGGATGACTGCTGTGTGTGTGAGAGAGAATGGGTGGCTGCTGTGTGTGAGAGAGAATGGGTGGTTGCTGTGTGGGAGAGAGAGAGAGAATGGGTGCCTGCTGTGTGTGTGAGAGAGAGAATGGGTGGCTGCTGTGTGTGTGAGAGAGAGAATGGGTGACTGCTGTGTGTGTGAGAGAGAATGGGTGACTGCTGTGTGTGTGAGAGAGAATGGGTGGCTGCTGTGTGTGTGAGAGAGTGAGAATGGGTGGCTGCTGTGTGTGTGTGAGAGACATAATGGGTGGCTGCTGTGTGTGTGAGTGTGAGAGAATGGGTGGCTACTGTGTGTGTGTGAGAGTGAATGGATGGCTGCTGTGTGTGTGTGAGAATGGGTGGCTGCTGTATGTGTGAGAGAGAATGGGTGGCTGCTGTGTGTGTGAGAGAGAATGGGTGGCTGCTGTGTGTGTGAGAGAGAATGGGTGGCTGCTGTGTGTGTGAGAGAGAATGGATGACTGCTGTGTGTGTATTAGAGAATGGATGGCTCCTGTGTGTGTGTGTGTGAGAGAGAGAGAATGGGTGGCTGGTGTTTGTGTGAGAGAATGGGTGGCTAGTGTTTGTCTGAGAGAATGGGTGGCTGCTGTGTGTGTGTGAGAGAATGGGTGGCTGCTCTGTGTGAGAGAATGGGTGGCTGCTGTGTTGTGGGAATGGGTGGCTGCTGTGTGTGTGAGAGAGATTGGGTGGCTGCTGTCTGTGTGACAGAGAATGGGTGACTGCTGTGTGTGTGAGAGAGAATGGATGGCTGCTGTGTGTGAGAGAGAGAGAATGGGTGACTGCTGTTTGTGTGTGAGAGAGAATGGGTGACTGCTGTTTGTGTGTGAGAGAATGGATGGCTGCTGTGTGTGAGAGAGAATGGGTGGTTGCTGTGTGTGAGAGAGAGAGAGAGAGAGAGAGAATGGGTGGCTGCTGTGTGTGTGTGAGAGAGAATGGGTGGCTGCTGTGTGTGTGTGTGAGAGAGAATGGGTGACTGCTGTGTGTGTGAGAGAGAATGTTTGACGGCTGTGTGTGTGAGAGAGAATGGGTGACGGCTGTGTGTGTGAGAGAGACATAATGGGTGGCTGCTCTGTGTGTGTGAGAGAGAATGGGTGGCTGCTGTGTGTGTGTGAGAGAGAATGGATGGCTGCTGTGTGTGTGAGAGAGAATGGATGGCTGCTGTGTGTGTGAGAGAATGGATGACTGCTGTGTGTGTGAGAGAGAATGGGTGGCTGCTCTGTGTGAGAGAATGGGTGGCTGCTGTGTTGTGAGAATGTGTGGCTGCTGTGTGTGTGAGAGAGAATGGGTGGCTGCTGTCTGTGTGAGAGAGAATGGGTGACTGCTGTGTGTGTGAGAGAGAATGGATGGCTGCTGTGTGTGAGAGAGAGAGAATGGGTGACTGCTGTGTGTGTGTGAGAAAGAATGGATGGCTGCTGTGTGTGAGAGAGAATGGGTGGCTGCTGTATGTGTGAGAGAGAATGGGTGGCTGCTGTGTGTGTGAGAGAGAATGGGTGACTGCTGTGTGTGTGAGAGATAATGGGTGATGGCTGTGTGTGTGTGAGAGAGGGAATGGGTGGCTGCTGTGTGTGTGAGAGAGAGAATGGGTGACTGCTGTGTTTGTGAAAGAGAGTTTGGGTGGCTGCTGTGTGTGTGAGAGAGAATGGATGACTGCTCTGTGTGTGAGAGAGAATGGGTGGCTGCTGTGTGTGAGAGAGAATGGGTGGTTGCTGTGTGTGAGAGAGAGAGAATGGGTGGCTGCTGTGTGTGTGTGAGAGAGAATGGGTGGCTGCTGTGTGTGTGTGTGAGAGAGAATGGGTGACTGCTGTGTGTGTGAGAGAGAATGTTTGACGGCTGTGTGTGTGAGAGAGAATGGGTGACGGCTGTGTGTGTGAGAGAGACATAATTGGTGGCTGCTCTGTGTGTGAGAGAGAATGGGTGGCTGCTGTGTGTGTGTGAGAGAGAATGGATGGCTGCTGTGTGTGTGAGAGAGAATGGATGGCTGCTGTGTGTGTGAGAGAATGGATGACTGCTGTGTGTGTGAGAGAGAATGGGTGGCTGCTCTGTGTGAGAGAATGGGTGGCTGCTGTGTTGTGAGAATGTGTGGCTGCTGTGTGTGTGAGAGAGAATGGGTGGCTGCTGTCTGTGTGAGAGAGAATGGGTGACTGCTGTGTGTGTGAGAGAGAATGGATGGCTGCTGTGTGTGAGAGAGAGAGAATGGGTGACTGCTGTGTGTGTGTGAGAAAGAATGGATGGCTGCTGTGTGTGAGAGAGAATGGGTGGCTGCTGTATGTGTGAGAGAGAATGGGTGGCTGCTGTGTGTGTGAGAGAGAATGGGTGACTGCTGTGTGTGTGAGAGATAATGGGTGATGGCTGTGTGTGTGTGAGAGAGGGAATGGGTGGCTGCTGTGTGTGTGAGAGAGAGAATCGGTGACTGCTGTGTTTGTGAAAGAGAGTTTGGGTGGCTGCTGTGTGTGTGAGAGAATGGGTGGCTGCTGTGTATGTGAGAGAATGGGTGGCTGCTGTGTGTGTGTGAGAGAGAATGGGTGACTGCTGTGTGTGTGAGAGAGAATGGGTGACTGCAGTGTGTGTGAGAGAGAGAAAGGGTGACTGCTGTGTCTGTGAGAGTGAATGGGTGGCTGCTGTGTGTGTGTGAGAGAGAGAATGGATGGCTTCTGTGTGTGTGAGAGAGAATGGGTGGCTGCTGTGTGTGAGAGAGAGAGAATGGGTGACTGCTGTTTATGTGTGAGAGAGAATGGGTGACTGCTGTGTGTGTGTGAGAGAGAATGGATGGCTGCTGTGTGTGAGAGAAAATGGGTGGCTGCTGTGTGTGTGAGAGAGAATGGGTGACTGCTGTGTGTGTGAGAGAGAATGGGTGACGGCTGTGTGTGTGTGAGAGAGAGAATGGGTGGCTGCTGTGTGTGTGAGATAGAGAATGGGTGACTGCTGTGTTTGTGAAAGAGAGAATGGGTGGCTGCTGTGTGTGTGAGAGAATGGGTGGCTGCTGTGTATGTGAGAGAATGGGTGGCTGCTGTGTGTGTGAGAGAGAGAATGGGTGACTGCTGTGTGTGTGAGAGAGAATGGGTAACTGCTGTGTGTGAGAGAGAAAGGGTGACTGCTGTGTCTGTGAGAGTGAATGGGTGGCTGCTGTGTGTGTGTGAGAGAGAATGGATGGCTGCTGTGTGTGTGAGAGAGAATGGGTGGCTGCTGTGTGTGTGAGAGAGAATGGATGACTGCTGTGTGTGTGAGAGAGAATGGGTGGCTGCTGTGTGTGAGAGAGAATGGGTGGTTGCTGTGTGGGAGAGAGAGAGAGAATGGGTGCCTGCTGTGTGTGTGAGAGAGAGAAAGGGTGGCTGCTGTGTGTGTGAGAGAGAGAATGGGTGACTGCTGTGTGTGTGAGAGAGAATGGGTGACTGCTGTGTGTGTGAGAGAGAATGGGTGGCTGCTGTGTGTGTGAGAGAGTGAGAATGGGTGGCTGCTGTGTGTGTGTGAGAGACATAATGGGTGGCTGCTGTGTGTGTGAGTGTGAGAGAATGGGTGGCTACTGTGTGTGTGTGAGAGTGAATGGATGGCTGCTGTGTGTGTGTGAGAATGGGTGGCTGCTGTATGTGTGAGAGAGAATGGGTGGCTGCTGTGTGTGTGAGAGAGAATGGGTGGCTGCTGTGTGTGTGAGAGAGAATGGATGGCTGCTGTGTGTGTGAGAGAGAATGGATGACTGCTGTGTGTGTATTAGAGAATGGATGGCTCCTGTGTGTGTGTGTGTGAGAGAGAGAGAATGGGTGGCTGGTGTTTGTGTGAGAGAATGGGTGGCTAGTGTTTGTCTGAGAGAATGGGTGGCTGCTGTGTGTGTGTGAGAGAATGGGTGGCTGCTCTGTGTGAGAGAATGGGTGGCTGCTGTGTTGTGGGAATGGGTGGCTGCTGTGTGTGTGAGAGAGATTGGGTGGCTGCTGTCTGTGTGACAGAGAATGGGTGACTGCTGTGTGTGTGAGAGAGAATGGATGGCTGCTGTGTGTGAGAGAGAGAGAATGGGTGACTGCTGTTTGTGTGTGAGAGAGAATGGGTGACTGCTGTTTGTGTGTGAGAGAATGGATGGCTGCTGTGTGTGAGAGAGAATGGGTGGTTGCTGTGTGTGAGAGAGAGAGAGAGAGAGAGAGAGAATGGGTGGCTGCTGTGTGTGTGTGAGAGAGAATGGGTGGCTGCTGTGTGTGTGTGTGAGAGAGAATGGGTGACTGCTGTGTGTGTGAGAGAGAATGTTTGACGGCTGTGTGTGTGAGAGAGAATGGGTGACGGCTGTGTGTGTGAGAGAGACATAATGGGTGGCTGCTCTGTGTGTGTGAGAGAGAATGGGTGGCTGCTGTGTGTGTGTGAGAGAGAATGGATGGCTGCTGTGTGTGTGAGAGAGAATGGATGGCTGCTGTGTGTGTGAGAGAATGGATGACTGCTGTGTGTGTGAGAGAGAATGGGTGGCTGCTCTGTGTGAGAGAATGGGTGGCTGCTGTGTTGTGAGAATGTGTGGCTGCTGTGTGTGTGAGAGAGAATGGGTGGCTGCTGTCTGTGTGAGAGAGAATGGGTGACTGCTGTGTGTGTGAGAGAGAATGGATGGCTGCTGTGTGTGAGAGAGAGAGAATGGGTGACTGCTGTGTGTGTGTGAGAAAGAATGGATGGCTGCTGTGTGTGAGAGAGAATGGGTGGCTGCTGTATGTGTGAGAGAGAATGGGTGGCTGCTGTGTGTGTGAGAGAGAATGGGTGACTGCTGTGTGTGTGAGAGATAATGGGTGATGGCTGTGTGTGTGTGAGAGAGGGAATGGGTGGCTGCTGTGTGTGTGAGAGAGAGAATGGGTGACTGCTGTGTTTGTGAAAGAGAGTTTGGGTGGCTGCTGTGTGTGTGAGAGAGAATGGATGACTGCTCTGTGTGTGAGAGAGAATGGGTGGCTGCTGTGTGTGAGAGAGAATGGGTGGTTGCTGTGTGTGAGAGAGAGAGAATGGGTGGCTGCTGTGTGTGTGTGAGAGAGAATGGGTGGCTGCTGTGTGTGTGTGTGAGAGAGAATGGGTGACTGCTGTGTGTGTGAGAGAGAATGTTTGACGGCTGTGTGTGTGAGAGAGAATGGGTGACGGCTGTGTGTGTGAGAGAGACATAATTGGTGGCTGCTCTGTGTGTGAGAGAGAATGGGTGGCTGCTGTGTGTGTGTGAGAGAGAATGGATGGCTGCTGTGTGTGTGAGAGAGAATGGATGGCTGCTGTGTGTGTGAGAGAATGGATGACTGCTGTGTGTGTGAGAGAGAATGGGTGGCTGCTCTGTGTGAGAGAATGGGTGGCTGCTGTGTTGTGAGAATGTGTGGCTGCTGTGTGTGTGAGAGAGAATGGGTGGCTGCTGTCTGTGTGAGAGAGAATGGGTGACTGCTGTGTGTGTGAGAGAGAATGGATGGCTGCTGTGTGTGAGAGAGAGAGAATGGGTGACTGCTGTGTGTGTGTGAGAAAGAATGGATGGCTGCTGTGTGTGAGAGAGAATGGGTGGCTGCTGTATGTGTGAGAGAGAATGGGTGGCTGCTGTGTGTGTGAGAGAGAATGGGTGACTGCTGTGTGTGTGAGAGATAATGGGTGATGGCTGTGTGTGTGTGAGAGAGGGAATGGGTGGCTGCTGTGTGTGTGAGAGAGAGAATGGGTGACTGCTGTGTTTGTGAAAGAGAGTTTGGGTGGCTGCTGTGTGTGTGAGAGAATGGGTGGCTGCTGTGTATGTGAGAGAATGGGTGGCTGCTGTGTGTGTGTGAGAGAGAATGGGTGACTGCTGTGTGTGTGAGAGAGAATGGGTGACTGCAGTGTGTGTGAGAGAGAGAAAGGGTGACTGCTGTGTCTGTGAGAGTGAATGGGTGGCTGCTGTGTGTGTGTGAGAGAGAGAATGGATGGCTTCTGTGTGTGTGAGAGAGAATGGGTGGCTGCTGTGTGTGTGAGAGAGAATGGATGACTGCTCTGTGTGTGAGAGAGAATGGGTGGCTGCTGTGTGTGAGAGAGAATGGGTGGTTGCTGTGTGTGAGAGAGAGAGAATGGGTGGCTGCTGTGTGTGTGTGAGAGAGAATGGGTGGCTGCTGTGTGTGTGAGAGAGAGAATGGGTGACTGCTGTGTGTGTGAGAGAGAATGGGTGACTGCTGTGTGTGTGAGAGAGAATGGGTGGCTGCTGTGTGTGTGAGAGAGTGAGAATGGGTGGCTGCTGTGTGTGTGTGAGAGACATAATGGGTGGCTGCTCTGTGTGTGTGAGAGAGAATGGGTGGCTGCTGTGTGTGTGAGAGAGTGAGAATGGGTGGCTGCTGTGTGTGTGTGAGGGACATAATGGGTGGCTGCTGTGTGTGTGAGTGTGAGAGAATGGGTGGCTACTGTGTGTGTGAGAGTGAATGGGTGGCTGCAGTGTGTGTGAGAATGGGTGGCTTCAGTATGTGTAAGAGAGAATGGGTGGCTGCTGTGTGTGTGAGAGAGAATGGGTGACTGCTGTGTGTGTGAGAGAGAATGGGTGACGGCTGTGTGTGTGTGAGAGAGAGAATGGGTGGCTGCTGTGTGTGTGAGAGAGAGAATGGGTGACTGCTATGTTTGTGAAAGAGAGAATGGGTGGCTGCTGTGTGTGTGAGAGAGAGAATGGGTGACTGCTGTGTGTGTGAGAGAGAATGGGTGACTGCTGTGTGTGTGAGAGAGAATGGGTGGCTGCTGTGTGTGTGAGAGAGTGAGAATGGGTGGCTGCTGTGTGTGTGTGAGAGACATAATGGGTGGCTGCTCTGTGTGTGTGAGAGAATGGGTGGCTGCTGTGTATGTGAGAGAATGGGTGGCTGCTGTGTGTGTGAGAGAGAGAATGGGTGACTGCTGTGTGTGTGAGAGAGAATGGGTGACTGCTGTGTGTGTGAGAGAGAAAGGGTGACTGCTGTGTCTGTGAGAGTGAATGGGTGGCCGCTGTGTGTGTGTGAGAGAGAATGGATGGCTGCTGTGTGTGTGAGAGAGAATGGGTGGCTGCTGTGTGTGTGAGAGAGAATGGATGACTGCTGTGTGTGTGAGAGAGAATGGGTGGCTGCTCTGTGTGAGAGAATGGGTGGCTGCTGTGTTGTGAGAATGGGTGGCTGCTGTGTGTGTGAGTGAGAATGGGTGGCTGCTGTCAGTGTGAGAGAGAATGGGTGACTGCTGTGTGTGTGAGAGAGAATGGATGGCTGCTGTGTGTGAGAGAGAGAGAATGGGTGACTGCTGCTTGTGTGTGAGAGAGAATGGGTGACTGCTGTGTGTGTGTGTGTGAGAGAGAGTGGATGGCTGCTGTGTGAGAGAGAAAATGGGTGGCTGCTGTGTGTGTGAGAGAGAATGGGTGACTGCTGTGTGTGTGAGAGAGAATGGGTGACGGCTGTGTGTGTGTGTGAGAGAGAGAATGGGTGGCTGCTGTGTGTGTGAGAGAGAGAATGGGTGACTGCTGGGTTTGTGAAAGAGAGAATGGGTGGCTGCTGTGTGTGTGAGAGAATGGGTGGCTGCTGTGTATGTGAGAGAATGGGTGGCTGCTGTGTGTGTGAGAGAGAATGGGTGGCTGCTCTGTGTGAGAGAATGGGTGGCTGCTCTGTGTGAGAGAATGGGTGGCTGCTGTGTGTGTGTGAGAGAGAGAATGGGTGGCTGCTGTGTGTGTGTGAGAGAGAGAATGGTTGGCTGCTGTGTGTGTGTGAGAGAGAATGGGTGGCTGCTGTGTGTGTGTGAGAGAGAATGGGTGACTGCTGTGTGTGTGAAAGAGAGAATGGTGGCTGCTGTGTGTGTGTGAGAATGGGTGGCTGCTGTGTGTGTGAGAGAGAATGGGTGGCTGCTGTGTGTGTGAGAGAGAATGGATGGCTGCTGTGTGTGTGAAAGAGAATGGATGACTGCTGTGTGTGTATTAGAGAATGGATGGCTCCTGTGTGTGTGTGTGAGAGAGAGAGAATGGGTGGCTGGTGTTTGTGTGAGAGAATGGGTGGCTAGTGTTTGTCTGAGAGAATGGGTGGCTGCTGTGTGTGTGTGAGAGAATGGGTGGCTGCTCTGTGTGAGAGAATGGGTGGCTGCTGTGTTGTGGGAATGGGTGGCTGCTGTGTGTGTGAGAGAGATTGGGTGGCTGCTGTCTGTGTGACAGAGAATGGGTGACTGCTGTGTGTGTGAGAGAGAATGGATGGCTGCTGTGTGTGAGAGAGAGAGAATGGGTGACTGCTGTTTGTGTGTGAGAGAGAATGGGTGACTGCTGTTTGTGTGTGAGAGAGAATGGATGGCTGCTGTGTGTGAGAGAGAATGGGTGGTTGCTGTGTGTGAGAGAGAGAGAGAGAGAGAGAATGGGTGGCTGCTGTGTGTGTGTGAGAGAGAATGGGTGGCTGCTGTGTGTGTGTGTGAGAGAGAATGGGTGACTGCTGTGTGTGTGAGAGAGAATGTTTGACGGCTGTGTGTGTGAGAGAGAATGGGTGACGGCTGTGTGTGTGAGAGAGACATAATGGGTGGCTGCTCTGTGTGTGTGAGAGAGAATGGGTGGCTGCTGTGTGTGTGTGAGAGAGAATGGATGGCTGCTGTGTGTGTGAGAGAGAATGGATGGCTGCTGTGTGTGTGAGAGAATGGATGACTGCTGTGTGTGTGAGAGAGAATGGGTGGCTGCTCTGTGTGAGAGAATGGGTGGCTGCTGTGTTGTGAGAATGTGTTGCTGCTGTGTGTGTGAGAGAGAATGGGTGGCTGCTGTCTGTGTGAGAGAGAATGGGTGACTGCTGTGTGTGGGAGAGAGAATGGATGGCTGCTGTGTGTGAGAGAGAGAGAATGGGTGACTGCTGTGTGTGTGTGAGAAAGAATGGATGGCTGCTGTGTGTGAGAGAGAATGGGTGGCTGCTGTATGTGTGAGAGAGAATGGGTGGCTGCTGTGTGTGTGAGAGAGAATGGGTGACTGCTGTGTGTGTGAGAGATAATGGGTGATGGCTGTGTGTGTGTGAGAGAGGGAATGGGTGGCTGCTGTGTGTGTGAGAGAGAATGGGTGGCTGCTGTCAGTGTGAGAGAGAATGGGTGACTGCTGTGTGTGTGAGAGAGAATGGGTGACTGCTGTGTGTGTGAGAGAGAATGGATGGCTGCTGTGTGTGAGAGAGAGAGAATGGGTGACTGCTGTTTATGTGTGAGAGAGAATGGGTGACTGCTGTGTGTGTGTGAGAGAGAATGGATGGCTGCTGTGTGTGAGAGAGAATGGGTGACTGCTGTGTGTGTGAGAGAGAATGGGTGACGGCTGTGTGTGTGTGAGAGAGAGAATGGGTGGCTGCTGTGTGTGTGAGAGAGAGAATGGGTGACTGCTGTGTTTGTGAAAGAGAGTATGGGTGGCTGCTGTGTGTGTGAGAGAATGGGTGGCTGCTGTGTATGTGAGAGAATGGGTGGCTGCTGTGTGTGTGAGAGAGAGAATGGGTGACTGCTGTGTGTGTGAGAGAGAATGGGTGACTGCTGTGTGTGAGAGAGAAAGGGTGACTGCTGTGTCTGTGAGAGTGAATGGGTGGCTGCTGTGTGTGTGTGAGAGAGAATGGATGGCTGCTGTGTGTGTGAGAGAGAATGGGTGGCTGCTGTGTGTGTGAGAGAGAATGGATGACTGCTGTGTGTGTGAGAGAGAATGGGTGGCTGCTGTGTGTGAGAGAGAATGGGTGGTTGCTGTGTGGGAGAGAGAGAGAGAATGGGTGCCTGCTGTGTGTGTGAGAGAGAGAATGGGTGGCTGCTGTGTGTGTGAGAGAGAGAATGGGTGACTGCTGTGTGTGTGAGAGAGAATGGGTGACTGCTGTGTGTGTGAGAGAGAATGGGTGGCTGCTGTGTGTGTGAGAGAGTGAGAATGGGTGGCTGCTGTGTGTGTGTGAGAGACATAATGGGTGGCTGCTGTGTGTGTGAGTGTGAGAGAATGGGTGGCTACTGTGTGTGTGTGAGAGTGAATGGATGGCTGCTGTGTGTGTGTGAGAATGGGTGGCTGCTGTATGTGTGAGAGAGAATGGGTGGCTGCTGTGTGTGTGAGAGAGAATGGGTGGCTGCTGTGTGTGTGAGAGAGAATGGATGGCTGCTGTGTGTGTGAGAGAGAATGAATGACTGCTGTGTGTGTATTAGAGAATGGATGGCTCCTGTGTGTGTGTGTGAGAGAGAGAGAATGGGTGGCTGGTGTTTGTGTGAGAGAATGGGTGGCTAGTGTTTGTCTGAGAGAATGGGTGGCTGCTGTGTGTGTGTGAGAGAATGGGTGGCTGCTCTGTGTGAGAGAATGGGTGGCTGCTGTGTTGTGGGAATGGGTGGCTGCTGTGTGTGTGAGAGAGATTGGGTGGCTGCTGTCTGTGTGACAGAGAATGGGTGACTGCTGTGTGTGTGAGAGAGAATGGATGGCTGCTGTGTGTGAGAGAGAGAGAATGGGTGACTGCTGTTTGTGTGTGAGAGAGAATGGGTGACTGCTGTTTGTGTGTGAGAGAGAATGGATGGCTGCTGTGTGTGAGAGAGAATGGGTGGTTGCTGTGTGTGAGAGAGAGAGAGAGAGAGAGAATGGGTGGCTGCTGTGTGTGTGTGAGAGAGAATGGGTGGCTGCTGTGTGTGTGTGTGAGAGAGAATGGGTGACTGCTGTGTGTGTGAGAGAGAATGTTTGACGGCTGTGTGTGTGAGAGAGAATGGGTGACGGCTGTGTGTGTGAGAGAAACATAATGGGTGGCTGCTCTGTGTGTGTGAGAGAGAATGGGTGGCTGCTGTGTGTGTGTGAGAGAGAATGGATGGCTGCTGTGTGTGTGAGAGAGAATGGATGGCTGCTGTGTGTGTGAGAGAATGGATGACTGCTGTGTGTGTGAGAGAGAATGGGTGGCTGCTCTGTGTGAGAGAATGGGTGGCTGCTGTGTTGTGAGAATGTGTGGCTGCTGTGTGTGTGAGAGAGAATGGGTGGCTGCTGTCTGTGTGAGAGAGAATGGGTGACTGCTGTGTGTGTGAGAGAGAATGGATGGCTGCTGTGTGTGAGAGAGAGAGAATGGGTGACTGCTGTGTGTGTGTGAGAAAGAATGGATGGCTGCTGTGTGTGAGAGAGAATGGGTGGCTGCTGTATGTGTGAGAGAGAATGGGTGGCTGCTGTGTGTGTGAGAGAGAATGGGTGACTGCTGTGTGTGTGAGAGATAATGGGTGATGGCTGTGTGTGTGTGAGAGAGGGAATGGGTGGCTGCTGTGTGTGTGAGAGAGAGAATGGGTGACTGCTGTGTTTGTGAAAGAGAGTTTGGGTGGCTGCTGTGTGTGTGAGAGAATGGATGACTGCTCTGTGTGTGAGAGAGAATGGGTGGCTGCTGTGTGTGAGAGAGAATGGGTGGTTGCTGTGTGTGAGAGAGAGAGAATGGGTGGCTGCTGTGTGTGTGTGAGAGAGAATGGGTGGCTGCTGTGTGTGTGTGTGAGAGAGAATGGGTGACTGCTGTGTGTGTGAGAGAGAATGGGTGACGGCTGTGTGTGTGAGAGAGACATAATTGGTGGCTGCTCTGTGTGTGAGAGAGAATGGGTGGCTGCTGTGTGTGTGTGAGAGAGAATGGATGGCTGCTGTGTGTGTGAGAGAGAATGGATGGCTGCTGTGTGTGTGAGAGAATGGATGACTGCTGTGTGTGTGAGAGAGAATGGGTGGCTGCTCTGTGTGAGAGAATGGGTGGCTGCTGTGTTGTGAGAATGTGTGGCTGCTGTGTGTGTGAGAGAGAATGGGTGGCTGCTGTCTGTGTGAGAGAGAATGGGTGACTGCTGTGTGTGTGAGAGAGAATGGATGGCTGCTGTGTGTGAGAGAGAGAGAATGGGTGACTGCTGTGTGTGTGTGAGAAAGAATGGATGGCTGCTGTGTGTGAGAGAGAATGGGTGGCTGCTGTATGTGTGAGAGAGAATGGGTGGCTGCTGTGTGTGTGAGAGAGAATGGGTGACTGCTGTGTGTGTGAGAGATAATGGGTGATGGCTGTGTGTGTGTGAGAGAGGGAATGGGTGGCTGCTGTGTGTGTGTGAGAGAGAATGGGTGACTGCTGTGTTTGTGAAAGAGAGTTTGGGTGGCTGCTGTGTGTGTGAGAGAATGGGTGGCTGCTGTGTATGTGAGAGAATGGGTGGCTGCTGTGTGTGTGTGAGAGAGAATGGGTGACTGCTGTGTGTGTGAGAGAGAATGGGTGACTGCAGTGTGTGTGAGAGAGAGAAAGGGTGACTGCTGTGTCTGTGAGAGTGAATGGGTGGCTGCTGTGTGTGTGTGAGAGAGAGAATGGATGGCTTCTGTGTGTGTGAGAGAGAATGGGTGGCTGCTGTGTGTGTGAGAGAGAATGGATGACTGCTCTGTGTGTGAGAGAGAATGGGTGGCTGCTGTGTGTGAGAGAGAATGGGTGGTTGCTGTGTGTGAGAGAGAGAGAATGGGTGGCTGCTGTGTGTGTGTGAGAGAGAATGGGTGGCTGCTGTGTGTGTGAGAGAGAGAATGGGTGACTGCTGTGTGTGTGAGAGAGAATGGGTGACTGCTGTGTGTGTGAGAGAGAATGGGTGGCTGCTGTGTGTGTGAGAGAGTGAGAATGGGTGGCTGCTGTGTGTGTGTGAGAGACATAATGGGTGGCTGCTCTGTGTGTGTGAGAGAGAATGGGTGGCTGCTGTGTGTGTGAGAGAGTGAGAATGGGTGGCTGCTGTGTGTGTGTGAGGGACATAATGGGTGGCTGCTGTGTGTGTGAGTGTGAGAGAATGGGTGGCTACTGTGTGTGTGAGAGTGAATGGGTGGCTGCAGTGTGTGTGAGAATGGGTGGCTTCAGTATGTGTAAGAGAGAATGGGTGGCTGCTGTGTGTGTGAGAGAGAATGGGTGACTGCTGTGTGTGTGAGAGAGAATGGGTGACGGCTGTGTGTGTGTGAGAGAGAGAATGGGTGGCTGCTGTGTGTGTGAGAGAGAGAATGGGTGACTGCTATGTTTGTGAAAGAGAGAATGGGTGGCTGCTGTGTGTGTGAGAGAGAGAATGGGTGACTGCTGTGTGTGTGAGAGAGAATGGGTGACTGCTGTGTGTGTGAGAGAGAATGGGTGGCTGCTGTGTGTGTGAGAGAGTGAGAATGGGTGGCTGCTGTGTGTGTGTGAGAGACATAATGGGTGGCTGCTCTGTGTGTGTGAGAGAATGGGTGGCTGCTGTGTATGTGAGAGAATGGGTGGCTGCTGTGTGTGTGAGAGAGAGAATGGGTGACTGCTGTGTGTGTGAGAGAGAATGGGTGACTGCTGTGTGTGTGAGAGAGAAAGGGTGACTGCTGTGTCTGTGAGAGTGAATGGGTGGCCGCTGTGTGTGTGTGAGAGAGAATGGATGGCTGCTGTGTGTGTGAGAGAGAATGGGTGGCTGCTGTGTGTGTGAGAGAGAATGGATGACTGCTGTGTGTGTGAGAGAGAATGGGTGGCTGCTCTGTGTGAGAGAATGGGTGGCTGCTGTGTTGTGAGAATGGGTGGCTGCTGTGTGTGTGAGTGAGAATGGGTGGCTGCTGTCAGTGTGAGAGTGAATGGGTGACTGCTGTGTGTGTGAGAGAGAATGGATGGCTGCTGTGTGTGAGAGAGAGAGAATGGGTGACTGCTGCTTGTGTGTGAGAGAGAATGGGTGACTGCTGTGTGTGTGTGTGTGAGAGAGAGTGGATGGCTGCTGTGTGAGAGAGAAAATGGGTGGCTGCTGTGTGTGTGAGAGAGAATGGGTGACTGCTGTGTGTGTGAGAGAGAATGGGTGACGGCTGTGTGTGTGTGTGAGAGAGAGAATGGGTGGCTGCTGTGTGTGTGAGAGAGAGAATGGGTGACTGCTGGGTTTGTGAAAGAGAGAATGGGTGGCTGCTGTGTGTGTGAGAGAATGGGTGGCTGCTGTGTATGTGAGAGAATGGGTGGCTGCTGTGTGTGTGAGAGAGAATGGGTGGCTGCTCTGTGTGAGAGAATGGGTGGCTGCTCTGTGTGAGAGAATGGGTGGCTGCTGTGTGTGTGTGAGAGAGAGAATGGGTGGCTGCTGTGTGTGTGTGAGAGAGAGAATGGGTGGCTGCTGTGTGTGTGTGAGAGAGAATGGGTGGCTGCTGTGTGTGTGTGAGAGAGAATGGGTGACTGCTGTGTGTGTGAAATAGAGAATGGTGGCTGCTGTGTGTGTGTGAGAATGGGTGGCTGCTGTGTGTGAGAGAGAGAATGGGTGGCTGCGGTGTGTGGGAGAGAGAATGGGGGACTGCTGTGTGTGTGTGAGAGAGAGAGAATGGGTGGCTGGTGTTTGTGTGAGAGAATGGGTGGCTGGTGTTTCTCTGAGAGAATGGGTGGCTGCTGTGTGTGTGAGAGAGAATGGGTGGCTGCTCTTTGTGAGAGAATGGGTGGCTGCTGTGTTGTGAGAATGGGTGGCTGCTGTGTGTGTGAGAGAGAATGGGTGGCTGCAGTCTGTGTGAGAGAGAATGGGTGACTGCTGTGTGTGTGAGAGAGAATGGATGGCTGCTGTGTGTGAGAGAGAGAGAATGGGTGACTGCTGTTTGTGTGTGAGAGAGAATGGGTGACTGCTGTGTGTGTGTGAGAGAGAATGGATGGCTGCTGTGTGTGAGAGAGAATGGGTGGCTGCTGTATGTTTGAGAGAGAATGGGTGGCTGCTGTGTGTGTGAGAGAGAATGGGTGACTGCTGTGTGTGTGAGAGAGAATGGGTGTCGGCTGTGTGTGTGTGAGAGAGAGAATGGGTGGCTGCTGTGTGTGTGAGAGAGAGAATGGGTGACTGCTGTGTTTGTGAAAGAGAGAATGGGTGGCTGCTGTGTGTGTGAGAGAATGGGTGGCTGCTGTGTATGTGAGAGAATGGGTGGCTGCTGTGTGTTTGAGAGAGAGAATGGGTGACTGCTGTGTGTGTGAGAGAGAATGGGTGACTGCTGTGTGTGTGAGAGAGAAAGGGTGACTGCTGTGTCTGTGAGAGTGAATGGGTGGCTGCTGTGTGTGTGTGAGAGAGAATGGATGGCTGCTGTGTGTGTGAGAGAGAATGGGTGGCTGCTGTGTGTGTGACAGAGAATGGATGACTGCTGTGTGTGTGAGAGAGAATGGGTGGCTGCTCTGTGTGAGAGAATGGGTGGCTGCTGTGTTGTGAGAATGGGTGGCTGCTGTGTGTGTGAGAGAGAATGGGTGGCTGCTGTCAGTGTGAGAGAGAATGGGTGACTGCTGTGTGTGTGAGAGAGAATGGGTGACTGCTGTGTGTGTGAGAGAGAATGGATGGCTGCTGTGTGTGAGAGAGAGAGAATGGGTGACTGCTGTTTATGTGTGAGAGAGAATGGGTGACTGCTGTGTGTGTGTGAGAGAGAATGGATGGCTGCTGTGTGTGAGAGAAAATGGGTGGCTGCTGTGTGTGTGAGAGAGAATGGGTGACTGCTGTGTGTGTGAGAGAGAATGAGTGACGGCTGTGTGTGTGTGAGAGAGAGAATGGGTGGCTGCTGTGTGTGTGAGAGAGAGAATGGGTGACTGCTGTGTTTGTGAAAGAGAGAATGGGTGGCTGCTGTGTGTGTGAGAGAATGGGTGGCTGCTGTGTATGTGAGAGAATGGGTGGCTGCTGTGTGTGTGAGAGAGAGAATGGGTGACTGCTGTGTGTGTGAGAGAGAATGGGTGACTGCTGTGTGTGAGAGAGAAAGGGTGACTGCTGTGTCTGTGAGAGTGAATGGGTGGCTGCTGTGTGTGTGTGAGAGAGAATGGATGGCTGCTGTGTGTGTGAGAGAGAATGGGTGGCTGCTGTGTGTGTGAGAGAGAATGGATGACTGCTGTGTGTGTGAGAGAGAATGGGTGGCTGCTGTGTGTGAGAGAGAATGGGTGGTTGCTGTGTGGGAGAGAGAGAGAGAATGGGTGCCTGCTGTGTGTGTGAGAGAGAGAATGGGTGGCTGCTGTGTGTGTGAGAGAGAATGGGTGACTGCTGTGTGTGTGAGAGAGAATGGGTGACTGCTGTGTGTGTGAGAGAGAATGGGTGGCTGCTGTGTGTGTGAGAGAGTGAGAATGGGTGGCTGCTGTGTGTGTGTGAGAGACATAATGGGTGGCTGCTGTGTGTGTGAGTGTGAGAGAATGGGTGGCTACTGTGTGTGTGTGAGAGTGAATGGATGGCTGCTGTGTGTGTGTGAGAATGGGTGGCTGCTGTATGTGTGAGAGAGAATGGGTGGCTGCTGTGTGTGTGAGAGAGAATGGGTGGCTGCTGTGTGTGTGAGAGAGAATGGATGGCTGCTGTGTGTGTGAAAGAGAATGGATGACTGCTGTGTGTGTATTAGAGAATGGATGGCTCCTGTGTGTGTGTGTGAGAGAGAGAGAATGGGTGGCTGGTGTTTGTGTGAGAGAATGGGTGGCTAGTGTTTGTCTGAGAGAATGGGTGGCTGCTGTGTGTGTGTGAGAGAATGGGTGGCTGCTCTGTGTGAGAGAATGGATGGCTGCTGTGTTGTGGGAATGGGTGGCTGCTGTGTGTGTGAGAGAGATTGGGTGGCTGCTGTCTGTGTGACAGAGAATGGGTGACTGCTGTGTGTGTGAGAGAGAATGGATGGCTGCTGTGTGTGAGAGAGAGAGAATGGGTGACTGCTGTTTGTGTGTGAGAGAGAATGGGTGACTGCTGTTTGTGTGTGAGAGAGAATGGATGGCTGCTGTGTGTGAGAGAGAATGGGTGGTTGCTGTGTGTGAGAGAGAGAGAGAGAGAGAGAGAGAGAATGGGTGGCTGCTGTGCGTGTGTGAGAGAGAATGGGTGGCTGCTGTGTGTGTGTGTGAGAGAGAATGGGTGACTGCTGTGTGTGTGAGAGAGAATGTTTGACGGCTGTGTGTGTGAGAGAGAATGGGTGACGGCTGTGTGTGTGAGAGAGACATAATGGGTGGCTGCTCTGTATGTGTGAGAGAGAATGGGTGGCTGCTGTGTGTGTGTGAGAGAGAATGGATGGCTGCTGTGTGTGTGAGAGAGAATGGGTGGCTGCTGTGTGTGTGAGAGAATGGATGACTGCTGTGTGTGTGAGAGAGAATGGGTGGCTGCTCTGTGTGAGAGAATGGGTGGCTGCTGTGTTGTGAGAATGTGTGGCTGCTGTGTGTGAGAGAGAGATTGGGTGGCTGCTGTATGTGTGAGAGAGAATGGGTGGCTGCTGTGTGTGTGAGAGAGAATGGGTGACTGCTGTGTGTGTGAGAGAGAATGTTTGACGGCTGTGTGTGTGAGAGAGAATGGGTGACGGCTGTGTGTGTGAGAGAGACATAATGGGTGGCTGCTCTGTATGTGTGAGAGAGAATGGGTGGCTGCTGTGTGTGTGTGAGAGAGAATGGATGGCTGCTGTGTGTGTGAGAGAGAATGGGTGGCTGCTGTGTGTGTGAGAGAATGGATGACTGCTGTGTGTGTGAGAGAGAATGGGTGGCTGCTCTGTGTGAGAGAATGGGTGGCTGCTGTGTTGTGAGAATGTGTGGCTGCTGTGTGTGAGAGAGAGATTGGGTGGCTGCTGTATGTGTGAGAGAGAATGGGTGGCTGCTGTGTGTGTGAGAGAGAATGGGTGACTGCTGTGTGTGTGAGAGATAATGGGTGATGGCTGTGTGTGTGTGAGAGAGGGAATGGGTGGCTGCTGTGTGTGTGAGAGAGAGAAAGGGTGACTGCTGTGTTTGTGAAAGAGAGTTTGGGTGGCTGCTGTGTGTGTGAGAGAATGGGTGGCTGCTGTGTATGTGAGAGAATGGGTGGCTGCTGTGTGTGTGTGAGAGAGAATGGGTGACTGCTGTGTGTGTGAGAGAGAATGGGTGACTGCAGTGTGTGTGAGAGAGAGAAAGGGTGACTGCTGTGTCTGTGAGAGTGAATGGGTGGCTGCTGTGTGTGTGTGAGAGAGAGAATGGATGGCTTCTGTGTGTGTGAGAGAGAATGGGTGGCTGCTGTGTGTGTGAGAGAGAATGGATGACTGCTCTGTGTGTGAGAGAGAATGGGTGGCTGCTGTGTGTGAGAGAGAATGGGTGGTTGCTGTGTGTGAGAGAGAGAGAATGGGTGGCTGCTGTGTGTGTGTGAGAGAGAATGGGTGGCTGCTGTGTGTGTGAGAGAGAGAATGGGTGACTGCTGTGTGTGTGAGAGAGAATGGGTGACTGCTGTGTGTGTGAGAGAGAATGGGTGGCTGCTGTGTGTGTGAGAGAGTGAGAATGGGTGGCTGCTGTGTGTGTGTGAGAGACATAATGGGTGGCTGCTCTGTGTGTGTGAGAGAGAATGGGTGGCTGCTGTGTGTGTGAGAGAGTGAGAATGGGTGGCTGCTGTGTGTGTGTGAGGGACATAATGGGTGGCTGCTGTGTGTGTGAGTGTGAGAGAATGGGTGGCTACTGTGTGTGTGAGAGTGAATGGGTGGCTGCAGTGTGTGTGAGAATGGGTGGCTTCAGTATGTGTAAGAGAGAATGGGTGGCTGCTGTGTGTGTGAGAGAGAATGGGTGACTGCTGTGTGTGTGAGAGAGAATGGGTGACGGCTGTGTGTGTGTGAGAGAGAGAATGGGTGGCTGCTGTGTGTGTGAGAGAGAGAATGGGTGACTGCTGTGTTTGTGAAAGAGAGAATGGGTGGCTGCTGTGTGTGTGAGAGAGAGAATGGGTGACTGCTGTGTGTGTGAGAGAGAATGGGTGACTGCTGTGTGTGTGAGAGAGAATGGGTGGCTGCTGTGTGTGTGAGAGAGTGAGAATGGGTGGCTGCTGTGTGTGTGAGAGAGAGAATGGGTGACTGCTGGGTTTGTGAAAGAGAGAATGGGTGGCTGCTGTGTGTGTGAGAGAATGGGTGGCTGCTGTGTATGTGAGAGAATGGGTGGCTGCTGTGTGTGTGAGAGAGAATGGGTGGCTGCTCTGTGTGAGAGAATGGGTGGCTGCTCTGTGTGAGAGAATGGGTGGCTGCTGTGTGTGTGTGAGAGAGAGAATGGGTGGCTGCTGTGTGTGTGTGAGAGAGAGAATGGGTGGCTGCTGTGTGTGTGTGAGAGAGAATGGGTGGCTGCTGGTGTGTGTGAGAGAGAATGGGTGACTGCTGTGTGTGTGAAAGAGAGAATGGTGGCTGCTGTGTGTGTGTGAGAATGGGTGGCTGCTGTGTGTGAGAGAGAGAATGGGTGGCTGCGGTGTGTGGGAGAGAGAATGGGGGACTGCTGTGTGTGTGTGAGAGAGAGAGAATGGGTGGCTGGTGTTTGTGTGAGAGAATGGGTGGCTGGTGTTTCTCTGAGAGAATGGGTGGCTGCTGTGTGTGTGAGAGAGAATGGGTGGCTGCTCTTTGTGAGAGAATGGGTGGCTGCTGTGTTGTGAGAATGGGTGGCTGCTGTGTGTGTGAGAGAGAATGGGTGGCTGCAGTCTGTGTGAGAGAGAATGGGTGACTGCTGTGTGTGTGAGAGAGAATGGATGGCTGCTGTGTGTGAGAGAGAGAGAATGGGTGACTGCTGTTTGTGTGTGAGAGAGAATGGGTGACTGCTGTGTGTGTGTGAGAGAGAATGGATGGCTGCTGTGTGTGAGAGAGAATGGGTGGCTGCTGTATGTGTGAGAGAGAATGGGTGGCTGCTGTGTGTGTGAGAGAGAATGGGTGACTGCTGTGTGTGTGAGAGAGAATGGGTGTCGGCTGTGTGTGTGTGAGAGAGAGAATGGGTGGCTGCTGTGTGTGTGAGAGAGAGAATGGATGAATGCTGTGTTTGTGAAAGAGAGAATGGGTGGCTGCTGTGTGTGTGAGAGAATGGGTGGCTGCTGTGTATGTGAGAGAATGGGTGGCTGCTGTGTGTTTGAGAGAGAGAATGGGTGACTGCTGTGTGTGTGAGAGAGAATGGGTGACTGCTGTGTGTGTGAGAGAGAAAGGGTGACTGCTGTGTCTGTGAGAGTGAATGGGTGGCTGCTGTGTGTGTGTGAGAGAGAATGGATGGCTGCTGTGTGTGTGAGAGAGAATGGGTGGCTGCTGTGTGTGTGACAGAGAATGGATGACTGCTGTGTGTGTGAGAGAGAATGGGTGGCTGCTCTGTGTGAGAGAATGGGTGGCTGCTGTGTTGTGAGAATGGGTGGCTGCTGTGTGTGTGAGAGAGAATGGGTGGCTGCTGTCAGTGTGAGAGAGAATGGGTGACTGCTGTGTGTGTGAGAGAGAATGGGTGACTGCTGTGTGTGTGAGAGAGAATGGATGGCTGCTGTGTGTGAGAGAGAGAGAATGGGTGACTGCTGTTTATGTGTGAGAGAGAATGGGTGACTGCTGTGTGTGTGTGAGAGAGAATGGATGGCTGCTGTGTGTGAGAGAAAATGGGTGGCTGCTGTGTGTGTGAGAGAGAATGGGTGACTGCTGTGTGTGTGAGAGAGAATGGGTGACGGCTGTGTGTGTGTGAGAGAGAGAATGGGTGGCTGCTGTGTGTGTGAGAGAGAGAATGGGTGACTGCTGTGTTTGTGAAAGAGAGAATGGGTGGCTGCTGTGTGTGTGAGAGAATGGGTGGCTGCTGTGTATGTGAGAGAATGGGTGGCTGCTGTGTGTGTGAGAGAGAGAATGGGTGACTGCTGTGTGTGTGAGAGAGAATGGGTGACTGCTGTGTGTGAGAGAGAAAGGGTGACTGCTGTGTCTGTGAGAGTGAATGGGTGGCTGCTGTGTGTGTGTGAGAGAGAATGGATGGCTGCTGTGTGTGTGAGAGAGAATGGGTGGCTGCTGTGTGTGTGAGAGAGAATGGATGACTGCTGTGTGTGTGAGAGAGAATGGGTGGCTGCTGTGTGTGAGAGAGAATGGGTGGTTGCTGTGTGGGAGAGAGAGAGAGAATGGGTGGCTGCTGTGTGTGTGAGAGAGAGAATGGGTGGCTGCTGTGTGTGTGAGAGAGAGAATGGGTGACTGCTGTGTGTGTGAGAGAGAATGGGTGACTGCTGTGTGTGTGAGAGAGAATGGGTGGCTGCTGTGTGTGTGAGAGAGTGAGAATGGGTGGCTGCTGTGTGTGTGTGAGAGACATAATGGGTGGCTGCTGTGTGTGTGAGTGTGAGAGAATGGGTGGCTACTGTGTGTGTGTGAGAGTGAATGGATGGCTGCTGTGTGTGTGTGAGAATGGGTGGCTGCTGTATGTGTGAGAGAGAATGGGTGGCTGCTGTGTGTGTGAGAGAGAATGGGTGGCTGCTGTGTGTGTGAGAGAGAATGGATGGCTGCTGTGTGTGTGAGAGAGAATGGATGACTGCTGTGTGTGTATTAGAGAATGGATGGCTCCTGTGTGTGTGTGTGAGAGAGAGAGAATGGGTGGCTGGTGTTTGTGTGAGAGAATGGGTGGCTAGTGTTTGTCTGAGAGAATGGGTGGCTGCTGAGTGTGTGTGAGAGAATGGGTGGCTGCTCTGTGTGAGAGAATGGGTGGCTGCTGTGTTGTGGGAATGGGTGGCTGCTGTGTGTGAGAGAGATTGGGTGGCTGCTGTCTGTGTGACAGAGAATGGGTGACTGCTGTGTGTGTGAGAGAGAATGGATGGCTGCTGTGTGTGAGAGAGAGAGAATGGGTGACTGCTTTTTGTGTGTGAGAGAGAATGGGTGACTGCTGTTTGTGTGTGAGAGAGAATGGATGGCTGCTGTGTGTGAGAGAGAATGGGTGGTTGCTGTGTGTGAGAGAGAGAGAGAGAGAGAGAGAGAGAGAGAGAGAATGGGTGGCTGCTGTGTGTGTGTGAGAGAGAATGGGTGGCTGCTGTGTGTGTGTGTGAGAGAGAATGGGTGACTGCTGTGTGTGTGAGAGAGAATGTTTGACGGCTGTGTGTGTGAGAGAGAATGGGTGACGGCTGTGTGTGTGAGAGAGACATAATGGGTGGCTGCTCTGTATGTGTGAGAGAGAATGGGTGGCTGCTGTGTGTGTGTGAGAGAGAATGGATGGCTGCTGTGTGTGTGAGAGAGAATGGGTGGCTGCTGTGTGTGTGAGAGAATGGATGACTGCTGTGTGTGTGAGAGAGAATGGGTGGCTGCTCTGTGTGAGAGAATGGGTGGCTGCTGTGTTGTGAGAATGTGTGGCTGCTGTGTGTGAGAGAGAGAATGGGTGGCTGCTGTATGTGTGAGAGAGAATGGGTGGCTGCTGTGTGTGTGAGAGAGAATGGGTGACTGCTGTGTGTGTGAGAGATAATGGGTGATGGCTGTGTGTGTGTGAGAGAGGGAATGGGTGGCTGCTGTGTGTGTGAGAGAGAGAAAGGGTGACTGCTGTGTTTGTGAAAGAGAGTTTGGGTGGCTGCTGTGTGTGTGAGAGAATGGGTGGCTGCTGTGTATGTGAGAGAATGGGTGGCTGCTGTGTGTGTGTGAGAGAGAATGGGTGACTGCTGTGTGTGTGAGAGAGAATGGGTGACTGCAGTGTGTGTGAGAGAGAGAAAGGGTGACTGCTGTGTCTGTGAGAGTGAATGGGTGGCTGCTGTGTGTGTGTGAGAGAGAGAATGGATGGCTTCTGTGTGTGTGAGAGAGAATGGGTGGCTGCTGTGTGTGTGAGAGAGAATGGATGACTGCTCTGTGTGTGAGAGAGAATGGGTGGCTGCTGTGTGTGAGAGAGAATGGGTGGTTGCTGTGTGTGAGAGAGAGAGAATGGGTGGCTGCTGTGTGTGTGTGAGAGAGAATGGGTGGCTGCTGTGTGTGTGAGAGAGAGAATGGGTGACTGCTGTGTGTGTGAGAGAGAATGGGTGACTGCTGTGTGTGTGAGAGAGAATGGGTGGCTGCTGTGTGTGTGAGAGAGTGAGAATGGGTGGCTGCTGTGTGTGTGTGAGAGACATAATGGGTGGCTGCTCTGTGTGTGTGAGAGAGAATGGGTGGCTGCTGTGTGTGTGAGAGAGTGAGAATGGGTGGCTGCTGTGTGTGTGTGAGGGACATAATGGGTGGCTGCTGTGTGTGTGAGTGTGAGAGAATGGGTGGCTACTGTGTGTGTGAGAGTGAATGGGTGGCTGCAGTGTGTGTGAGAATGGGTGGCTTCAGTATGTGTAAGAGAGAATGGGTGGCTGCTGTGTGTGTGAGAGAGAATGGGTGACTGCTGTGTGTGTGAGAGAGAATGGGTGACGGCTGTGTGTGTGTGAGAGAGAGAATGGGTGGCTGCTGTGTGTGTGAGAGAGAGAATGGGTGACTGCTGTGTTTGTGAAAGAGAGAATGGGTGGCTGCTGTGTGTGTGAGAGAGAGAATGGGTGACTGCTGTGTGTGTGAGAGAGAATGGGTGACTGCTGTGTGTGTGAGAGAGAATGGGTTGCTGCTGTGTGTGTGAGAGAGTGAGAATGGGTGGCTGCTGTGTGTGTGTGAGAGACATAATGGGTGGCTGCTCTGTGTGTGTGAGAGAATGGGTGGCTGCTGTGTATGTGAGAGAATGGGTGGCTGCTGTGTGTGTGAGAGAGAGAATGGGTGACTGCTGTGTGTGTGAGAGAGAATGGGTGACTGCTGTGTGTGTGAGAGAGAAAGGGTGACTGCTGTGTCTGTGAGAGTGAATGGGTGGCCGCTGTGTGTGTGTGAGAGAGAATGGATGGCTGCTGTGTGTGTGAGAGAGAATGGGTGGCTGCTGTGTGTGTGTGAGAGAGAGAATGGGTGGCTGCTGTGTGTGTGAGAGAGAGAATGGGTGACTGCTGTGTTTGTGAAAGAGAGAATGGGTGGCTGCTGTGTGTGTGAGAGAGAGAATGGGTGACTGCTGTGTGTGTGAGAGAGAATGGGTGACTGCTGTGTGTGTGAGAGAGAATGGGTGGCTGCTGTGTGTGTGAGAGAGTGAGAATGGGTGGCTGCTGTGTGTGTGAGAGAGAGAATGGGTGACTGCTGGGTTTGTGAAAGAGAGAATGGGTGGCTGCTGTGTGTGTGAGAGAATGGGTGGCTGCTGTGTATGTGAGAGAATGGGTGGCTGCTGTGTGTGTGAGAGAGAATGGGTGGCTGCTCTGTGTGAGAGAATGGGTGGCTGCTCTGTGTGAGAGAATGGGTGGCTGCTGTGTGTGTGTGAGAGAGAGAATGGGTGGCTGCTGTGTGTGTGTGAGAGAGAGAATGGGTGGCTGCTGTGTGTGTGTGAGAGAGAATGGGTGGCTGCTGGTGTGTGTGAGAGAGAATGGGTGACTGCTGTGTGTGTGAAAGAGAGAATGGTGGCTGCTGTGTGTGTGTGAGAATGGGTGGCTGCTGTGTGTGAGAGAGAGAATGGGTGGCTGCGGTGTGTGGGAGAGAGAATGGGGGACTGCTGTGTGTGTGTGAGAGAGAGAGAATGGGTGGCTGGTGTTTGTGTGAGAGAATGGGTGGCTGGTGTTTCTCTGAGAGAATGGGTGGCTGCTGTGTGTGTGAGAGAGAATGGGTGGCTGCTCTTTGTGAGAGAATGGGTGGCTGCTGTGTTGTGAGAATGGGTGGCTGCTGTGTGTGTGAGAGAGAATGGGTGGCTGCAGTCTGTGTGAGAGAGAATGGGTGACTGCTGTGTGTGTGAGAGAGAATGGATGGCTGCTGTGTGTGAGAGAGAGAGAATGGGTGACTGCTGTTTGTGTGTGAGAGAGAATGGGTGACTGCTGTGTGTGTGTGAGAGAGAATGGATGGCTGCTGTGTGTGAGAGAGAATGGGTGGCTGCTGTATGTGTGAGAGAGAATGGGTGGCTGCTGTGTGTGTGAGAGAGAATGGGTGACTGCTGTGTGTGTGAGAGAGAATGGGTGTCGGCTGTGTGTGTGTGAGAGAGAGAATGGGTGGCTGCTGTGTGTGTGAGAGAGAGAATGGATGAATGCTGTGTTTGTGAAAGAGAGAATGGGTGGCTGCTGTGTGTGTGAGAGAATGGGTGGCTGCTGTGTATGTGAGAGAATGGGTGGCTGCTGTGTGTTTGAGAGAGAGAATGGGTGACTGCTGTGTGTGTGAGAGAGAATGGGTGACTGCTGTGTGTGTGAGAGAGAAAGGGTGACTGCTGTGTCTGTGAGAGTGAATGGGTGGCTGCTGTGTGTGTGTGAGAGAGAATGGATGGCTGCTGTGTGTGTGAGAGAGAATGGGTGGCTGCTGTGTGTGTGACAGAGAATGGATGACTGCTGTGTGTGTGAGAGAGAATGGGTGGCTGCTCTGTGTGAGAGAATGGGTGGCTGCTGTGTTGTGAGAATGGGTGGCTGCTGTGTGTGTGAGAGAGAATGGGTGGCTGCTGTCAGTGTGAGAGAGAATGGGTGACTGCTGTGTGTGTGAGAGAGAATGGGTGACTGCTGTGTGTGTGAGAGAGAATGGATGGCTGCTGTGTGTGAGAGAGAGAGAATGGGTGACTGCTGTTTATGTGTGAGAGAGAATGGGTGACTGCTGTGTGTGTGTGAGAGAGAATGGATGGCTGCTGTGTGTGAGAGAAAATGGGTGGCTGCTGTGTGTGTGAGAGAGAATGGGTGACTGCTGTGTGTGTGAGAGAGAATGGGTGACGGCTGTGTGTGTGTGAGAGAGAGAATGGGTGGCTGCTGTGTGTGTGAGAGAGAGAATGGGTGACTGCTGTGTTTGTGAAAGAGAGAATGGGTGGCTGCTGTGTGTGTGAGAGAATGGGTGGCTGCTGTGTATGTGAGAGAATGGGTGGCTGCTGTGTGTGTGAGAGAGAGAATGGGTGACTGCTGTGTGTGTGAGAGAGAATGGGTGACTGCTGTGTGTGAGAGAGAAAGGGTGACTGCTGTGTCTGTGAGAGTGAATGGGTGGCTGCTGTGTGTGTGTGAGAGAGAATGGATGGCTGCTGTGTGTGTGAGAGAGAATGGGTGGCTGCTGTGTGTGTGAGAGAGAATGGATGACTGCTGTGTGTGTGAGAGAGAATGGGTGGCTGCTGTGTGTGAGAGAGAATGGGTGGTTGCTGTGTGGGAGAGAGAGAGAGAATGGGTGGCTGCTGTGTGTGTGAGAGAGAGAATGGGTGGCTGCTGTGTGTGTGAGAGAGAGAATGGGTGACTGCTGTGTGTGTGAGAGAGAATGGGTGACTGCTGTGTGTGTGAGAGAGAATGGGTGGCTGCTGTGTGTGTGAGAGAGTGAGAATGGGTGGCTGCTGTGTGTGTGTGAGAGACATAATGGGTGGCTGCTGTGTGTGTGAGTGTGAGAGAATGGGTGGCTACTGTGTGTGTGTGAGAGTGAATGGATGGCTGCTGTGTGTGTGTGAGAATGGGTGGCTGCTGTATGTGTGAGAGAGAATGGGTGGCTGCTGTGTGTGTGAGAGAGAATGGGTGGCTGCTGTGTGTGTGAGAGAGAATGGATGGCTGCTGTGTGTGTGAGAGAGAATGGATGACTGCTGTGTGTGTATTAGAGAATGGATGGCTCCTGTGTGTGTGTGTGAGAGAGAGAGAATGGGTGGCTGGTGTTTGTGTGAGAGAATGGGTGGCTAGTGTTTGTCTGAGAGAATGGGTGGCTGCTGAGTGTGTGTGAGAGAATGGGTGGCTGCTCTGTGTGAGAGAATGGGTGGCTGCTGTGTTGTGGGAATGGGTGGCTGCTGTGTGTGAGAGAGATTGGGTGGCTGCTGTCTGTGTGACAGAGAATGGGTGACTGCTGTGTGTGTGAGAGAGAATGGATGGCTGCTGTGTGTGAGAGAGAGAGAATGGGTGACTGCTTTTTGTGTGTGAGAGAGAATGGGTGACTGCTGTTTGTGTGTGAGAGAGAATGGATGGCTGCTGTGTGTGAGAGAGAATGGGTGGTTGCTGTGTGTGAGAGAGAGAGAGAGAGAGAGAGAGAGAGAGAGAGAATGGGTGGCTGCTGTGTGTGTGTGAGAGAGAATGGGTGGCTGCTGTGTGTGTGTGTGAGAGAGAATGGGTGACTGCTGTGTGTGTGAGAGAGAATGTTTGACGGCTGTGTGTGTGAGAGAGAATGGGTGACGGCTGTGTGTGTGAGAGAGACATAATGGGTGGCTGCTCTGTATGTGTGAGAGAGAATGGGTGGCTGCTGTGTGTGTGTGAGAGAGAATGGATGGCTGCTGTGTGTGTGAGAGAGAATGGGTGGCTGCTGTGTGTGTGAGAGAATGGATGACTGCTGTGTGTGTGAGAGAGAATGGGTGGCTGCTCTGTGTGAGAGAATGGGTGGCTGCTGTGTTGTGAGAATGTGTGGCTGCTGTGTGTGAGAGAGAGAATGGGTGGCTGCTGTATGTGTGAGAGAGAATGGGTGGCTGCTGTGTGTGTGAGAGAGAATGGGTGACTGCTGTGTGTGTGAGAGATAATGGGTGATGGCTGTGTGTGTGTGAGAGAGGGAATGGGTGGCTGCTGTGTGTGTGAGAGAGAGAAAGGGTGACTGCTGTGTTTGTGAAAGAGAGTTTGGGTGGCTGCTGTGTGTGTGAGAGAATGGGTGGCTGCTGTGTATGTGAGAGAATGGGTGGCTGCTGTGTGTGTGTGAGAGAGAATGGGTGACTGCTGTGTGTGTGAGAGAGAATGGGTGACTGCAGTGTGTGTGAGAGAGAGAAAGGGTGACTGCTGTGTCTGTGAGAGTGAATGGGTGGCTGCTGTGTGTGTGTGAGAGAGAGAATGGATGGCTTCTGTGTGTGTGAGAGAGAATGGGTGGCTGCTGTGTGTGTGAGAGAGAATGGATGACTGCTCTGTGTGTGAGAGAGAATGGGTGGCTGCTGTGTGTGAGAGAGAATGGGTGGTTGCTGTGTGTGAGAGAGAGAGAATGGGTGGCTGCTGTGTGTGTGTGAGAGAGAATGGGTGGCTGCTGTGTGTGTGAGAGAGAGAATGGGTGACTGCTGTGTGTGTGAGAGAGAATGGGTGACTGCTGTGTGTGTGAGAGAGAATGGGTGGCTGCTGTGTGTGTGAGAGAGTGAGAATGGGTGGCTGCTGTGTGTGTGTGAGAGACATAATGGGTGGCTGCTCTGTGTGTGTGAGAGAGAATGGGTGGCTGCTGTGTGTGTGAGAGAGTGAGAATGGGTGGCTGCTGTGTGTGTGTGAGGGACATAATGGGTGGCTGCTGTGTGTGTGAGTGTGAGAGAATGGGTGGCTACTGTGTGTGTGAGAGTGAATGGGTGGCTGCAGTGTGTGTGAGAATGGGTGGCTTCAGTATGTGTAAGAGAGAATGGGTGGCTGCTGTGTGTGTGAGAGAGAATGGGTGACTGCTGTGTGTGTGAGAGAGAATGGGTGACGGCTGTGTGTGTGTGAGAGAGAGAATGGGTGGCTGCTGTGTGTGTGAGAGAGAGAATGGGTGACTGCTGTGTTTGTGAAAGAGAGAATGGGTGGCTGCTGTGTGTGTGAGAGAGAGAATGGGTGACTGCTGTGTGTGTGAGAGAGAATGGGTGACTGCTGTGTGTGTGAGAGAGAATGGGTGGCTGCTGTGTGTGTGAGAGAGTGAGAATGGGTGGCTGCTGTGTGTGTGTGAGAGACATAATGGGTGGCTGCTCTGTGTGTGTGAGAGAATGGGTGGCTGCTGTGTATGTGAGAGAATGGGTGGCTGCTGTGTGTGTGAGAGAGAGAATGGGTGACTGCTGTGTGTGTGAGAGAGAATGGGTGACTGCTGTGTGTGTGAGAGAGAAAGGGTGACTGCTGTGTCTGTGAGAGTGAATGGGTGGCCGCTGTGTGTGTGTGAGAGAGAATGGATGGCTGCTGTGTGTGTGAGAGAGAATGGGTGGCTGCTGTGTGTGTGAGAGAGAATGGATGACTGCTGTGTGTGTGAGAGAGAATGGGTGGCTGCTCTGTGTGAGAGAATGGGTGGCTGCTGTGTTGTGAGAATGGGTGGCTGCTGTGTGTGTGAGTGAGAATGGGTGGCTGCTGTCAGTGTGAGAGAGAATGGGTGACTGCTGTGTGTGTGAGAGAGAATGGATGGCTGCTGTGTGTGAGAGAGAGAGAATGGGTGACTGCTGCTTGTGTGTGAGAGAGAATGGGTGACTGCTGTGTGTGTGTGAGAGAGAGTGGATGGCTGCTGTGTGAGAGAGAAAATGGGTGGCTGCTGTGTGTGTGAGAGAGAATGGGTGACTGCTGTGTGTGTGAGAGAGAATGGGTGACGGCTGTGTGTGTGTGTGAGAGAGAGAATGGGTGGCTGCTGTGTGTGTGAGAGAGAGAATGGGTGACTGCTGGGTTTGTGAAAGAGAGAATGGGTGGCTGCTGTGTGTGTGAGAGAATGGGTGGCTGCTGTGTATGTGAGAGAATGGGTGGCTGCTGTGTGTGTGAGAGAGAATGGGTGGCTGCTCTGTGTGAGAGAATGGGTGGCTGCTGTGTGTGTGTGAGAGAGAGAATGGGTGGCTGCTGTGTGTGTGTGAGAGAGAGAATGGGTGGCTGCTGTGTGTGTGTGAGAGAGAATGGGTGGCTGCTGTGTGTGTGTGAGAGAGAATGGGTGACTGCTGTTTGTGTGAAAGAGAGAATGGTGGCTGCTGTGTGTGTGTGAGAATGGGTGGCTGCTGTGTGTGAGAGAGAGAATGGGTGGCTGCGGTGTGTGGGAGAGAGAATGGGTGACTGCTGTGTGTGTGTGAGAGAGAGAGAATGGGTGGCTGGTGTTTGTGTAAGAGAATGGGTGGCTGGTGTTTCTCTGAGAGAATGGGTGGCTGCTGTGTGTGTGAGAGAGAATGGGTGGCTGCTCTTTGTGAGAGAATGGGTGGCTGCTGTGTTGTGAGAATGGGTGGCTGCTGTGTGTGTGAGAGAGAATGGGTGGCTGCAGTCTGTGTGAGAGAGAATGGGTGACTGCTGTGTGTGTGAGAGAGAATGGATGGCTGCTGTGTGTGAGAGAGAGAGAATGGGTGACTGCTGTTTGTGTGTGAGAGAGAATGGGTGACTGCTGTGTGTGTGTGAGAGAGAATGGATGGCTGCTGTGTGTGAGAGAGAATGGGTGGCTGCTGTATGTGTGAGAGAGAATGGGTGGCTGCTGTGTGTGTGAGAGAGAATGGGTGACTGCTGTGTGTGTGAGAGAGAATGGGTGTCGGCTGTGTGTGTGTGAGAGAGAGAATGGGTGGCTGCTGTGTGTGTGAGAGATAGAATGGGTGACTGCTGTGTTTGTGAAAGAGAGAATGGGTGGCTGCTGTGTGTGTGAGAGAATGGGTGGCTGCTGTGTATGTGAGAGAATGGGTGGCTGCTGTGTGTTTGAGAGAGAGAATGGGTGACTGCTGTGTGTGTGAGAGAGAATGGGTGACTGCTGTGTGTGTGAGAGAGAATGGGTGACTGCTGTGTGTGTGAGAGAGAAAGGGTGACTGCTGTGTCTGTGAGAGTGAATGGGTGGCTGCTGTGTGTGTGTGAGAGAGAATGGATGGCTGCTGTGTGTGTGAGAGAGAATGGGTGGCTGCTGTGTGTGTGAGAGAGAATGGATGACTGCTGTGTGTGTGAGAGAGAATGGGTGGCTGCTCTGTGTGAGAGAATGGGTGGCTGCTGTGTTATGAGAATGGTTGGCTGCTGTGTGTGTGAGAGAGAATGGGTGGCTGCTGTCAGTGTGAGAGAGAATGGATGGCTGCTGTGTGTGAGAGAAAATGGGTGGCTGCTGTGTGTGTGAGAGAGAATGGGTGACTGCTGTGTGTGTGAGAGAGAATGGGTGACGGCTGTGTGTGTGTGAGAGAGAGAATGGGTGGCTGCTGTGTGTGTGAGAGAGAGAATGGGTGACTGCTGTGTTTGTGAAAGAGAGAATGGGTGGCTGCTGTGTGTGTGAGAGAATGGGTGGCTGCTGTGTATGTGAGAGAATGGGTGGCTGCTGTGTGTGTGAGAGAGAGAATGGGTGACTGCTGTGTGTGTGAGAGAGAATGGGTGACTGCTGTGTGTGAGAGAGAAAGGGTGACTGCTGTGTCTGTGAGAGTGAATGGGTGGCTGCTGTGTGTGTGTGAGAGAGAATGGATGGCTGCTGTGTGTGTGAGAGAGAATGGGTGGCTGCTGTGTGTGTGAGAGAGAATGGATGACTGCTGTGTGTGTGAGAGAGAATGGGTGGCTGCTGTGTGTGAGAGAAAATGGGTGGTTGCTGTGTGGGAGAGAGAGAGAGAATGGGTGGCTGCTGTGTGTGTGAGAGAGAGAATGGGTGGCTGCTGTGTGTGTGAGAGAGAGAATGGGTGACTGCTGTGTGTGTGAGAGAGAATGGGTGACTGCTGTGTGTGTGAGAGAGAATGGGTGGCTGCTGTGTGTGTGAGAGAGTGAGAATGGGTGGCTGCTGTGTGTGTGTGAGAGACATAATGGGTGGCTGCTGTGTGTGTGAGTGTGAGAGAATGGGTGGCTACTGTGTGTGTGTGAGAGTGAATGGATGGCTGCTGTGTGTGTGTGAGAATGGGTGGCTGCTGTATGTGTGAGAGAGAATGGGTGGCTGCTGTGTGTGTGAGAGAGAATGGATGGCTGCTGTGTGTGTGAGAGAGAATGGATGACTGCTGTGTGTGTATTAGAGAATGGATGGCTCCTGTGTGTGTGTGTGAGAGAGAGAGAATGGGTGGCTGGTGTTTGTGTGAGAGAATGGGTGGCTAGTGTTTGTCTGAGAGAATGGGTGGCTGCTGTGTGTGTGTGAGAGAATGGGTGGCTGCTCTGTGTGAGAGAATGGGTGGCTGCTGTGTTGTGGGAATGGGTGGCTGCTTTGTGTGTGAGAGAGACTGGGTGGCTGCTGTCTGTGTGACAGAGAATGGGTGACTGCTGTGTGTGTGAGAGAGAATGGATGGCTGCTGTGTGTGAGAGAGAGAGAATGGGTGACTGCTGTTTGTGTGTGAGAGAGAATGGGTGACTGCTGTTTGTGTGTGAGAGAGAATGGATGGCTGCTGTGTGTGAGAGAGAATGGGTGGTTGCTGTGTGTGAGAGAGAGAGAGAGAGAATGGGTGGCTGCTGTGTGTGTGTGAGAGAGAATGGGTGGCTGCTGTGTGTGTGTGTGAGAGAGAATGGGTGACTGCTGTGTGTGTGAGAGAGAATGTTTGACGGCTGTGTGTGTGAGAGAGAATGGGTGACGGCTGTGTGTGTGAGAGAGACATAATGGGTGGATGCTCTGTATGTGTGAGAGAAAATGGGTGGCTGCTGCGTGTGTGTGAGAGAGAATGGATGGCTGCTGTGTGTGTGAGATAGAATGGGTGGCTGCTGTGTGTGTGAGAGAATGGATGACTGCTGTGTGTGTGAGAGAGAGAATGGGTGGCTGCTCTGTGTGAGAGAATGGGTGGCTGCTGTGTTGTGAGAATGTGTGGCTGCTGTGTGTGTGAGAGAGAATGGGTGGCTGCTGTCTGTGTGAGAGAGAATGGGTGACTGCTGTGTGTGTGAGAGAGAATGGATGGCTGCTGTGTGTGAGAGAGAGAGAATGGGTGACTGCTGTGTGTGTGTGAGAAAGAATGGATGGCTGCTGTGTGTGAGAGAGAATGGGTGGCTGCTGTATGTGTGAGAGAGAATGGGTGGCTGCTGTGTGTGTGAGAGAGAATGGGTGACTGCTGTGTGTGTGAGAGATAATGGGTGATGGCTGTGTGTGTGTGAGAGAGGGAATGGGTGGCTGCTGTGTGTGTGAGAGAGAGAATGGGTGACTGCTGTGTTTGTGAAAGAGAGTTTGGGTGGCTGCTGTGTGTGTGAGAGAATGGGTGGCTGCTGTGTATGTGAGAGAATGGGTGGCTGCTGTGTGTGTGAGAGAGAGAATGGGTGACTGCTGTGTGTGTGAGAGAGAATGGGTGACTGCAGTGTGTGTGAGAGAGAGAAAGGGTGACTGCTGTGTCTGTGAGAGTGAATGGGTGGCTGCTCTGTGTGTGTGTGAGAGAGAATGGATGGCTTCTGTGTGTGTGAGAGAGAATGGGTGGCTGCTGTGTGTGTGAGAGAGAATGGATGACTGCTCTGTGTGTGAGAGAGAATGGGTGGCTGCTGTGTGTGAGAGAGAATGGGTGGTTGCTGTGTGTGAGAGAGAGAGAGAATGGGTGGCTGCTGTGTGTGTGTGAGAGAGAATGGGTGGCTGCTGTGTGTGTGAGAGAGAGAATGGGTGACTGCTGTGTGTGTGAGAGAGAATGGGTGACTGCAGTGTGTGTGTGAGAGAGAATGGGTGGCTGCTGTGTGTGTGAGAGTGTGAGAATGGGTGGCTGCTGTGTGTGTGTGAGAGACATAATGGGTGGCTGCTCTGTGTGTGTGAGAGAGAATGGGTGGCTGCTGTGTGTGTGAGAGAGTGAGAATGGGTGGCTGCTGTGTGTGTGTGAGGGACATAATGGGTGGCTGCTGTGTGTGTGAGTGTGAGAGAATGGGTGGCTACTGTGTGTGTGAGAGTGAATGGGTGGCTGCAGTGTGTGTGAGAATGGGTGGCTTCAGTATGTGTAAGAGAGAATGGGTGGCTGCTGTGTGTGTGAGAGAGAATGGGTGACTGCTGTGTGTGTGAGAGAGAAAGGGTGACGGCTGTGTGTGTGTGTGAGAGAGAGAATGGGTGGCTGCTGTGTGTGTGAGAGAGAGAATGGGTGACTGCTGTGTTTGTGAAAGAGAGAATGGGTGGCTGCTGTGTGTGAGAGAGAATGGGTGGCTGCTGTGTATGTGAGAGAATGGGTGGCTGCTGTGTGTGTGAGAGAGAGAATGGGTGACTGCTGTGTGTGTGAGAGAGAATGGGTGACTGCTGTGTGTGTGAGAGAGAAAGGGTGACTGCTGTGTCTGTGAGAGTGAATGGGTGGCCGCTGTGTGTGTGTGTGAGAGAGAATGGATGGCTGCTGTGTGTGTGAGAGAGAATGGGTGGCTGCTGTGTGTGTGAGAGAGAATGGATGACTGCTGTGTGTGTGAGAGAGAATGGGTGGCTGCTCTGTGTGAGAGAATGGGTGGCTGCTGTGTTGTGAGAATGGGTGGCTGCTGTGTGTGTGAGTGAGAATGGGTGGCTGCTGTCAGTGTGAGAGAGAATGGGTGACTGCTGTGTGTGTGAGAGAGAATGGATGGCTACTGTGTGTGAGAGAGAGAGAATGGGTGACTGCTGCTTGTGTGTGAGAGAGAATGGGTGACTGCTGTGTGTGTGTGAGAGAGAGTGGATGTCTGCTGTGTGAGAGAGAAAATGGGTGGCTGCTGTGTGTGTGAGAGAGAATGGGTGACTGCTGTGTGTGTGAGAGAGAATGGGAGACGGCTGTGTGTGTGTGTGAGAGAGAGAATGGGTGGCTGCTGTGTGTGTGAGAGAGAGAATGGGTGACTGCTGGGTTTGTGAAAGAGAGAATGGGTGGCTGCTGTGTGTGTGAGAGAATGGGTGGCTGCTGTGTATGTGAGAGAATAGGTGGCTGCTGTGTGTGTGAGAGAGAATGGGTGGCTGCTCTGTGTGAGAAAATGGGTGGCTGCTGTATTGTGAGAATGGGTGGCTGCTGTGTGTGTGAGAGAGAATGGGTGGCTGCTGTCAGTGTGAGAGAGAATGGGTGACTGCTGTGTGTGTGAGAGAGAATGGATGGCTGCTGTGTGTGAGAGAGAGAGAATGGGTGACAGCTGTTTGTGTGTGAGAGAGAATGGGTGACTGCTGTGTGTGTGAGAGAGAGTGGATGGCTGCTGTGTGAGAGAGAAAATGGGTGGCTGCTGTGTGTGTGAGAGAGAATGGGTGACTGCTGTGTGTGTGAGAGAGAATGGGTGACTGCTGGGTTTGTGAAAGAGTGAATGGGTGGCTGCTGTGTGTGTGAGAGAATGGGTGGCTGCTGTGTATGTGAGAGAATGGGTGTCTGCTGTGTGTGTGAGAGAGAGAATGGGTGACTGCTGTGTGTGTGAGAGAGAATGGGTGACTGCTGTGTGTGAGAGAGAAAGGGTGACTGCTGTTTCTGTGAGTTTGAATGGGTGGCTGCTGTGTGTGTGTGAGAGAGAATGGATGGCTGCTGTGTGTGTGAGAGAGAATGGGTGGCTGCTGTGTGTGTGAGAGAGAATGGAGGACTACTGTGTGTGTGAGAGAGAATGGGTGGCTGCTGTGTGTGAGAGAGAATGGGTGGGTGTTGTGTGTGAGAGAGAGAGAGAATGGGTGGCTGCTGTGTGTGTGAGAGAGAGAATGGGTGGCTGCTGTGTGTGTGAGAGAGAGAATGGGTGACTGCTGTGTGTGTGAGAGAGAATGGGTGACTGCTGTGTGTGTGAGAGAGAATGGGTGGCTGCTGTGTGTGTGAAAGAGTGAGAATGGGTGGCTGCTGTGTGTGTGTGAGAGACATAATGGGTGGCTGCTGTGTGTGTGAGTGTGAGAGAATGGATGGCTTCTGTGTGTGTGTGAGAGTGAATGGGTGGCTGCTGTGTGTGTGTGAGAATGGGTGGCTGCTGTATGTGTGAGAGAGAATGGGTGGCTGCTGTGTGTGTGAGAGAGAATGGTTGGCTGCTGTGTGTGTGAGAGAGAATGCATGGCTGCTGTGTGTGTGAGAGAGAATGGATGACTGCTTTGTGTGTATTAGAGAATGGATGGCTCCTGTGTGTGTGTGTGAGAGAGAGAGAATGGGTGGCTGGTGTTTGTGTGAGAGAATGGGTGGCTAGTGTTTGTCTGAGAGAATGGGTGGCTGCTGCGTGTGTGTGAGTGAATGGGTGGCTGCTCTGTGTGAGAGAATGGGTGGCTGCTGTGTTGTGAGAATGGGTGGCTGCTGTGTGTGTGAGAGAGAATGGGTGGCTGCTGTCTGTTTGACAGAGAATGGGTGACTGCTGTGTGTGTGAGAGAGAATGGATGGCTGCTGTGTGTGAGAGAGAGAGAATGGGTGACTGCTGTTTGTGTGTGAGAGAGAATGGGTGACTGCTGTTTGTGTGTGAGAGAGAATGGATGGCTGCTGTGTGTGAGAGAGAATGGGTGGCTGCTGTATAAGTGAGAGAGAATGGGTGGCTGCTGTGTGTGTGAGAGAGAATGGGTGACTGCTGTGTGTGTCAGAGAGAATGGGTGACGGCTGTGTGTGTGTGAGAGAGAGAACGGGTGGCTGCTGTGTGTGTGAGAGAGAGAATGGGTGACTGCTGTGTTTGTGAAAGAGAGAATGGGTGGCTGCTGGGTGTGTGAGAGAATGGGTGGCTGCTGGGTATGTGAGAGAAAGGGTGGCTGCTGTGTGTGTGAGAGAGAGAATGGGTGACTGCTGTGTGTGTGAGAGAGAATGGGTGACTACAGTGTGTGAGAGAGAAAGGGTGACTGCTGAGTCTGTGAGAGTGAATGGGTGGCTGTTGTGTATGTGTGTGAGAGAGAATGGATGGCTGCTGTGTGTGTGAGAGAGAATGGGTGGCTGCTGTGTGTGTGAGAGAATGGATGACTGTTGTGTGTGTGAGAGAGAATGGGTGGCTGCTCTGTGTGAGAGAATGGGTGGCTGCTGTGTTGTGAGAATGTGTGGCTGCTGTGTGTGTGAGAGAGAATGGGTGGCTGCTGTCTGTGTGAGAGAGAATGGGTGACTGCTGTGTGTGTGAGAGAGAAATGGATGGCTGCTGTGATTGAGAGAGAGAGAATGGGTGACTGCTGTGTGTGTGTGAGAGAGAATGGATGGCTGCTGTGTGTGAGAGAGAATGGGTGGTTGCTGTGTGTGTGAGAGAGAATGTGTGACTGCTGTGTGTGTGAGAGATAATGGGTGAAGGCTGTTTGTGTGTGAGAGAGAGAATGGCTGGCTGCTGTGTGTGTGAGAGAGAGAATGGGTGACTGCTGTGTTTGTGAAAGAGAGAACGGGTGGCTGCTGTGTGTGTGAGAGAATGGGTGGCTGCTGTGTATGTGAGAGAATGGGTGGCTGCTGTGTGTGTGTGAGAGATAATGGGTGACTGCAGTGTGTGTGAGAGAGAGAAAGGGTGACTCTTTTGTCTGTGAGAGTGAATGGGTGGCTGCTGTGTGTGTGTGTGAGAGAGAATGGGTGGCTGCTGTTTGTGTGTGTGTGAGAGAGAATGGATGGCTTCTGTGTTTGTGAGAGAGAATGGATGACTGCTTTGTGTGTGAGAGAGAATGGGTGGCTGCTGTGTGTGAGAGAGAATGGGTGGTTGCTGTGTGTGAGAGAGAGAGAGAATGGGTGGCTGCTGTGTGTGTGTGAGAGAGAATGGGTGGCTGCTGTGTGTGTGAGAGAGAGAATGGGTGACTGCTGTGTGTGTGAGAGAGAATGGGTGACTGCTGTGTGTGTGAGAGAGAATAGGTGGCTGCTGTGTGTGTGAGAGAGTGAGAATGGGTGGCTGCTGTGTGTGTGTGAGAGACATAATGGGTGGCTGCTGTGTGTGTGAGTGTGAGAGAATGGGTGGCTACTGTGTGTGTGTGAGAGTGAATGGGTGGCTGCTGTGTGTGTGTGAGAATGGGTGGCTGCTGTGTGTGTGAGAGAGAATGGGTGGCTGCTGTGTGTGTGTGAGAGAGAATGGGTGGCTATTGTGTGTTTGAGAGAATGGGTGGCTGCTGTGTGTGTGAGAGAGAGAATGGGTGACTGCTGTGTGTGTGAGAGAGAATGGGTGACTACTGGGTGTGTGAGAGAGAATTGGTGACTGCTGTGTGTGAGAGAGAATGGGTGGCTGCTGAGTGTGTGAGAGAAAGAATGGGCGACTGCTATGTGTGTGAGAGGGAATGGGTGATTGCTGTGTGTGTGAGAGTGAATGGGTGGCTGCTGTGTGTGTGTGAGAGACAGAATTGGTGGCTGCTGTGTGTGTGTGTGAGAAAATGGGTGGCTGCTGTGTGTGTGAGAGAGAGTATGGGTGACTGCTGTGTGTGTGTGAGAGAGAGAATGGGTGACTGCTGTGTGTGTGAGAGAGAGAATGGGTGGCTGCTGTGCATGTGAGAGAGAATGGATGGCTGCTGTGCATGTGAGAGAGAGAATGGATGGCTGCTGTGCGTGAGAGAGAGAGAATGGGTGACTGCTGTGTGTGTGAGAGAGAATGGGTGGCTGCTGTGTGTGTGAGAGAGAGAATGGGTGACTGCTGTGTGTGTGAGAGAGAAAGGGTGACTGCTGTGTCTGTGAGAGTGAATGGGTGGCTGCTGTGTGTGTGTGAGAGAGAATGGGTGGCTGCTGTGTGTGTGAGAGAGTGAGAATGGGTGGCTGCTGTGTGTGTGTGAGAGACATAATGGGTGGCTGCTGTGTGTGTGAGAGAGTGAATGGGTGGCTGCTGTGTGTGTGTGAGAATGGGTAGCTGCTGTATGTGTGAGAGAGAATGGGTGGCTGCTGTGTGTGTGAGAGAGAATGGGTGGCTGCTGTGTGTGTGTGAGAGTGAATGGGTGGCTGCTGTGTGTGTGTGAGAATGGGTAGCTGCTGTATGTGTGAGAGAGAATGGGTGGCTGCTGTGTGTGTGAGAGAGAATGGGTGGCTGCTGTGTGTGTGAGAGAGAATGGATGGCTGCTGTGTGTGTGAGAGAGAATGGATGACTGCTTTGTGTGTATTAGAGAATGGATGGCTCCTGTGTGTGTGTGTGAGAGAGAGAGAATGGGTGGCTGGTGTTTGTGTGAGAGAATGGGTGGCTAGTGTTTGTCTGAGAGAATGGGTGGCTGCTGCGTGTGTGTGAGTGAATGGGTGGCTGCTCTGTGTGAGAGAATGGGTGGCTGCTGTGTTGTGAGAATGGGTGGCTGCTGTGTGTGTGAGAGAGAATGGGTGGCTGCTGTCTGTGTGACAGAGAATGGGTGACTGCTGTGTGTGTGAGAGAGAATGGATGGCTGCTGTGTGTGAGAGAGAGAGAATGGGTGACTGCTGTTTGTGTGTGAGAGAGAATGGGTGACTGCTGTTTGTGTGTGAGAGAGAATGGATGGCTGCTGTGTGTGAGAGAGAATGGGTGGCTGCTGTATAAGTGAGAGAGAATGGGTGGCTGCTGTGTGTGTGAGAGAGAATGGGTGACTGCTGTGTGTGTCAGAGAGAATGGGTGATGGCTGTGTGTGTGTGAGAGAGAGAACGGGTGGCTGCTGTGTGTGTGAGAGAGAGAATGGGTGACTGCTGTGTTTGTGAAAGAGAGAATGGGTGGCTGCTGGGTGTGTGAGAGAATGGGTGGATGCTGGGTATGTGAGAGAATGGGTGGCTGCTGTGTGTGTGAGAGAGAGAATGGGTGACTGCTGTGTGTGTGAGAGAGAATGGGTGACTACAGTGTGTGAGAGAGAAAGGGTGACTGGTGAGTCTGTGAGAGTGAATGGGTGGCTGTTGTGTGTGTGTGTGAGAGAGAATGGATGGCTGCTGTGTGTGTGAGAGAGAATGGGTGGCTGCTGTGTGTGTGAGAGAATGGATAACTGTTGTGTGTGTGAGAGAGAATGGGTGGCTGCTCTGTGTGAGAGAATGGGTGGCTGCTGTGTTGTGAGAATGTGTGGCTGCTGTGTGTGTGAGAGAGAATGGGTGGCTGCTGTCTGTGTGAGAGAGAATGGGTGACTGCTGTGTGTGTGAGAGAGAAATGGATGGCTGCTGTGTGTGAGAGAGAGAGAATGGGTGACTGCTGTGTGTGTGTGAGAGAGAATGGATGGCTGCTGTGTGTGAGAGAGAATGGGTGGTTGCTGTATGTGTGAGAGAGAATGGGTGGCTGCTGTGTGTGTGAGAGAGAATGGGTGACTGCTGTGTGTGTGAGAGATAATGGGTGAAGGCTGTGTGTGTGAGAGAGAGAGAATGGCTGGCTGCTGTGTGTGTGAGAGAGAGAATGGGTGACTGCTGTGTTTGTGAAAGAGAGAACGGGTGGCTGCTGTGTGTGTGAGAGAATGGGTGGCTGCTGTGTATGTGAGAGAATGGGTGGCTGCTGTGTGTGTGTGAGAGAGAATGGGTGACTGCAGTGTGTGTGAGAGAGAGAAAGGGTGACTGTTTTGTCTGTGAGAGTGAATGGGTGGCTGCTGTGTGTGTGTGTGAGAGAGAATGGATGGCTTCTGTGTGTGTGAGAGAGAATGGATGACTGCTTTGTGTGTGAGAGAGAATGGGTGGCTGCTGTGTGTGAGAGAGAATGGGTGGTTGCTGTGTGTGAGAGAGAGAGAGAATGGGTGGCTGCTGTGTGTGTGTGAGAGAGAATGGGTGGCTGCTGTGTGTGTGAGAGAGAGAATGGGTGACTGCTGTGTGTGTGAGAGAATGGGTGACTGCTGTGTGTGTGAGAGAGAATGGGTGGCTGCTGTGTGTGTGAGAGAGTGAGAATGGGTGGCTGCTGTGTGTGTGTGAGAGACATAATGGGTGGCTGCTGTGTGTGTGAGTGTGAGAGAATGGGTGGCTACTGTGTGTGTGTGAGAGTGAATGGGTGGCTGCTGTGTGTGTGTGAGAATGGGTGGCTGCTGTGTGTGTGAGAGAGAATGGGTGGCTGCTGTGTGTGTGTGTGAGAGAATGGGTGGCTATTGTGTGTTTGAGAGAATGGGTGGCTGCTGTGTGTGTGAGAGAGAGAATGGGTGACTGCTGTGTGTGTGAGAGAGAATGGGTGACTACTGGGTGTGTGAGAGAGAATTGGTGACTGCTGTGTGTGAGAGAGAATGGGTGGCTGCTGAGTGTGTGAGAGAAAGAATGGGCGACTGCTATGTGTGTGAGAGGGAATGGGTGATTGCTGTGTGTGTGAGAGTGAATGGGTGGCTGCTGTGTGTGTGTGAGAGACAGAATGGGTGGCTGCTGTGTGTGTGTGTGAGAAAATGGGTGGCTGCTGTGTGTGTGAGAGAGAGTATGGGTTACTACTGTGTGTGTGTGAGAGAGA
The DNA here is from genome assembly GCA_031769625.1 of Taudactylus pleione. Taxonomy (NCBI): domain Eukaryota; kingdom Metazoa; phylum Chordata; class Amphibia; order Anura; family Myobatrachidae; genus Taudactylus; species Taudactylus pleione. The sequence continues at coordinate 19,201,629 of JAUIMM010000113.1, read as the reverse complement.
GAATGGGTGACTGCTGTGTGTGTGATTGAAAGAATGGGTGGCTGCTGTGCATGTGAGAGAGAATGAATGGCTGCTGTGCATGTGAGAGAGAGAATGGATGGCTGCTGTGCGTGAGAGAGAGAGAATGGGTGACTGCTGTGTGTGTGAGAGAGAATGGGTGGCTGCTGTGTGTGTGAGAGAGAGAATGGGTGACTGCTGTGTGTGTGAGAGAGAAAGGGTGACTGCTGTGTCTGTGAGAGTGAATGGGTGGCTGCTGTGTGTGTGTGAGAGAGAATGGGTGGCTGCTGTGTGTGTGAGAGAGAATGGATGACTGCTGTGTGTGTGAGAGAGAATGGGTGGCTGCTGTGTGTGAGAGAGAATAGGTGGTTGCTGTGTGTGAGAGAGAGAGAGAATGGGTGGCTGCTGTGTGTGTGTGAGAGAGAATGGGTGGCTGTTGTGTGTGTGAGAGAGACAATGGGTGACTGCTGTGTGTGTGAGAGAGAATGGATGACTGCTGTGTGTGTGAGAGAGAATGGATGGCTGCTGTGTGTGTGAGAGAGAATGGGTGGCTGCTGTGTGTGTGAGAGAATGGATGACTGTTGTGTGTGTGAGAGAGAATGGGTGGCTGCTCTGTGTGAGAGAATGGGTGGCTGCTGTGTTGTGAGAATGTGTGGCTGCTGTGTGTGTGAGAGAGAATGGGTGGCTGCTGTCTGTGTGAGAGAGAATGGGTGACTGCTGTGTGTGTGAGAGAGAAATGGATGGCTGCTGTGTGTGAGAGAGAGAGAATGGGTGACTGCTGTGTGTGTGTGAGAGAGAATGGATGGCTGCTGTGTGTGAGAGAGAATGGGTGGTTGCTGTATGTGTGAGAGAGAATGGGTGGCTGCTGTGTGTGTGAGAGAGAATGGGTGACTGCTGTGTGTGTGAGAGATAATGGGTGAAGGCTGTGTGTGTGTGAGAGAGAGAATGGCTGGCTGCTGTGTGTGTGAGAGAGAGAATGGGTGACTGCTGTGTTTGTGAAAGAGAGAACGGGTGGCTGCTGTGTGTGTGAGAGAATGGGTGGCTGCTGTGTATGTGAGAGAATGGGTGGCTGCTGTGTGTGTGTGAGAGAGAATGGGTGACTGCAGTGTGTGTGAGAGAGAGAAAGGGTGACTGTTTTGTCTGTGAGAGTGAATGGGTGGCTGCTGTGTGTGTGTGTGAGAGAGAATGGATGGCTTCTGTGTGTGTGAGAGAGAATGGATGACGGCTTTGTGTGTGAGAGAGAATGGGTGGCTGCTGTGTGTGAGAGAGAATGGGTGGTTGCTGTGTGTGAGAGAGAGAGAGAATGGGTGGCTGCTGTGTGTGTGTGAGAGAGAATGGGTGGCTGCTGTGTGTGTGAGAGAGAGAATGGGTGACTGCTGTGTGTGTGAGAGAGAATGGGTGACTGCTGTGTGTGTGAGAGAGAATGGGTGGCTGCTGTGTGTGTGAGAGAGTGAGAATGGGTGGCTGCTGTGTGTGTGTGAGAGACATAATGGGTGGCTGCTGTGTGTGTGAGTGTGAGAGAATGGGTGGCTACTGTGTGTGTGTGAGAGTGAATGGGTGGCTGCTGTGTGTGTGTGAGAATGGGTGGCTGCTGTGTGTGTGAGAGAGAATGGGTGGCTGCTGTGTGTGTGTGTGAGAGAATGGGTGGCTATTGTGTGTTTGAGAGAATGGGTGGCTGCTGTGTGTGTGAGAGAGAGAATGGGTGACTGCTGTGTGTGTGAGAGAGAATGGGTGACTACTGGGTGTGTGAGAGAGAATTGGTGACTGCTGTGTGTGAGAGAGAATGGGTGGCTGCTGAGTGTGTGAGAGAAAGAATGGGCGACTGCTATGTGTGTGAGAGGGAATGGGTGATTGCTGTGTGTGTGAGAGGGAATGGGTGGCTGCTGTGTGTGTGTGAGAGACAGAATGGGTGGCTGCTGTGTGTGTGTGTGAGAAAATGGGTGGCTGCTGTGTGTGTGAGAGAGAGTATGGGTTACTACTGTGTGTGTGTGAGAGAGAGAGAATGGGTGACTGCTGTGTGTGTGATTGAAAGAATGGGTGGCTGCTGTGCATGTGAGAGAGAATGAATGGCTGCTGTGCATGTGAGAGAGAGAATGGATGGCTGCTGTGCGTGAGAGAGAGAGAATGGGTGACTGCTGTGTGTGTGAGAGAGAATGGGTGGCTGCTGTGTGTGTGACAGAGAGAATGGGTGACTGCTGTGTGTGTGAGAGAGAAAGGGTGACTGCTGTGTCTGTGAGAGTGAATGGGTGGCTGCTGTGTGTGTGTGAGAGAGAATGGGTGGCTGCTGTGTGTGTGAGAGAGAATGGATGACTGCTGTGTGTGTGAGAGAGAATGGGTGGCTGCTGTGTGTGAGAGAGAATAGGTGGTTGCTGTGTGTGAGAGAGAGAGAGAATGGGTGGCTGCTGTGTGTGAGAGAGAATGGGTGGCTGCTGTGTGTGTGAGAGAGACAATGGGTGACTGCTGTGTGTGTGAGAGAGAATGGATGACTGCTGTGTGTGTGAGAGAGAATGGGTGGCTGCTGTGTGTGTGAGTGAGTGAGAATGGGTGGCTGCTGTGTGTGTGTGAGAGACATAATGGGTGGCTGCTGTGTGTGTGTGAGAGAGAATGGGTGGCTGCTGTGTGTGTGAGAGAGTGAGAATGGGTGGCTGCTGTGTGTGTGTGAGAGAGAGACATAATGGGTGGCTGCTGTGTGTGTGAGTGTGAGAGAATGGGTGGCTACTGTGTGTGTGTGAGAGTGAATGGGTGGCTGCTGTGTGTGTGTGAGAATGGGTGGCTGCTGTGTGTGTGAGAGAGAATGGGTGGCTGCTGTGTGTGTGTGAGAGAGAATGGGTGGCTATTGTGTGTGTGAGAGAATGGGTGGCTGCTGTGTGTGTGAGAGAGAGAATGGGTGACTACTGGGTGTGTGAGAGAGAATTGGTGACTGCTGTGTGTGAGAGAGAATGGGTGGCTGCTGTGTGTGAGAGAAAGAATGGGCGACTGCTATCTGTGTGAGAGGGAATGGGTGATTGCTGTGTGTGTGAGAGTGAATGGGTGGCTGCTGTGTGTGTGTGAGAGACAGAATGGGTGGCTGCTGTGTGTGTGTGTGTGTGAGAAAATGGGTGGCTGCTGTGTGTGTGAGAGAGAGTATGGGTGACTGCTGTGTGTGTGTGAGAGAAAGAATGGGTGACTGCTGTGTGTGTTAGAGAGAATGGGTGACTACTGTGTGTGTGAGAGAGAATGGGTGACTTCTGTGTCTGTGAGAGAGAATGGATGGCTGCTGTGTGTGTGTGTGTGAGAGAGAACGGGTGGCTGCTGTGTGTGTGAGAGAATGGGTGGCTGCTGTGTATGTGAGAGAATGGGTGGCTGCTGTGTGTGTGTGAGAGAGAATGGGTGACTGCAGTGTGTGTGAGAGAGAGAAAGGGTGACTGTTTTGTCTGTGAGAGTGAATGGGTGGCTGCTGTGTGTGAGAGAGAATGGATGGCTTCTGTGTGTGTGAGAGAGAATGGTTGACTGCTTTGTGTGTGAGAGAGAATGGGTGGCTGCTGTGTGTCAGAGAGAATGGGTGACGGCTGTGTGTGTGTGAGAGAGAGAACGGGTGGCTGCTGTGTGTGTGAGAGAGAGAATGGGTGACTGCTGTGTTTGTGAAAGAGAGAATGGGTGGCTGCTGGGTGTGTGAGAGAATGGGTGGCTGCTGGGTATGTGAGAGAATGGGTGGCTGCTGTGTGTGTGAGGGAGAGAATGGGTGACTGCTGTGTGTGTGAGAGAGAATGGGTGACTACAGTGTGTGAGAGAGAAAGGGTGACTGCTGAGTCTGTGAGAGTGAATGGGTGGCTGTTGTGTGTGTGTGTGAGAGAGAATGGATGGCTGCTGTGTGAGTGAGAGAGAATGGGTGGCTGCTGTGTGTGTGAGAGAATGGATGACTGTTGTGTGTGTGAGAGAGAATGGGTGGCTGCTCTGTGTGAGAGAATGGGTGGCTGCTGTGTTGTGAGAATGTGTGGCTGCTGTGTGTGTGAGAGAGAATGGGTGGCTGCTGTATGTGTGAGAGAGAATGGGTGACTGCTGTGAGTGTGAGAGAGAAATGGATGGCTGCTGTGTGTGAGAGAGAGAGAATGGGTGACTGCTGTGTGTGTGAGAGAGAATGGATGGCTGCTGTGTGTGAGAGAGAATGGGTGGTTGCTGTATGTGTGAGAGAGAATGGGTGGCTGCTGTGTGTGTGAGAGAGAATGGGTGACTGCTGTGTGTGTGAGAGATAATGGGTGAAGGCTGTGTGTGTGTGATAGAGAGAATGGCTGGCTGCTGTGTGTGTGAGAGAGAGAGAATGGGTGACTGCTGTGTTTGTGAAAGAGAGAACGGGTGGCTGCTGTGTGTGTGAGAGAATGGGTGGCTGCTGTGTGTGTGTGAGAGAGAATGGGTGACTGCAGTGTGTGTGTGAGAGAGAAAGGGTGACTGTTTTGTCTGTGAGAGTGAATGGGTGGCTGCTGTTTGTGTGTGTGAGAGAGAATGGATGGCTTCTGTGTGTGTGAGAGAGAATGGATGACTGCTTTGTGTGAGAGAGAGAATGGGTGGCTGCTGTGTGTGAGAGAGAATGGGTGGTTGCTGTGTGTGAGAGAGAGAGAGAATGGGTGGCTGCTGTGTGTGTGTGAGAGAGAATGGGTGGCTGCTGTGTGTGTGAGAGAGAGAATGGGTGACTGCTGTGTGTGTGAGAGAGAATGGGTGACTGCTGTGTGTGTGAGAGAGAATGGGTGGCTGCTGTGTGTGTGAGAGAGTGAGAATGGGTGGCTGCTGTGTGTGTGTGAGAGACATAATGGGTGGCTGCTGTGTGTGTGAGTGTGAGAGAATGGGTGGCTACTGTGTGTGTGTGAGAGTGAATGGGTGGCTGCTGTGTGTGTGTGAGAATGGGTGGCTGCTGTGTGTGTGAGAGAGAATGGGTGGCTGCTGTGTGTGTGTGAGAGAGAATGGGTGGCTATTGTGTGTTTGAGAGAATGGGTGGCTGCTGTGTGTGTGAGAGAGAGAATGGGTGACTGCTGTGTGTGTGAGAGAGAATGGGTGACTACTGGGTGTGTGAGAGAGAATTGGTGACTGCTGTGTGTGAGAGAGAATGGGTGGCTGCTGAGTGTGTGAGAGAAAGAATGGGCGACTGCTATGTGTGTGAGAGGGAATGGGTGATTGCTGTGTGTGTGAGAGTGAATGGGTAGCTGCTCTGTGTGTGTGAGAGACAGAATCGGTGGCTGCTGTGTGTGTGTGTGAGAAAATGGGTGGCTGCTGTGTGTGTGAGAGAGAGTATGGGTGACTGCTGTGTGTGTGTGAGAGAGAGAATGGGTGACTGCTGTGTGTGTGATAGAGAGAATGGGTGGCTTCTGTGCATGTGAGAGAGAATGGATGGCTGCTGTGCATGTGAGAGAGAGAATGGATGGCTGCTGTGCGTGAGAGAGAGAGAATGGGTGACTGCTGTGTGTGTGAGAGAGAATGGGTGGCTGCTGTGTGTGTGAGAGAGAGAATGGGTGACTGCTGTGTGTGTGAGAGAGAAAGGGTGACTGCTGTGTCTGTGAGAGTGAATGGGTGGCTGCTGTGTGTGTGTGAGAGAGAATGGGTGGCTGCTGTGTGTGTGAGAGAGTGAGAATGGGTGGCTGCTGTGTGTGTGTGAGAGACATAATGGGTGGCTGCTGTGTGTGTGAGTGTGAGAGAATGGGTGGCTACTGTGTGTGTGTGAGAGTGAATGGGTGGCTGCTGTGTGTGTGTGAGAATGGGTAGCTGCTGTATGTGTGAGAGAGAATGGGTGGCTGCTGTGTGTGTGAGAGAGAATGGGTGGCTGCTGTGTGTGTGAGAGAGAATGGATGGCTGCTGTGTGTGTGAGAGAGAATGGATGACTGCTTTGTGTGTATTAGAGAATGGATGGCTCCTGTGTGTGTGTGTGAGAGAGAGAGATTGGGTGGCTGGTGTTTGTGTGAGAGAATGGGTGGCTAGTGTTTGTCTGAGAGAATGGGTGGCTGCTGCGTGTGTGTGAGTGAATGGGTGGCTGCTCTGTGTGAGAGAATGGGTGGCTGCTGTGTTGTGAGAATGGGTGGCTGCTGTGTGTGTGAGAGAGAATGGGTGGCTGCTGTCTGTGTGACAGAGAATGGGTGACTGCTGTGTGTGTGAGAGAGAATGGATGGCTGCTGTGTGTGAGAGAGAGAGAATGGGTGACTGCTGTTTGTGTGTGAGAGAGAATGGGTGACTGCTGTTTGTGTGTGAGAGAGAATGGATGGCTGCTGTGTGTGAGAGAGAATGGGTGGCTGCTGTATAAGTGAGAGAGAATGGGTGGCTGCTGTGTGTGTGAGAGAGAATGGGTGACTGCTGTGTGTGTCAGAGAGAATGGGTGATGGCTGTGTGTGTGTGAGAGAGAGAACGGGTGGCTGCTGTGTGTGTGAGAGAGAGAATGGGTGACTGCTGTGTTTGTGAAAGAGAGAATGGGTGGCTGCTGGGTGTGTGAGAGAATGGGTGGATGCTGGGTATGTGAGAGAATGGGTGGCTGCTGTGTGTGTGAGAGAGAGAATGGGTGACTGCTGTGTTTGTGAGAGAGAATGGGTGACTACAGTGTGTGAGAGAGAAAGGGTGACTGGTGAGTCTGTGAGAGTGAATGGGTGGCTGTTGTGTGTGTGTGTGAGAGAGAATGGATGGCTGCTGTGTGTGTGAGAGAGAATGGGTGGCTGCTGTGTGTGTGAGAGAATGGATGACTGTTGTGTGTGTGAGAGAGAATGGGTGGCTGCTCTGTGTGAGAGAATGGGTGGCTGCTGTGTTGTGAGAATGTGTGGCTGCTGTGTGTGTGAGAGAGAATGGGTGGCTGCTGTCTGTGTGAGAGAGAATGGGTGACTGCTGTGTGTGTGAGAGAGAAATGGATGGCTGCTGTGTGTGAGAGAGAGAGAATGGGTGACTGCTGTGTGTGTGTGAGAGAGAATGGATGGCTGCTGTGTGTGAGAGAGAATGGGTGGTTGCTGTATGTGTGAGAGAGAATGGGTGGCTGCTGTGTGTGTGAGAGAGAATGGGTGACTGCTGTGTGTGTGAGAGATAATGGGTGAAGGCTGTGTGTGTGAGAGAGAGAGAATGGCTGGCTGCTGTGTGTGTGAGAGAGAGAATGGGTGACTGCTGTGTTTGTGAAAGAGAGAACGGGTGGCTGCTGTGTGTGTGAGAGAATGGGTGGCTGCTGTGTATGTGAGAGAATGGGTGGCTGCTGTGTGTGTGTGAGAGAGAATGGGTGACTGCAGTGTGTGTGAGAGAGAGAAAGGGTGACTGTTTTGTCTGTGAGAGTGAATGGGTGGCTGCTGTGTGTGTGTGTGAGAGAGAATGGATGGCTTCTGTGTGTGTGAGAGAGAATGGATGACTGCTTTGTGTGTGAGAGAGAATGGGTGGCTGCTGTGTGTGAGAGAGAATGGGTGGTTGCTGTGTGTGAGAGAGAGAGAGAATGGGTGGCTGCTGTGTGTGTGTGAGAGAGAATGGGTGGCTGCTGTGTGTGTGAGAGAGAGAATGGGTGACTGCTGTGTGTGTGAGAGAATGGGTGACTGCTGTGTGTGTGAGAGAGAATGGGTGGCTGCTGTGTGTGTGAGAGAGTGAGAATGGGTGGCTGCTGTGTGTGTGTGAGAGACATAATGGGTGGCTGCTGTGTGTGTGAGTGTGAGAGAATGGGTGGCTACTGTGTGTGTGTGAGAGTGAATGGGTGGCTGCTGTGTGTGTGTGAGAATGGGTGGCTGCTGTGTGTGTGAGAGAGAATGGGTGGCTGCTGTGTGTGTGTGTGAGAGAATGGGTGGCTATTGTGTGTTTGAGAGAATGGGTGGCTGCTGTGTGTGTGAGAGAGAGAATGGGTGACTGCTGTGTGTGTGAGAGAGAATGGGTGACTACTGGGTGTGTGAGAGAGAATTGGTGACTGCTGTGTGTGAGAGAGAATGGGTGGCTGCTGAGTGTGTGAGAGAAAGAATGGGCGACTGCTATGTGTGTGAGAGGGAATGGGTGATTGCTGTGTGTGTGAGAGTGAATGGGTGGCTGCTGTGTGTGTGTGAGAGACAGAATGGGTGGCTGCTGTGTGTGTGTGTGAGAAAATGGGTGGCTGCTGTGTGTGTGAGAGAGAGTATGGGTTACTACTGTGTGTGTGTGTGAGAGAGAGAATGGGTGACTGCTGTGTGTGTGATTGAAAGAATGGGTGGCTGCTGTGCATGTGAGAGAGAATGAATGGCTGCTGTGCATGTGAGAGAGAGAATGGATGGCTGCTGTGCGTGAGAGAGAGAGAATGGGTGACTGCTGTGTGTGTGAGAGAGAATGGGTGGCTGCTGTGTGTGTGAGAGAGAGAATGGGTGACTGCTGTGTGTGTGAGAGAGAAAGGGTGACTGCTGTGTCTGTGAGAGTGAATGGGTGGCTGCTGTGTGTGTGTGAGAGAGAATGGGTGGCTGCTGTGTGTGTGAGAGAGAATGGATGACTGCTGTGTGTGTGAGAGAGAATGGGTGGCTGCTGTGTGTGAGAGAGAATAGGTGGTTGCTGTGTGTGAGAGAGAGAGAGAATGGGTGGCTGCTGTGTGTGTGTGAGAGAGAATGGGTGGCTGCTGTGTGTGTGAGAGAGACAATGGGTGACTGCTGTGTGTGTGAGAGAGAATGGATGACTGCTGTGTGTGTGAGAGAGAATGGATGGCTGCTGTGTGTGTGAGAGAGAATGGGTGGCTGCTGTGTGTGTGAGAGAATGGATGACTGTTGTGTGTGTGAGAGAGAATGGGTGGCTGCTCTGTGTGAGAGAATGGGTGGCTGCTGTGTTGTGAGAATGTGTGGCTGCTGTGTGTGTGAGAGAGAATGGGTGGCTGCTGTCTGTGTGAGAGAGAATGGGTGACTGCTGTGTGTGTGAGAGAGAAATGGATGGCTGCTGTGTGTGAGAGAGAGAGAATGGGTGACTGCTGTGTGTGTGTGAGAGAGAATGGATGGCTGCTGTGTGTGAGAGAGAATGGGTGGTTGCTGTATGTGTGAGAGAGAATGGGTGGCTGCTGTGTGTGTGAGAGAGAATGGGTGACTGCTGTGTGTGTGAGAGATAATGGGTGAAGGCTGTGTGTGTGTGAGAGAGAGAATGGCTGGCTGCTGTGTGTGTGAGAGAGAGAATGGGTGACTGCTGTGTTTGTGAAAGAGAGAACGGGTGGCTGCTGTGTGTGTGAGAGAATGGGTGGCTGCTGTGTATGTGAGAGAATGGGTGGCTGCTGTGTGTGTGTGAGAGAGAATGGGTGACTGCAGTGTGTGTGAGAGAGAGAAAGGGTGACTGTTTTGTCTGTGAGAGTGAATGGGTGGCTGCTGTGTGTGTGTGTGAGAGAGAATGGATGGCTTCTGTGTGTGTGAGAGAGAATGGATGACGGCTTTGTGTGTGAGAGAGAATGGGTGGCTGCTGTGTGTGAGAGAGAATGGGTGGTTGCTGTGTGTGAGAGAGAGAGAGAATGGGTGGCTGCTGTGTGTGTGTGAGAGAGAATGGGTGGCTGCTGTGTGTGTGAGAGAGAGAATGGGTGACTGCTGTGTGTGTGAGAGAGAATGGGTGGCTGCTGTGTGTGTGTGAGAGAGAATGGGTGGCTGCTGTGTGTGTGAGAGAGAGAATGGGTGACTGCTGTGTGTGTGAGAGAGAATGGGTGACTGCTGTGTGTGTGAGAGAGAATGGGTGGCTGCTGTGTGTGTGAGAGAGTGAGAATGGGTGGCTGCTGTGTGTGTGTGAGAGACATAATGGGTGGCTGCTGTGTGTGTGAGTGTGAGAGAATGGGTGGCTACTGTGTGTGTGTGAGAGTGAATGGGTGGCTGCTGTGTGTGTGTGAGAATGGGTGGCTGCTGTGTGTGTGAGAGAGAATGGGTGGCTGCTGTGTGTGTGTGTGAGAGAATGGGTGGCTATTGTGTGTTTGAGAGAATGGGTGGCTGCTGTGTGTGTGTGAGAGAGAATGGGTGACTGCTGTGTGTGTGAGAGAGAATGGGTGACTACTGGGTGTGTGAGAGAGAATTGGTGACTGCTGTGTGTGAGAGAGAATGGGTGGCTGCTGAGTGTGTGAGAGAAAGAATGGGCGACTGCTATGTGTGTGAGAGGGAATGGGTGATTGCTGTGTGTGTGAGAGGGAATGGGTGGCTGCTGTGTGTGTGTGAGAGACAGAATGGGTGGCTGCTGTGTGTGTGTGTGAGAAAATGGGTGGCTGCTGTGTGTGTGAGAGAGAGTATGGGTTACTACTGTGTGTGTGTGAGAGAGAGAATGGGTGACTGCTGTGTGTGTGATTGAAAGAATGGGTGGCTGCTGTGCATGTGAGAGAGAGTGAATGGCTGCTGTGCATGTGAGAGAGAGAATGGATGGCTGCTGTGCGTGAGAGAGAGAGAATGGGTGACTGCTGTGTGTGTGAGAGAGAATGGGTGGCTGCTGTGTGTGTGACAGAGAGAATGGGTGACTGCTGTGTGTGTGAGAGAGAAAGGGTGACTGCTGTGTCTGTGAGAGTGAATGGGTGGCTGCTGTGTGTGTGTGAGAGAGAATGGGTGGCTGCTGTGTGTGTGAGAGAGAATGGATGACTGCTGTGTGTGTGAGAGAGAATGGGTGGCTGCTGTGTGTGAGAGAGAATAGGTGGTTGCTGTGTGTGAGAGAGAGAGAGAATGGGTGGCTGCTGTGTGTGAGAGAGAATGGGTGGCTGCTGTGTGTGTGAGAGAGACAATGGGTGACTGCTGTGTGTGTGAGAGAGAATGGATGACTGCTGTGTGTGTGAGAGAGAATGGGTGGCTGCTGTGTGTGTGAGTGAGTGAGAATGGGTGGCTGCTGTGTGTGTGTGAGAGACATAATGGGTGGCTGCTGTGTGTGTGTGAGAGAGAATGGGTGGCTGCTGTGTGTGTGAGAGAGTGAGAATGGGTGGCTGCTGTGTGTGTGTGAGAGAGAGACATAATGGGTGGCTGCTGTGTGTGTGAGTGTGAGAGAATGGGTGGCTACTGTGTGTGTGTGAGAGTGAATGGGTGGCTGCTGTGTGTGTGTGAGAATGGGTGGCTGCTGTGTGTGTGAGAGAGAATGGGTGGCTGCTGTGTGTGTGTGAGAGAGAATGGGTGGCTATTGTGTGTGTGAGAGAATGGGTGGCTGCTGTGTGTGTGAGAGAGAGAATGGGTGACTACTGGGTGTGTGAGAGAGAATTGGTGACTGCTGTGTGTGAGAGAGAATGGGTGGCTGCTGTGTGTGAGAGAAAGAATGGGCGACTGCTATCTGTGTGAGAGGGAATGGGTGATTGCTGTGTGTGTGAGAGTGAATGGGTGGCTGCTGTGTGTGTGTGAGAGACAGAATGGGTGGCTGCTGTGTGTGTGTGTGTGTGAGAAAATGGGTGGCTGCTGTGTGTGTGTGTGAGAGAAAGAATGGGTGACTGCTGTGTATGTTAGAGAGAATGGGTGACTACTGTGTGTGTGAGAGAGAATGGGTGACTTCTGTGTCTGTGAGAGAGAATGGATGGCTGCTGTGTGTGTGTGTGTGAGAGAGAACGGGTGGCTGCTGTGTGTGTGAGAGAATGGGTGGCTGCTGTGTATGTGAGAGAATGGGTGGCTGCTGTGTGTGTGTGAGAGAGAATGGGTGACTGCAGTGTGTGTGAGAGAGAGAAAGGGTGACTGTTTTGTCTGTGAGAGTGAATGGGTGGCTGCTGTGTGTGAGAGAGAATGGATGGCTTCTGTGTGTGTGAGAGAGAATGGTTGACTGCTTTGTGTGTGAGAGAGAATGGGTGGCTGCTGTGTGTCAGAGAGAATGGGTGACGGCTGTGTGTGTGTGAGAGAGAGAACGGGTGGCTGCTGTGTGTGTGAGAGAGAGAATGGGTGACTGCTGTGTTTGTGAAAGAGAGAATGGGTGGCTGCTGGGTGTGTGAGAGAATGGGTGGCTGCTGGGTATGTGAGAGAATGGGTGGCTGCTGTGTGTGTGAGGGAGGGAATGGGTGACTGCTGTGTGTGTGAGAGAGAATGGGTGACTACAGTGTGTGAGAGAGAAAGGGTGACTGCTGAGTCTGTGAGAGTGAATGGGTGGCTGTTGTGTGTGTGTGTGAGAGAGAATGGATGGCTGCTGTGTGAGTGAGAGAGAATGGGTGGCTGCTGTGTGTGTGAGAGAATGGATGACTGTTGTGTGTGTGAGAGAGAATGGGTGGCTGCTCTGTGTGAGAGAATGGGTGGCTGCTGTGTTGTGAGAATGTGTGGCTGCTGTGTGTGTGAGAGAGAATGGGTGGCTGCTGTCTGTGTGAGAGAGAATGGGTGACTGCTGTGTGTGTGAGAGAGAAATGGATGGCTGCTGTGTGTGAGAGAGAGAGAATGGGTGACTGCTGTGTGTGTGAGAGAGAATGGTTGGCTGCTGTGTGTGAGAGAGAATGGGTGGTTGCTGTATGTGTGAGAGAGAATGGGTGGCTGCTGTGTGTGTGAGAGAGAATGGGTGACTGCTGTGTGTGTGAGAGATAATGGGTGAAGGCTGTGTGTGTGTGATAGAGAGAATGGCTGGCTGCTGTGTGTGTGAGAGAGAGAGAATGGGTGACTGCTGTGTTTGTGAAAGAGAGAACGGGTGGCTGCTGTGTGTGTGAGAGAATGGGTGGCTGCTGTGTGTGTGTGAGAGAGAATGGGTGACTGCAGTGTGTGTGTGAGAGAGAGAAAGGGTGACTGTTTTGTCTGTGAGAGTGAATGGGTGGCTGCTGTTTGTGTGTGTGAGAGAGAATGGATGGCTTCTGTGTGTGTGAGAGAGAATGGATGACTGCTTTGTGTGAGAGAGAGAATGGGTGGCTGCTGTGTGTGAGAGAGAATGGGTGGTTGCTGTGTGTGAGAGAGAGAGAGAATGGGTGGCTGCTGTGTGTGTGTGAGAGAGAATGGGTGGCTGCTGTGTGTGTGAGAGAGAGAATGGGTGACTGCTGTGTGTGTGAGAGAGAATGGGTGACTGCTGTGTGTGTGAGAGAGAATGGGTGGCTGCTGTGTGTGTGAGAGAGTGAGAATGGGTGGCTGCTGTGTGTGTGTGAGAGACATAATGGGTGGCTGCTGTGTGTGTGAGTGTGAGAGAATGGGTGGCTACTGTGTGTGTGTGAGAGTGAATGGGTGGCTGCTGTGTGTGTGTGAGAATGGGTGGCTGCTGTGTGTGTGAGAGAGAATGGGTGGCTGCTGTGTGTGTGTGAGAGAGAATGGGTGGCTATTGTGTGTTTGAGAGAATGGGTGGCTGCTGTGTGTGTGAGAGAGAGAATGGGTGACTGCTGTGTGTGTGAGAGAGAATGGGTGACTACTGGATGTGTGAGAGAGAATTGGTGACTGCTGTGTGTGAGAGAGAATGGGTGGCTGCTGAGTGTGTGAGAGAAAGAATGGGCGACTGCTATGTGTGTGAGAGGGAATGGGTGATTGCTGTGTGTGTGAGAGTGAATGGGTAGCTGCTCTGTGTGTGTGAGAGACAGAATGGGTGGCTGCTGTGTGTGTGTGTGAGAAAATGGGTGGCTGCTGTGTGTGTGAGAGAGAGTATGGGTGACTGCTGTGTGTGTGTGTGAGAGAGAGAATGGGTGACTGCTGTGTGTGTGATAGAGAGAATGGGTGGCTTCTGTGCATGTGAGAGAGAATGGATGGCTGCTGTGCATGTGAGAGAGAGAATGGATGGCTGCTGTGCGTGAGAGAGAGAGAATGGGTGACTGCTGTGTGTGTGAGAGAGAATGGGTGGCTGCTGTGTGTGTGAGAGAGAGAATGGGTGACTGCTGTGTGTGTGAGAGAGAAAGGGTGACTGCTGTGTCTGTGAGAGTGAATGGGTGGCAGCTGTGTGTGTGTGAGAGAGAATGGGTGGCTGCTGTGTGTGTGAGAGAGAATGGATGACTGCTGTGTGTGTGAGAGAGAATGGGTGGCTGCTGTGTGTGAGAGAGAATAGGTGGTTGCTGTGTGTGAGAGAGAGAGAGAATGGGTGGCTGCTGTGTGTGTGTGAGAGAGAATGGGTGGCTGCTGTGTGTGTGAGAGAGAGAATGGGTGACTGCTGTGTGTGTGAGAGAGAATGGATGACTGCTGTGTGTGTGAGAGAGAATGGGTGGCTGCTGTGTGTGTGAGTGAGTGAGAATGGGTGGCTGCTGTGTGTGTGTGAGAGACATAATGGGTGGCTGCTGTGTGTGTGTGAGAGAGAATGGGTGGCTGCTGTGTGTGTGAGAGAGTGAGAATGGGTGGCTGCTGTGTGTGTTTGAGAGACATAATGGGTGGCTGCTGTGTGTGTGAGTGTGAGAGAATGGGTGGCTACTGTGTGTGTGTGAGAGTGAATGGGTGGCTGCTGTGTGTGTGTGAGAATGGGTGGCTGCTGTGTGTGTGAGAGAGAATGGGTGGCTGCTGTGTGTGTGTGAGAGAGAATGGGTGGCTATTGTGTGTGTGAGAGAATGGGTGGCTGCTGTGTGTGTGAGAGAGAGAATGGGTGACTACTGGGTGTGTGAGAGAGAATTGGTGACTGCTGTGTGTGAGAGAGAATGGGTGGCTGCTGTGTGTGAGAGAAAGAATGGGCGACTGCTATGTGTGTGAGAGGGAATGGGTGATTGCTGTGTGTGTGAGAGTGAATGGGTGGCTGCTGTGTGTGTGTGAGAGACAGAATGGGTGGCTGCTGTGTGTGTGTGTGTGTGTGTGTGTGTGTGAGAAAATGGGTGGCTGCTGTGTGTGTGAGAGAGAGTATGGGTGACTGCTGTGTGTGTGTGAGAGAAAGAATGGGTGACTGCTGTGTGTGTGAGAGAGAATGGTTGACTACTGTGTGTGTGAGAGAGAATGGGTGACTGCTGTGTCTGTGAGAGTGAATGGGTGGCTGCTCTGTGTGTGTGTGAGAGAGAGAGAATGGATGGCTGCTGTGTGTGAGAGAGAGAATGGGTGGCTGCTGTGTGTGTGTGAGAGAGAATGGATGACTGCTATGTGTGTGAGAGAGAATGGATGGCTGCTGTGTGTGTGTGTGTGTGTGAGAGAGAATGGGTGGCTGCTGTGGTGTGAGAGAGAATGGGTGACTGCTGTGTGTGTGAGAGTGAATTGGTGGCTGCTGTGTGTGTGTGAAAGAGAGAATGGGTGGCTGCTGTGTGTGTGTGAGAGACAGAATGGGTGGCTGCTGTGTGTGTGTGTGTGTGAGAAAATGGGTGGCTGCTGTGTGTGTGTGAGAGAGAATGGGTGGCTACTGTGTGTGTGTGAAAGAGTGAATGGGTGGCTGCTGTGTGTGTGTGTGAGAATGAGTGGCTGCTGTGTGCGTGAGAGAGAGAATGGGTGGCAACTGTGTGTGTGAAAGAGTGAATGGGTGGCTGCTGTGTGTGTGTGAGAATGAGTGGCTGCTGTGTGTGTGTGAGAATGGGTGGCTGCTGTGTGTGTTTAGGAGAGAATGGGTGGCTGCTGTGTGTGTGAGAGAGAATGGGTGGCTGCTGTGTGTGTGAGAGAGAATGGGTGACTGCTGTGTGTGAGAGAGAGAGAATGGGTGACTGCTGTGTGTGTGTGAGAGACAGAATGGGTGGCTGCTGTGTGTGTGTGTGTGTGTGTGAGAAAATGGGTGGCTGCTGTGTGTGTGAGAGAGAGTATGGGTGACTGCTGTTTGTGTGTGAGAGAGAATGGGTGACTGCTGTGTGTGTGTGAGAGAGAATGGATGGCTGCTGTGTGTGGGAGAAAATGGGTGGCTGCTGTGTGTGTGAGAGAGAATGGGTGACTGCTGTGTGTGTGAGAGAGAATGGGTGAAGGCTGTGTGTGTGTGAGAGAGAGAATGGGTGGCTGCTGTGTGTGTGAGAGAGAGAATGGGTGACTGCTGTATTTGTGAAAGAGAGAATGGGTGGCTGCTGTGTGTGTGAGAGAATGGGTGGCTGCTGTGTATGTGAGAGAATGGGTGGCTGCTGTGTGTGTGAGAGAGAGAATGGGTGACTGCTGTGTGTGTGAGAGAGAATGGGTGACTGCTGTGTGTGTGAGAGAGAAAGGGTGACTGCTGTGTATTTGAGAGTGAATGGGTGGCTGCTGTGTGTGTGTGAGAGAGAATGGATGGCTGCTGTGTGTGTGAGAGAGAATGGGTGGCTGCTGTGTGTGGGAGAGAATGGATGACTGCTGTGTGTGTGAGAGAGAATGGGTGGCTGCTGTGTGTGAGAGAGAATGGGTGGTTGCTGTGTGTGAGAGAGAGAGAGAATGGGTGGCTGCTGTGTGTGTGAGAGACAGAATGGGTGGCTGCTGTGTGTGTGAGAGAGAGAATGGGTGACTGCTGTGTTTGTGATAGAGAATGGGTGACTGCTGTGTGTGTGAGAGAGAATGGGTGGCTGCTGTGTGTGAGAGAGAGTGAGAATGGGTGGCTGCTGTATGTGTGTGAGAGACATAATGGGTGGCTGCTGTGTGTGTGAGTGTGAGAGAATGGGTTGCTACTGTGTGTGTGTGAGAGTGAATGGGTGGCTGCTGTGTGTGTGTGAGAATGGGTGGCTGCTGTATGTGTGAGAGAGAATGGGTGGCTGCTGTGTGTGTGAGAGAGAATGGGTGGCTGCTGTGTGTGTGAGAGAGAATGGATGGCTGCTGTGTGTGTGAGAGAGAATGGATGACTGCTGTGTGTGATAGAGAATGGATGGCTCCTGTGTGTGTGTGTGTGAGAGAGAGAGAGAATGGGTGGCTGGTGTTTGTGTGAGAGAATGGGTGGCTGCTGTGTGTGTGTGAGAGAATGGGTGGCTGCTCTGTGTGAGAGAGAGAGAATGGGTGACTGCTGTGTTTGTGAAAGAGAGAATGTGTGGCTGCTGTGTGTGTGTGAGAGAGAATGGGTGACTGCTGTGTGAGTGAGAGAGAATGGGTGACTAATGTGTGTGTGAGAGAGAATTGGTGACTGCTGTGTGTGAGAGAGAATGGGTGGCTGCTGTGTGTGTGAGAGAAAGAATGGGCGACTGCTATGTGTGTGAGAGGGAATGGGTGATTGCTGTGTGTGTGAGAGTGAATAGGTGGCTGCTGTGTGTGTATGTGAGAAAATGGGTGGCTGCTGTGTGTGTGAGAGAGAGAATGGGTGACTGCTGTGTGTGTCTGTGAGAGACAGAATGGGTGGCTGCTGTGTGTGTGAGAGAGAGAATGGGTGACTGCTGTGTGTGTGTGAGAGAGAGAATGGGTGACTGCTGTGTGTGTGAGAGAGAATGGGTGACTACTGTGTGTGTGAGAGAGAATGGGTGACTGCTGTGTCTGTGAGAGTGAATGGTTGGCTGCTGTGTGTGTGTGTAAGAGAGAATGGATGGCTGCTGTGTGTGAGAGAGAGAATGGGTGGCTGCTGTGTGTGTGAGAGAGAATGGATGACTGCTGTGTGTGTGAGAGAGAATGGATGGCTGCTGTGTGTGTGTGTGTGTGAGAGAGAATGGATGGCTGCTGTGTGTGAGAGAGAATGGGTGGCTGCTGTGTGTGTGTGAGAGAGAATGGGTGGCTGCTGTGTGTGTGAGAGAGAATGGGTGACTGCTGTGTGTGTGAGAGTGAATTGGTGGCTGCTGTGTGTGTGTGAAAGAGAGAATGGGTGGCTGCTGTGTGTGTGTGAGAGACAGAATGGGTGGCTGCTGTGTGTGTGAGAGAGAATGGGTGGCTACTGTGTGTGGGAAAGAGTGAATGGGTGGCTGCTGTGTGTGTGTGAGAATGAGTGGCTGCTGTGTGTGTGTGAGAGAGAATGGGTGGCTACTGTGTGTGTGAAAGAGTGAATGGGTGGCTGCTGTGTGTGTGTGAGAATGAGTGGCTGCTGTGTGTGTGTGAGAATGGGTGGCTGCTGTGTGTGTGAGAGAGAATGGGTGGTTGCTGTGTGTGTGAGAGAGAATGGGTGGCTGCTGTGTGTGAGAGAGAATGGGTGACTGCTGTGTGTGAGAGAGAGAGAATGGGTGACTGCTGTGTGTGTGTGAGAGAGAATGTATGGCTGCTGTGTGTGAGACAGAATGGGTGGCTGCTGTGTGTGTGAGAGAGAATGGGTGACTGCTGTGTGTGTGAGAGAGAATGGGTGACTGCTGTGTGTGTGTGTGAGAGAAAATGGGTGGCTGCTGTATGTTTGAGAGAGAGAATGGGTGGCTGCTGTGCATGTGAGAGAGAATGGATGGCTGCTGTGCATGTGAGAGAGAGAATGGATGGCTGCTGGCTGCTGTGCATGTGAGAGAGAGAATGGGTGGCTGCTGTGTGTGTGAGAGAGAGAGAATGGGTGGCTGCTGTGTGTGTGAGAGAGAGAATGGGTGGCTGCTGTGTGTGTGTGTGAGAAAATGGGTGGCGGCTGTGTGTGTGTGAGAGAAAATGGGTGGCTGCTATGTGTGTGAGAGAGAATGGGTGGCTGCTGTGTGTATGAGAGAGAGAATGGGTGACTGCTGTGTTTGTGAAAGAGAATGGGTGGCTGCTGTGTGTGTGTGAGAGAATTGGTGACTGCTGTGTGTGAGAGAGAATGGGTGGCTGCTGTGTGTGTGAGAGAAAGAATGGGTGGCTGCTGTGTGTGTGTGTGTGTGTGTGTGTGAGAAAATGGGTGGCTGCTGTGTGTGTGAGAGAGAGAATGGCTGACTGCTGTGTGTGTGTGAGAGAGAGAATGGGTGACTGCTGTGTGTGTGAGAGAGAATGGTTGACTACTGTGTGTGTGAGAGAGAATGGGTGACTGCTGTGTCTGTGAGAGTGAATGGGTGGCAGCTGTGTGTGTGTGAGAGAGAATGGATGGCTGCTGTGTGTGAGAGAGAGAATGGGTGGCTGCTGTGTGTGTGAGAGAGAATGGATGACTGCTGTGTGTGTTAGAGAGAATGGGTGACTGCTGTGTGTGAGAGAGAATGGATGGCTGCTGTGTGTGAGAGAGAATGGGTGGCTGCAGTGTGTGTGTGAGAGAGAATGGGTGGCTGCTGTGTGTGTGAGAGAGAATGGGTGACTGCTGTGTGTGTAAGAGTGAATTGGTGGCTGCTGTGTGTGTGTGATAGAGAGAATGGGTGGCTGCTGTGTGTGTGTGAGAGACAGAATGGGTGGCTGCTGTGTGTGTGTGTGTGAGAGAAAATGGGTGGCTGCTGTGTGTGTGTGAGAGAGAATGGGTGGCTACTGTGTGTGTGAAAGAGTGAATGGGTGGCTGCTGTGTGTGTGTGAGAATGAGTGGCTGCTGTGTGTGTGTGAGAATGGGTGGCTGCTGTGTGTGTGAGAGAGAATGGGTGGCTGCTGTGTGTGTGAGAGAGAATGGGTGGCGGCTGTGTGTGAGAGAGAATGGGTGACTGCTGTGTGTGAGAGAGAGAGAATGGGTGACTGCTGTGTGTGTGTGAGAGAGAAATGATGGCTGCTGTGTGTGAGAGAGAATGGGTGGCTGCTGTGTGTGTGAGAGAGAATGGGTGACTGCTGTGTGTGTGAGACAGAATGGGTGACTGCTGTGTGTGTGTGTGAGAGAGAATGGGTGGCTGCTGTGTGTTTGAGAGAGAGAATGGGTTGCTGCTGTGCATGTGAGAGAGAATGCATGGCTGCTGTGCATATGAGAGAGAGAATGGATGGCTGCTGTGCATGTGAGAGAGAGAATGGGTGGCTGCTGTGTGTGTGAGAGAGAGAGAATGGGTGACTGCTGTGTGTGTGAGAGAGAATGGGTGGCTGCTGTGTGTGTGAGAGAGAATGGGTGGCTGCTGTGTGTGTGAGAGTGAATGGGTGGCTGCTGTGTGTGTGAGAGTGAATGGATGGCTGCTGTGTGTGTGTGTGTGAGAGAGAGAGAATGGGTGGCTGCTGTGCATGTGAGAGAGAATGGATGGCTGCTGTGCATATGAGAGAGAGAATGGATGGCTGCTGTGCATGTGAGAGAGAGAATGGGTGGCTGCTGTGTGTGTGAGAGAGAGAGAGAATGGGTGACTGCTGTGTGTGTGTGAGAGAGAATGGGTGGCTGCTGTGTGTGTGAGAGAGAATGGGTGGCTGCTGTGTGTGTGAGAGTGAATGGGTGGCTGCTGTGTGTGTGAGAGAGAATGGATGGCTGCTGTGCATATGAGAGAGAGAATGGATGGCTGCTGTGCATATAAGAGAGAGAATGGATGGCTGCTGTGCATGTGAGAGAGAGAATGGGTGGCTGCTGTGTGTGAGAGAGAGAATGGGTGGCTGCTGTGTGTGTGAGAGAGAATGGATGACTGCTGTGTGTGTTAGAGAGAATGGGTGACTGCTGTGTGTGAGAGAGAATGGATGGCTGCTGTGTGTGAGAGAGAATGGGTGGCTGCAGTGTGTGTGTGAGAGAGAATGGGTGGCTGCTGTGTGTGTGAGAGAGAATGGGTGACTGCTGTGTGTGTAAGAGTGAATTGGTGGCTGCTGTGTGTGTGTGATAGAGAGAATGGGTGGCTGCTGTGTGTGTGTGAGAGACAGAATGGGTGGCTGCTGTGTGTGTGTGTGTGAGAGAAAATGGGTGGCTGCTGTGTGTGTGTGAGAGAGAATGGGTGGCTACTGTGTGTGTGAAAGAGTGAATGGGTGGCTGCTGTGTGTGTGTGAGAATGAGTGGCTGCTGTGTGTGTGTGAGAATGGGTGGCTGCTGTGTGTGTGAGAGAGAATGGGTGGCTGCTGTGTGTGTGAGAGAGAATGGGTGGCGGCTGTGTGTGAGAGAGAATGGGTGACTGCTGTGTGTGAGAGAGAGAGAATGGGTGACTGCTGTGTGTGTGTGAGAGAGAAATGATGGCTGCTGTGTGTGAGAGAGAATGGGTGGCTGCTGTGTGTGTGAGAGAGAATGGGTGACTGCTGTGTGTGTGAGACAGAATGGGTGACTGCTGTGTGTGTGTGTGAGAGAGAATGGGTGGCTGCTGTGTGTTTGAGAGAGAGAATGGGTTGCTGCTGTGCATGTGAGAGAGAATGCATGGCTGCTGTGCATATGAGAGAGAGAATGGATGGCTGCTGTGCATGTGAGAGAGAGAATGGGTGGCTGCTGTGTGTGTGAGAGAGAGAGAATGGGTGACTGCTGTGTGTGTGAGAGAGAATGGGTGGCTGCTGTGTGTGTGAGAGAGAATGGGTGGCTGCTGTGTGTGTGAGAGTGAATGGGTGGCTGCTGTGTGTGTGAGAGTGAATGGATGGCTGCTGTGTGTGTGTGTGTGAGAGAGAGAGAATGGGTGGCTGCTGTGCATGTGAGAGAGAATGGATGGCTGCTGTGCATATGAGAGAGAGAATGGATGGCTGCTGTGCATGTGAGAGAGAGAATGGGTGGCTGCTGTGTGTGTGAGAGAGAGAGAGAATGGGTGACTGCTGTGTGTGTGTGAGAGAGAATGGGTGGCTGCTGTGTGTGTGAGAGAGAATGGGTGGCTGCTGTGTGTGTGAGAGTGAATGGGTGGCTGCTGTGTGTGTGAGAGAGAATGGATGGCTGCTGTGCATATGAGAGAGAGAATGGATGGCTGCTGTGCATATAAGAGAGAGAATGGATGGCTGCTGTGCATGTGAGAGAGAGAATGGGTGGCTGCTGTGTGTGTGAGAGAGAGAGAATGGGTAACTGCTGTGTGTGTGAGAAAGAATGGGTGACTGCTGTGTGTGTGAGAGAGAATGGGTGGCTGCTGTGTGTGTGAGAGTGAATGGATGGCTGCTGTGTGTGTGTGTGTGTGTGTGTGTGTGAGAGAGAAAGAATGGGTGGCTGCTGTGTGTGTGTGAGAGAGAAAGAATGGGTGGCTGCTGTGTGTGTGTGTGAGAAAATGGGTGGCTGCTGTGTGTGTGAGACAGAATGGGTGACTGCTGAGTGGGTGAGAGAGAATGGGTGACTGCTGTGTGTGTGAGAGAGAATGGGTGACTGCTGTGTGTGTGTGAGAGAGAGAATGGGTGACTGCTGTGTGTGTGAGAGAGAGAATGGGTGGCTGCTGTGCATGTGAGAGAGAATGGATGGCTGATGTGCATGTGAGAGAGAGAATGGATGGCTGCTGTGTGTGTGAGAGAGAGAATGGGTGGCTGCTGTGTGTGTGAGAGAGAGAGAATGGGTGACTGCTGTGTGTGTGAGAGAGAATGGGTGGCTGCTGTGTGTGTGAGAGAGAGAATGGGTGACTGCTGTGTGTGTGAGAGAGAAAGGGTGACTGCTGTGTCTGTGAGAGTGAATGGGTGGCTGCTGTGTGTGTGTGAGAGAGAATGGATGGCTGCTGTGTGTGTGAGAGAGAATGGATGGCTGCTGTGTGTGTGAGAGAGAATGGGTGGCTGCTGTGTGTGTGAGAGAGAATGGATGACTGCTGTGTGTGTGAGAGAGAATGGGTGGCTGCTGTGTGTGAGAAAGAATGGGTGGCTGCTGTGTGTGTGTGAGAGAGAATGGGTGACTGCTGTGTGTGTGAGAGAGAATGGGTGACTGCTGTGTGTGTGAGAGAGAATGGGTGACTGCTGTGTGTGTGAGAGAGAATGGGTGGCTGCTGTGTGTGTGTGTGAGAGTGTGAGAATGGGTGGCTGCTGTGTGTGTGTGAGAGACATAATGGGTAGCTGCTGTGTGTGTGTGAGAGAGAATGGGTGGCTGCTGTGTGTGTGAGAGAGTGAGAATGGGTGGCTGCTGTGTGTGTGTGATAGACATAATGGGTGGCTGCTGTGTGTGTGAAAGAGTGAGAATGGGTGGCTGCTGTGTGAGTGTGAGAGAATGGGTGGCTACTGTGTGTGTGTGAGAGTGAACGGGTGGCTGCTGTGTGTGTGTGAGAATGGTTGGCTGCTGTGTGTGTGAGAGAGAATGGGTGGCTGCTGTGTGTGTGTGAGAGAGAATAGGTGACGGATGTGTGTGTGTGAGAGAGAGAATGGGTGGCTGCTGTGTGTGTGAGAGAGAGAATGGGTGACTGCTGTGATTGTGAAAGAGAGAATGGGTGGCTGCTGTGTGTGTGTGAGAGAATGGGTGGCTATTGTGTGTGTGAGAGAATGGGTGGCTGCTGTGTGTGTGAGAGAGAGAATGGGTGACTGCTGTGTGTGTGAGAGAGAATGGGTGACTGCTGTGTGTGTGAGAGAGAATGGGTGACTGCTGGGTGTGTGAGAGAGAATTGGTGACTGCTGTGTGTGAGAGAGAATGGGTGGCTGCTGTTTGTGTGAGAGAAAGAATGGGCGACTGCTATGTGTGTGAGAGGGAATGGGTGATTGCTGTGTGTGTGAGAGTGAATGGGTGGCTGCTGTGTGTGTGTGAGAGACAGAATGGGTGGCTGCTGTGTGTGTGTGTGTGTGTGTGTGTGTGTGTGTGTGTGTGTGAGATTATGGGTGGCTGCTGTGTGTGTGAGAGAGAGAATGGGTGACTGCTGTGTGTGTGTGTGTGAGAGAGAGAATGGGTGACTGCTGTGTGTGTGAGAGAGAATGGGTGACTACTGTGTGTGTGAGAGAGAATGGGTGACTGCTGTGTCTGTGAGAGTGAATGGGTGGCTGCTGTGTGTGTGTGAGAGAATTGATGGCTGCAGTGTGTGAGAGAGAGAATGGGTGCTGCTGTGTGTGTGAGAGAGATTGGATGACTGCTGTGTGTGTGAGAGAGAATGGATGGCTGCTGTGTGTGTGTGTGTGTGTGTGTGTGTGTGTGTGTGTGTGTGTGTGTGTGTGTGTGAGAGAATGGATGGCTGCTATGTGTGGGAGAGAATGGGTGGCTGCTGTGTGAGTGTGAGAGAGAATGGGTGGCAGCTGTGTGTGTGAGAGAGAATGGGTGACTGCTGTGTGTGTGAGAGTGAATTGGTGGCTGCTGTGTGTGTGTGAAAGAGAGAATGGGTGGCTGCTGTGTGTGTGTGAGAGACAGAATGGGTGGCTGCTGTGTGTGTGTGTGTGTGAGAAAATGGGTGGCTGCTGTGTGTGTGTGAGAGAGAATGGGTGGCTGCTGTGTGTGTGAGAGAGAAAGGGTGACTGCTGTGTCTGTGAGAGTGAATGGGTGGCTGCTGTGTGTGTGTGAGAGAGAATGGATGGCTGCTGTGTGTGTGAGAGAGAATGGGTGGCTGCTGTGTGTGTGAGAGAGAATGGATGACTGCTGTGTGTGAGAAAGAATGGGTGGCTGCTGTGTGTGTGTGAGAGAGAATGGGTGACTGCTGTGTGTGTGAGAGAGAATGGTTGACTGCTGTGTGTGTGAGAGAGAATGGGTGACTGCTGTGTGTGTGAGAGAGAATGGGTGGCTGCTGTGTGTGTGTGTGAGAGAGTGAGAATGGGTGGCTGCTGTGTGTGTGAGAGAGAGAATGGGTGACTGCTGTGATTGTGAAAGAGAGAATGGGTGGCTGCTGTGTGTGTGTGAGAGAATGGGTGGCTATTGTGTGTGTGAGAGAATGGGTGGCTGCTGTGTGTGTGAGAGAGAGAATGGGTGACTGCTGTGTGTGTGAGAGAGAATGGGTGACTGCTGTGTGTGTGAGAGAGAATGGGTGACTGCTGGGTGTGTGAGAGAGAATTGGTGACTGCTGTGTGTGAGAGAGAATGGGTGGCTGCTGTTTGTGTGAGAGAAAGAATGGGCGACTGCTATGTGTGTGAGAGGGAATGGGTGATTGCTGTGTGTGTGAGAGTGAATGGGTGGCTGCTGTGTGTGTGTGAGAGACAGAATGGGTGGCTGCTGTGTGTGTGTGTGTGTGTGTGTGTGTGTGAGATTATGGGTGGCTGCTGTGTGTGTGAGAGAGAGAATGGGTGACTGCTGTGTGTGTGTGTGTGAGAGAGAGAATGGGTGACTGCTGTGTGTGTGAGAGAGAATGGGTGACTACTGTGTGTGTGAGAGAGAATGGGTGACTGCTGTGTCTGTGAGAGTGAATGGGTGGCTGCTGTGTGTGTGTGAGAGAATTGATGGCTGCAGTGTGTGAGAGAGAGAATGGGTGCTGCTGTGTGTGTGAGAGAGATTGGATGACTGCTGTGTGTGTGAGAGAGAATGGATGGCTGCTGTGTGTGTGTGTGTGTGTGTGTGTGTGTGTGTGTGTGTGTGTGTGTGTGAGAGAATGGATGGCTGCTATGTGTGGGAGAGAATGGGTGGCTGCTGTGTGAGTGTGAGAGAGAATGGGTGGCAGCTGTGTGTGTGAGAGAGAATGGGTGACTGCTGTGTGTGTGAGAGTGAATTGGTGGCTGCTGTGTGTGTGTGAAAGAGAGAATGGGTGGCTGCTGTGTGTGTGTGAGAGACAGAATGGGTGGCTGCTGTGTGTGTGTGTGTGAGAAAATGGGTGGCTGCTGTGTGTGTGTGAGAGAGAATGGGTGGCTGCTGTGTGTGTGAGAGAGAAAGGGTGACTGCTGTGTCTGTGAGAGTGAATGGGTTGCTGCTGTGTGTGTGTGAGAGAGAATGGATGGCTGCTGTGTGTGTGAGAGAGAATGGGTGGCTGCTGTGTGTGTGAGAGAGAATGGATGACTGCTGTGTGTGAGAAAGAATGGGTGGCTGCTGTGTGTGTGTGAGAGAGAATGGGTGACTGCTGTGTGTGTGAGAGAGAATGGTTGACTGCTGTGTGTGTGAGAGAGAATGGGTGACTGCTGTGTGTGTGAGAGAGAATGGGTGGCTGCTGTGTGTGTGTGTGAGAGAGTGAGAATGGGTGGCTGCTGTGTGTGTGTGAGAGACATAATGGGTGGCTGCTGTGTGTGTGAGAGAGAATGGGTGGCTGCTGTGTGTGTGAGAGAGTGAGAATGGGTGGCTGCTGTGTGTGTGTGATAGACATAATGGGTGGCTGCTGTGTGTGTGAAAGAGTGAGAATGGGTGGCTGCTGTGTGAGTGTGAGAGAATGGGTGGCTACTGTGTGTGTGTGAGAGTGAACGGGTGGCTGCTGTGTGTGTGTGAGAATGGGTGGCTGCTGTGTGTGTGAGAGAGAATGGGTGGCTGCTGTGTGTGTGTGAGAGAGAATGGGTGGCTATTGTGTGTGTGAGAGAATGGGTGACTGCAGTTTGTGTGAGAGAGAATGGGTGGCTGCTGTGTGTGTGAGAGTGAATGGATGGCTGCTGTGTGTGTGTGTGTGAGAGAGAAAGAATGGGTGGCTGCTGTGTGTGTGTGTGAGAAAATGGGTGGCTGCTGTGTGTGTGAGACAGAATGGGTGACTGCTGAGTGGGTGAGAGAGAATGGGTGACTGCTGTGTGTGTGAGAGAGAATGGGTGACTGCTGTGTGTGTGTGAGAGAGAGAATGGGTGACTGCTGTGTGTGTGAGAGAGAGAATGGGTGGCTGCTGTGCATGTGAGAGAGAATGGATGGCTGCTGTGCATGTGAGAGAGAGAATGGATGGCTGCTGTGTGTGTGAGAGAGAGAATGGGTGGCTGCTGTGTGTGTGAGAGAGAGAGAATGGGTGACTGCTGTGTGTGTGAGAGAGAATGGGTGGCTGCTGTGTGTGTGAGAGAGAGAATGGGTGACTGCTGTGTGTGTGAGAGAGAAAGGGTGACTGCTGTGTCTGTGAGAGTGAATGGGTGGCTGCTGTGTGTGTGTGAGAGAGAATGGATGGCTGCTGTGTGTGTGAGAGAGAATGGATGGCTGCTGTGTGTGTGAGAGAGAATGGGTGGCTGCTGTGTGAGTGAGAGAGAATGGATGACTGCTGTGTGTGTGAGAAAGAATGGGTGGCTGCTGTGTGTGTGTGAGAGAGAATGGGTGACTGCTGTGTGTGTGAGAGAGAATGGGTGACTGCTGTGTGTGTGAGAGAGAATGGGTGACTGCTGTGTGTGTGAGAGAGAATGGGTGGCTGCTGTGTGTGTGTGTGAGAGAGTGAGAATGGGTGGCTGCTGTGTGTGTGTGAGAGACCTAATGGGTGGCTGCTGTGTGTGTGTGAGAGAGAATGGGTGGCTGCTGTGTGTGTGAGAGAGTGAGAATGGGTGGCTGCTGTGTGTGTGTGATAGACATAATGGGTGGCTGCTGTGTGTGTGAAAGAGTGAGAATGGGTGGCTGCTGTGTGTGTGAGAGGGAATGGGTGATTGCTGTGTGTGTGAGAGTGAATGGGTGGCTGCTGTGTGTGTGTGAGAGACAGAATGGGTGGCTGCTGTGTGTGTGTGTGTGTGTGTGTGTGTGTGTGTGTGTGTGTGTGTGTGTGAGATTATGGGTGGCTGCTGTGTGTGTGAGAGAGAGAATGGGTGACTGCTGTGTGTGTGTGTGTGAGAGAGAGAATGGGTGACTGCTGTGTGTGTGAGAGAGAATGGGTGACTACTGTGTGTGTGAGAGAGAATGGGTGACTGCTGTGTCTGTGAGAGTGAATGGGTGGCTGCTGTGTGTGTGTGAGAGAATTGATGGCTGCAGTGTGTGAGAGAGAGAATGGGTGCTGCTGTGTGTGTGAGAGAGATTGGATGACTGCTGTGTGTGTGAGAGAGAATGGATGGCTGCTGTGTGTGTGTGTGTGTGTGTGTGTGTGTGTGTGTGTGTGTGTGTGTGTGTGTGTGAGAGAATGGATGGCTGCTATGTGTGGGAGAGAATGGGTGGCTGCTGTGTGAGTGTGAGAGAGAATGGGTGGCAGCTGTGTGTGTGAGAGAGAATGGGTGACTGCTGTGTGTGTGAGAGTGAATTGGTGGCTGCTGTGTGTGTGTGAAAGAGAGAATGGGTGGCTGCTGTGTGTGTGTGAGAGACAGAATGGGTGGCTGCTGTGTGTGTGTGTGTGAGAAAATGGGTGGCTGCTGTGTGTGTGTGAGAGAGAATGGGTGGCTGCTGTGTGTGTGAGAGAGAAAGGGTGACTGCTGTGTCTGTGAGAGTGAATGGGTGGCTGCTGTGTGTGTGTGAGAGAGAATGGATGGCTGCTGTGTGTGTGAGAGAGAATGGGTGGCTGCTGTGTGTGTGAGAGAGAATGGATGACTGCTGTGTGTGAGAAAGAATGGGTGGCTGCTGTGTGTGTGTGAGAGAGAATGGGTGACTGCTGTGTGTGTGAGAGAGAATGGTTGACTGCTGTGTGTGTGAGAGAGAATGGGTGACTGCTGTGTGTGTGAGAGAGAATGGGTGGCTGCTGTGTGTGTGTGTGAGAGAGTGAGAATGGGTGGCTGCTGTGTGTGTGTGAGAGACATAATGGGTGGCTGCTGTGTGTGTGAGAGAGAATGGGTGGCTGCTGTGTGTGTGAGAGAGTGAGAATGGGTGGCTGCTGTGTGTGTGTGATAGACATAATGGGTGGCTGCTGTGTGTGTGAAAGAGTGAGAATGGGTGGCTGCTGTGTGAGTGTGAGAGAATGGGTGGCTACTGTGTGTGTGTGAGAGTGAACGGGTGGCTGCTGTGTGTGTGTGAGAATGGGTGGCTGCTGTGTGTGTGAGAGAGAATGGGTGGCTGCTGTGTGTGTGTGAGAGAGAATGGGTGGCTATTGTGTGTGTGAGAGAATGGGTGACTGCTGTTTGTGTGAGAGAGAATGGGTGGCTGCTGTGTGTGTGAGAGTGAATGGATGGCTGCTGTGTGTGTGTGTGTGAGAGAGAAAGAATGGGTGGCTGCTGTGTGTGTGTGTGAGAAAATGGGTGGCTGCTGTGTGTGTGAGACAGAATGGGTGACTGCTGAGTGGGTGAGAGAGAATGGGTGACTGCTGTGTGTGTGAGAGAGAATGGGTGACTGCTGTGTGTGTGTGAGAGAGAGAATGGGTGACTGCTGTGTGTGTGAGAGAGAGAATGGGTGGCTGCTGTGCATGTGAGAGAGAATGGATGGCTGCTGTGCATGTGAGAGAGAGAATGGATGGCTGCTGTGTGTGTGAGAGAGAGAATGGGTGGCTGCTGTGTGTGTGAGAGAGAGAGAATGGGTGACTGCTGTGTGTGTGAGAGAGAATGGGTGGCTGCTGTGTGTGTGAGAGAGAGAATGGGTGACTGCTGTGTGTGTGAGAGAGAAAGGGTGACTGCTGTGTCTGTGAGAGTGAATGGGTGGCTGCTGTGTGTGTGTGAGAGAGAATGGATGGCTGCTGTGTGTGTGAGAGAGAATGGATGGCTGCTGTGTGTGTGAGAGAGAATGGGTGGCTGCTGTGTGAGTGAGAGAGAATGGATGACTGCTGTGTGTGTGAGAAAGAATGGGTGGCTGCTGTGTGTGTGTGAGAGAGAATGGGTGACTGCTGTGTGTGTGAGAGAGAATGGGTGACTGCTGTGTGTGTGAGAGAGAATGGGTGACTGCTGTGTGTGTGAGAGAGAATGGGTGGCTGCTGTGTGTGTGTGTGAGAGAGTGAGAATGGGTGGCTGCTGTGTGTGTGTGAGAGACCTAATGGGTGGCTGCTGTGTGTGTGTGAGAGAGAATGGGTGGCTGCTGTGTGTGTGAGAGAGTGAGAATGGGTGGCTGCTGTGTGTGTGTGATAGACATAATGGGTGGCTGCTGTGTGTGTGAAAGAGTGAGAATGGGTGGCTGCTGTGTGAGTGTGAGAGAATGGGTGGCTACTGTGTGTGTGTGAGAGTGAACGGGTGGCTGCTGTGTGAGTGTGAGAATGGGTGGCTGCTGTGTGTGTGAGAGAGAATGGGTGGCTGCTGTGTGTGTGTGAGAGAGAATGGGTGACGGCTGTGTGTGTCTGAGAGAGAGAATGGGTGGCTGCTGTTTGTGTGAGAGAGAGAATGGGTGACTGCTGTGTTTGTGAAAGAGAGAATGGGTGGCTGCTGTGTGTGTGTGAGAGAATGGGTGGCTATTGTGTGTGTGAGAGAATGGGTGGCTGCTGTGTGTGTGAGAGAGAGAATGGGTGACTGCTGTGTGTGTGAGAGAGAATGGGTGACTGCTGTGTGTGTGAGAGAGAATTGGTGACTGCTGTGTGTGAGAGAGAATGGGTGGCTGCTGTTTGTGTGAGAGAAAGAATGGGCAACTGCTATGTGTGTGAGAGGGAATGGGTGATTGCTGTGTGTGTGAGAGTGAATGGGTGGCTGCTGTGTGTGTGTGAGAGACAGAATGGGTGGCTGCTGTGTGTGTGTGTGTGTGTGTGTGTGTGTGTGTGTGTGTGTGTGTGTGTGTGTGTGTGTGATAATGGGTGGCTGCTGTGTGTGTGAGAGAGAGAATGGGTGACTGCTGTGTGTGTGTGAGAGAGAGAATGGGTGACTGCTGTGTGTGTGAGAGAGAATGGGTGACTACTGTGTGTGTGAGAGAGAATGGGTGACTGCTGTGTCTGTGAGAGTGAATGGGTGGCTGCTGTGTGTGTGTGAGAGAATGGATGGCTGCAGTGTGTGAGAGAGAGAATGGGTGGCTGCTGTGTGTGTGAGAGAGAATGGATGACTGCTGTGTGTGTGAGAGAGAATGGATGGCTGCTGTGTGTGTGTGTGTGTGTGTGTGTGTGTGTGAGAGAGAATGGATGGCTGCTATGTGTGAGAGAGAATGGATGGCTGCTGTATGTGTGTGAGAGAGAATGGGTGGCAGCTGTGTGTGTGAGAGAGAATGGGTCTGCTGTGTGTGTGAGAGTGAATTGGTGGCTGCTGTGTGTGTGTGAAAGAGAGAATGGGTGGCTGCTGTGTGTGTGTGAGAGACAGAATGGGTGGCTGCTGTGTGTGTGTGTGTGAGAAAATGGGTGGCTGCTGTGTGTGTGTGAGAGAGAATGGGTGGCTGCTGTGTGTGTGAGAGAGAAAGGGTGACTGCTGTGTCTGTGAGAGTGAATGGGTGGCTGCTGTGTGTGTGTGAGAGAGAATGGATGGCTGCTGTGTGTGTGAGAGAGAATGGATTGCTGCTGTGTGTGTGAGAGAGAATGGGTGGCTGCTGTGTGTGTGAGAGAGAATGGATGACTGCTGTGTGTGAGAAAGAATGGGTGGCTGCTGTGTGTGTGTGAGAGAGAATGGGTGACTGCTGTGTGTGTGAGAGAGAATGGGTGACTGCTGTGTGTGTGAGAGAGAATGGGTGACTGCTGTGTGTGTGAGAGAGAATGGGTGGCTGCTGTGTGTGTGTGAGAGAGTGAGAATGGGTGGCTGCTGTGTGTGTGTGAGAGACATAATGGGTGGCTGCTGTGTGTGTGAGAGAGAGAATGGGTGGCTGCTGTGTGTGTGAGAGAGTTAGAATGGGTGGCTGCTGTGTGTGTGTGATAGACATAATGGGTGGCTGCTGTGTGTGTGAAAGAGTGAGAATGGGTGGCTGCTGTGTGAGTGTGAGAGAATGGGTGGGTACTGTGTGTGTGTGAGAGTGAACGGGTGGCTGCTGTGTGTGTGTGAGAATGGGTGGCTGCTGTGTGTGTGAGAGAGAATGGGTGGCTGCTGTGTGTGTGTGAGAGAGAATGGGTGACGGCTGTGTGTGTGTGAGAGAGAGAATGGGTGGCTGCTGTGTGTGTGAGAGAGAGAATGGGTGAATGCTGTGTTTGTGAAAGAGAGAATGGGTGGCTGCTGTGTGTGTGTGAGAGAATGGGTGGCTATAGTGTGTTTGAGAGAAAGGGTGGCTGCTGTGTGTGTGAGAGAGAGAATGGGTGACTGCTGTGTGTGTGAGAGAGAATGGGTGACTGCTGTGTGTGTGAGAGAGAATGGGTGACTGCTGTGTGTGAGAGAGAATGGGTGGCTGTTGTTTGTGTGAGAGAAAGAATGGGCGACTGCTATGTGTGTGAGAGGGAATGGGTGATTGCTGTGTGTGTGAGAGTCAATGGGTGGCTGCTGTGTGTGTGAGAGACAGAATGGGTGGCTGCTGTGTGTGTGTGTGTGTGAGATAATGGGTGGCTGCTGTGTGTGTGAGAGAGAGAATGGGTGACTGCTGTGTGTGTGTGAGAGAGAGAATGGGTGACTGCTGTGTGTGTGAGAGAGAATGGGTGACTACTGTGTGTGTGAGAGAGAATGGTTGACTGCTGTGTCTGTGAGAGTGAATGGGTGGCTGCTGTGTGTGTGTGAGAGAATGGATGGCTGCAGTGTGTGAGAGAGAGAATGGGTGGCTGCTGTGTGTGTGAGAGAGAATGGATGACTGCTGTGTGTGTGAGAGAGAATGGATGGCTGCTGTGTGTGTGTGTGTGTGTGAGAGAGAATGGATGGCTGCTATGTGTGAGAGAGAATGGGTGGCTGCTGTGTGTGTGTGAGAGAGAGAATGGGTGGCAGCTGTGTGTGTGAGAGAGAATGGGTGACTGCTGTGTGTGTGAGTGAATTGGTGGCTGCTGTGTGTGTGTGAAAGAGAGAATGGGTGGCTGCTGTGTGTGTGTGAGAGACAGAATGGGTGGCTGCTGTGTGTGTGTGTGTGTGTGAGAAAATGGGTGGCTGCTGTGTGTGTGTGAGAGAGAATGGGTGGCTACTGTGTGTGTGAAAGAGTGAATGGGTGGCTGCTGTGTGTGTGAGAATGAGTGGCTGCTGTGTGTGTGTGAGAATGGGTGGCTGCTGTGTGTGTGAGAGAGAATGGGTGGCTGCTGTGTGTGTGTGAGAGAATGGATGGCTGCTGTGTGTGAGAGAGAGAATGGGTGGCTGCTGTGTGTGTGAGAGAGAATGGATGACAGCTGTGTGTGTGAGGGAGAATGGATGGCTGCTGTGTGTGTGTGTGTGAGAGAGAATGGGTGGCTGCTGTGTGTGTGAGAGAGAATGGGTGGCTGCTGTGTGTGAGAGAGAGTGGGTGACTGCTGTGTGTGAGAGAGAGAGAATGGGTGACTGCTGTGTGTGTGTGAGAGAGAATGGATGGCTGCTGTGTGTGAGAGAGAATGGGTGGCTGTTGTGTGTGTGAGAGAGAATGGGTGACTGCTGTGTGTGAGAGAGAATGGGTGACTGTTGTGTGTGTGAGAGAGAATGGGTGACTGCTGTGTGTGTGTGTGAGAGAGAATGGGTGGCTGCTGTGTGTTTGAGAGAGAGAATGGGTGGCTGCTGTGCATGTGAGAGAGAATGGATGGCTGCTGTGCATGTGAGAGAGAGAATGGATGGCTGCTGGCTGCTGTGCGTGTGAGAGAGAGAATGGGTGGCTGCTGTGTGTGTGAGAGAGAGAGAATGGGTGCCTGCTGTGTGTGTGTGAGAGAGAATGGGTGGCTGCTGTGTGTGAGAGAGAGAATGGGTGACTGCTGTGTGTGTGAGAGAGAATGGGTGGCTGCTGTGTGTGTGAGAGTGAATGGATGGATGCTGTGTGTGAGAGAGAGAGAATGGGTGGCTGCTGTGTGTGTGTGTGAGAAAATGGGTGGCTGCTGTGTGTCTGAGACAGAATGGGTGACTGCTGTGTGTGTGAGAGAGAATGGGTGACTGCTGTGTGTGTGAGAGAGAATGGGTGACTGCTGTGTGTGTTTGAGAGAGAGAATGGGTGACTGCTGTGTGTGTGAGAGAGAGAATGGGTGGCTGCTGTGCATGTGAGAGAGAATGGATGGCTGCTGTGCATGTGAGAGAGAGAATGGATGGCTGCTGTGCGTGTTAGAGAGAGAATGGGTGGCTGCTGTGTGTGTGAGAGAGAGAGAATGGGTGACTGCTGTGTGTGTGAGAGAGAATGGGTGGCTGCTGTGTGTGTGAGAGAGAATGGGTGACTGCTGTGTGTGTGAGAGAGAATGGGTGGCTACTGTGTGTGTGAGAGTGAATGGATGGCTGCAGTGTGTGTGTGTGTGTGTGTGTGAGAGAGAGAGAATGGGTGGCTGCTGTGTATGTTCGAGAATGGGTGGCTGCTGTGTGTGTGAGAGAGAGAGAATGGGTGACTGCTGTGTGTGTGAGAGAGAATGGGTGACTGCTGTGTGTGTGAGAGAGAAAGGGTGACTGCTGTGTCTGTGAGAGTGAATGGGTGGCTGCTGTGTGTGTGTGAGAGAGAATGGATGGCTGCTGTGTGTGTGAGAGAGAATGGGTGGCTGCTGTGTGTGTGAGAGAGAATGGATGACTGCTGTGTGTGTGAGAGAGAATGGGTGGCTGCTGTGTGTGAGAGAGAATGGGTGGTTGCTGTGTGTGAGAGAGAGAGAGAATGGGTGGCTGCTGTGTGTGTGTTAGAGAGAATGGGTGGCTGCTGTGTGTGTGAGAGAGAGAATGGGTGACTGCTGTGTGTGTGTGAGAGAATGGGTGACTGCTGTGTGTGTGAGAGAGAATGGGTGGCTGCTGTGTGTGTGAGAGAGTGAGAATGGGTGGCTGCTGTGTGTGTGTGAGAGACATAATGGGTGGCTGCTGTGTGTGTGTGAGAGAGAATGGGTGGCTGCTGTGTGTGTGAGAGAGTGAGAATGGGTGGCTGCTGTTTGTGTGTGAGAGACATAATGGGTGGCTGCTGTGTGTGTGAGTGTGAGAGAATGGGTGGCTACTGTGTGTGTGTGAGAGTGAATGGGTGGCTGCTGTGTGTGTGTGAGAATGGGTGGCTGCTGTGTGTGTGAGAGAGAATGGGTGGCTGCTGTGTGTGTGAGAGAGAATGGGTTCCTGCTTTGTGTGAAAGAGAGAATGGGTGGCTGCTGTTTGTGTAAGAGAGAATGGATGGCTGCTGTGTGTGTGATATAGAATGGATGGCTCCTGTGTGTGTGAGAGAGAATTGTTGGCTGTTGTGTGTGTGTGTGTGAGAGAGAGAGAATGGATGGCTGCTGTGTGTGAGAGAGAATGGGTGGCTGCTTTGTGTGCGAGAGAGAGAATGGGTGGCTGCTGTGTGTGTGAGAGAAAGAATGGACGACTGCTGTGTGTGTGAGAGGGAATGGGTGATTGCTGTGTGTGTGAGAGTGAATGGGTGGCTGCTGTGTGTGTGTGAGACAGAAATGGTGGCTGCTGTGTGTGTGTGTGTGAGAAAATGGGTGGCGGCTGTGTGTGTGTGAGAGAGAATGGGTGGCTGCTTTGTGTGTGAGAGAGAATGGGTGACTGCTGTGTGTGTGAGAGAGAATGGGTGACTGCTGTGTGTGTGAGAGAGAATGGGTGACTGCTGTGTGTGTGTGATAGAAAGAATGGGTGACTGCTGTGTGTGTGTGTGAGAATGGGTGGCTGCTGTGTGTGTGAAAGAGAGAATGGGTGGTTGCTGTGTGTGTGTGAGAGAGAATGGGTCGCTGCTGTGTGTGTGTGAGAGAGAATGGGTGGCTGCTGTGAGTGTGTGTGAGAGAGAATGGATGGCTGCTGTGTGTGAGAGAGAATGGGTGGCTGCTGTGTGTGTGAGAGAGAGAATAGGTGGCTGCTGTGTGTGTGAGAGAATGGGTGACTGCTGTGTGAGTGAGAGAGAGAATGGGTGGCTGCTGTGCATGTGAGAGAGAATGGATGGTTGCTGTGCATGTGAGAGAGAGAATGGATGGCTGCTGTGTGTGTGAGAGAGAGAGAATGGGTGGCTGCTGTGTGTGTGTGAGAGAGAGAATGGGTGACTGCTGTGTGTGTGAGAGAGAATGGGTGGCTACTGTGTGTGTGAGAGTGAATGGATGGCTGCTGTGTGTGTGTGTGTGTGTGTGTGTGTGTGTGTGTGTGTGTGTGTGTGTGTGTGTGTGTGTGTGTGTGTGTGTGTGTGTGTGTGAGAGAGAGAATGGGTGGCTGCTGTGTGTGTGTGTGTGTGAGAAAATGAGTGGCTGCTCTGTGTGTGAAAGAGAGAATGGGTGGCTGCTGTGTGTGTGAGAGTGAATGGATGGCTGCTGTGTGTGTGTGAGAAAGAATGGGTGGTTGCTGTGTGTGTGTGAGAGAGAATGGGTGGCTGCTGTGTGTGTGAGAGTGAATGGATGGCTGCTGTGTGTGTGTGAGAGAGAATGGGTGGCTGCTGTGTGTGTGAAAGAGAGAATGGGTGGTTGCTGTGTGTGTATGAGAGAGAATGGGTGGCTGCTGTGTGTGTGTGTGTGTGTGTGTGAGAGAGAATGGGTGGTTGCTGTGTGTGTGAGAGAGAATGGATGGCTGCTGTGCATGTGAGAGAGAGAATGGATGGCTGCTGGCTGCTGTGCGTGTGAGAGAGAGAATGGGTGGCTGCTGTGTGTGTGAGAGAGAGAGAGAATGGGTGCCTGCTGTGTGTGTGAGAGAGAATGAGCGGCTGCTGTGTGTGAGAGAGAGAAGGTGACTGCTGTGTGTGTGAGAGAGAATGGGTGGCTGCTGTGTGTGTGAGAGTGAATGGATGGATGCTGTGTGTGAGAGAGAGAGAATGGGTGGCTGCTGTGTGTGTGTGTGAGAAAATGGGTGGCTGCTGTGTGTCTGAGACAGAATGGGTGACTGCTGTGTGTGTGAGAGAGAATGGGTGACTGCTGTGTGTGTGAGAGAGAATGGGTGACTGCTGTATGTGTTTGAGAGAGAGAATGGGTGACTGCTGTGTGTGTGAGAGAGAGAATGGGTGGCTGCTGTGCATGTGAGAGAGAATGGATGGCTGCTGTGAATGTGAGAGAGAGAATGGATGGCTGCTGTGCGTGTTAGAGAGAGAATGGGTGGCTGCTGTGCGTGTGAGAGAGAGAGAATGGGTGACTGCTGTGTGTGTGTGAGAGAGAATGGGTGGCTGCTGTGTGTGTGAGAGAGATAATGGGTGACTGCTGTGTGTGTGAGAGAGAATGGGTGGCTACTGTGTGTGTGAGAGTGAATGGATGGCTGCAGTGTGTGTGTGTGTGTGTGTGTGTGTGAGAGAGAGAGAATGGGTGGCTGCTGTGTATGTGAGAGAATGGGTGGCTGCTGTGTGTGTGAGAGAGAGAATGGGTGACTGCTGTGTGTGTGAGAGAGAATGGGTGACTGCTGTGTGTGTGAGAGAGAAAGGGTGACTGCTGTGTCTGTGAGAGTGAATGGGTGGCTGCTGTGTGTGTGTGAGAGAGAATGGATGGCTGCTGTGTGTGTGTGAGAGAGAATGGGTGGCTGCTGTGTGTGTGAGAGAGAATGGATGACTGCTGTGTGTGTGAGAGAGAATGGGTGGCTGCTGTGTGTGAGAGAGAATGGGTGGTTGCTGTGTGTGAGAGAGAGAGAGAGAATGGGTGGCTGCTGTGTGTGTGTGAAAGAGAATGGGTGACTGCTGTGTGTGTGAGAGAGAATGGGTGACTGCTGTGTGTGTGAGAGAGAATGGGTGGCTGCTGTGTGTGTGAGAGAGTGAGAATGGGTGGCTGCTGTGTGTGTGTGAGAGACATAACGGGTGGCTCCTGTGTGTGTGTGAGAGAGAATGGGTGGCTGCTGTGTGTGTGAGACAGTGAGAATGGTTGGCTGCTGTGTGTGTGTGAGAGACATAATGGGTGGCTGCTGTGTGTGTGAGAGAATGGGTGGCTACTGTGTGTGTGTGTGAGAGTGAATGGGTGGCTGCTGTGTGTGTGTGAGAATGGGTGGCTGCTGTGTGCGTGAGAGAGAATGGGTGGCTGCTGTGTGTGTGAGAGAGAATGGGTTCCTGCTTTGTGTGAAAGAGAGAATGGGTGGCTGCTGTTTGTGTGAGAGAGAATGGATGGCTGCTGTGTGTGTGATATAGAATGGATGGCTCCTGTGTGTGTGAGAGAGAATTGTTGGCTGTTGTGTGTGTGTGTGTGTGAGAGAGAGAATGGATGGCTGCTGTGTGTGAGAGAGAATGGGTGGCTGCTGTGTGTGCGAGAGAGAGAATGGGTGGCTGCTGTGTGTGTGAGAGAAAGAATGGGCGACTGCTGTGTGTGTGAGATGGAATGGGTGATTGCTGTGTGTGTGAGAGTGAATGGGTGGCTGCTGTGTGTGTGTGAGACAGAATTGGTGGCTGCTGTGTGTGTGTGTGAGAAAATGGGTGGCGGCTGTGTGTGTGTGAGAGAGAATGGGTGGCTGCTGTGTGTGTGAGAGAGAATGGGTAACTGCTGTGTGTGTGTGAGAGAAAGAATGGGTGACTGCTGTGTGTGTGTGAGAATGGGTGGCTGCTGTGTGTGTGAAAGAGAGAATGGGTGGTTGCTGTGTGTGTGTGAGAGAGAATGGGTCGCTGCTGTGTGTGTGTGAGAGAGAATGGGTGGCTGCTGTGAGTGTGTGTGAGAGAGAATGGATGGCTGCTGTGTGTGAGAGAGAATGGGTGGCTGCTGTGTGTGTGAGAGAGAGAATAGGTGGCTGCTGTGTGTGTGAGAGAATGGGTGACTGCTGTGTGAGTGAGAGAGAGAATGGGTGGCTGCTGTGCATGTGAGAGAGAATGGATGGTTGCTGTGCATGTGAGAGAGAGAATGGATGGCTGCTGTGTGTGTGAGAGAGAGAGAATGGGTGGCTGCTGTGTGTGTCAGAGAGAGAATGGGTGACTGCTGTGTGTGTGAGAGAGAATGGGTGGCTACTGTGTGTGTGAGAGTGAATGGATGGCTGCTGTGTGTGTGTGTGTGTGTGTGTGTGTGGGGGAGAGAATGGGTGG
The DNA here is from genome assembly GCA_031769625.1 of Taudactylus pleione. Taxonomy (NCBI): domain Eukaryota; kingdom Metazoa; phylum Chordata; class Amphibia; order Anura; family Myobatrachidae; genus Taudactylus; species Taudactylus pleione. The sequence continues at coordinate 19,163,901 of JAUIMM010000113.1, read as the reverse complement.
CTGCTGTGTGTGTGTGTGTGTGTGTGTGTGTGTGTGTGTGTGTGTGTGTGTGTGTGTGTGTGTGAAAATGAGTGGCTGCTGTGTGTGTGAAAGAGAGAATGGGTGGCTGCTGTGTGTGTGAGAGTGAATGGATGGCTGCTGTGTGTGTGTGAGAGAGAATGGGTGGTTGCTGTGTGTGTGTGAGAGAGAATGGGTGGCAGCTGTGTGTGTGAGAGTGAATGGATGGCTGCTGTGTGTGTGTGAGAGAGAATGGGTGGCTGCTGTGTGTGTGAAAGAGAGAATGGGTGGTTGCTGTGTGTGTGTGTGAGAGAGAATGGGTGGCTGCTGTGTGTGTGTGTGTGTGTGTGTGTGTGTGAGAGAGAATGGGTGGTTGCTGTGTGTGTGAGAGAGAATGGGTGGCTGCCATGTGTGTGAGAGAGAATGGATGGCTGCTGTGTGTGTGTGAGAGAGAATGGGTGGCTGATGTGCGTGTGTGAGAGAGAATGGGTGGCTGCTGTGTGTGTGTGAGAGAGAATGGGTGGCTGCTGTGTGTGTGAAAGAGAGAATGGGTGGTTGCTGTGTGTGTGTGAGAGAGAATGGGTGGCTGCTGTGTGTGTGAGAGAGAATGGATGGCTGCTGTGTGTGTGTGAGAGAGAATGGGTGGCTGCTGTGTGTGTGAGAGAGAATGGGTGGCTGCTGTGTGTGTGAGAGTGAATGGATGGATGCTGTGTGTGAGAGAGAGAGAATGGGTGGCTGCTGTGTGTGTGTGTGAGAAAATGGGTGGCTGCTGTGTGTCTGAGACAGAATGGGTGACTGCTGTGTGTGTGAGAGAGAATGGGTGACTGCTGTGTGTGTGAGAGAGAATGGGTGACTGCTGTGTGTGTTTGAGAGAGAGAATGGGTGACTGCTGTGTGTGTGAGAGAGAGAATGGGTGGCTGCTGTGCATGTGAGAGAGAATGGATGGCTGCTGTGCATGTGAGAGAGAGAATGGATGGCTGCTGTGCGTGTTAGAGAGAGAATGGGTGGCTGCTGTGTGTGTGAGAGAGAGAGAATGGGTGACTGCTGTGTGTGTGAGAGAGAATGGGTGGCTGCTGTGTGTGTGAGAGATAATGGGTGACTGCTGTGTGTGTGAGAGAGAATGGGTGGCTACTGTGTGTGTGAGAGTGAATGGATGGCTGCAGTGTGTGTGTGTGTGTGTGTGAGAGAGAGAGAATGGGTGGCTGCTGTGTATGTTCGAGAATGGGTGGCTGCTGTGTGTGTGAGAGAGAGAGAATGGGTGACTGCTGTGTGTGTGAGAGAGAATGGGTGACTGCTGTGTGTGTGAGAGAGAAAGGGTGACTGCTGTGTCTGTGAGAGTGAATGGGTGGCTGCTGTGTGTGTGTGAGAGAGAATGGATGGCTGCTGTGTGTGTGAGAGAGAATGGGTGGCTGCTGTGTGTGTGAGAGAGAATGGATGACTGCTGTGTGTGTGAGAGAGAATGGGTGGCTGCTGTGTGTGAGAGAGAATGGGTGGTTGCTGTGTGTGAGAGAGAGAGAGAATGGGTGGCTGCTGTGTGTGTGTTAGAGAGAATGTGTGGCTGCTGTGTGTGTGAGAGAGAGAATGGGTGACTGCTGTGTGTGTGTGAGAGAATGGGTGACTGCTGTGTGTGTGAGAGAGAATGGGTGGCTGCTGTGTGTGTGAGAGAGTGAGAATGGGTGGCTGCTGTGTGTGTGTGAGAGACATAATGGGTGGCTGCTGTGTGTGTGTGAGAGAGAATGGGTGGCTGCTGTGTGTGTGAGAGAGTGAGAATGGGTGGCTGCTGTTTGTGTGTGAGAGACATAATGGGTGGCTGCTGTGTGTGTGAGTGTGAGAGAATGGGTGGCTACTGTGTGTGTGTGAGAGTGAATGGGTGGCTGCTGTGTGTGTGTGAGAATGGGTGGCTGCTGTGTGTGTGAGAGAGAATGGGTGGCTGCTGTGTGTGTGAGAGAGAATGGGTTCCTGCTTTGTGTGAAAGAGAGAATGGGTGGCTGCTGTTTGTGTAAGAGAGAATGGATGGCTGCTGTGTGTGTGATATAGAATGGATGGCTCCTGTGTGTGTGAGAGAGAATTTTTGGCTGTTGTGTGTGTGTGTGTGAGAGAGAGAGAATGGATGGCTGCTGTGTGTGAGAGAGAATGGGTGGCTGCTTTGTGTGCGAGAGAGAGAATGGGTGGCTGCTGTGTGTGTGAGAGAAAGAATGGACGACTGCTGTGTGTGTGAGAGGGAATGGGTGAGTGCTGTGTGTGTGAGAGTGAATGGGTGGCTGCTGTGTGTGTGTGAGACAGAAATGGTGGCTGCTGTGTGTGTGTGTGTGAGAAAATGGGTGGCGGCTGTGTGTGTGTGAGAGAGAATGGGTGGCTGCTTTGTGTGTGAGAGAGAATGGGTGACTGCTGTGTGCGTGAGAGAGAATGGGTGACTGCTGTGTGTGTGAGAGAGAATGGGTGACTGCTGTGTGTGTGTGAGAGAAAGAATGGGTGACTGCTGTGTGTGTGTGTGAGAATGGGTGGCTGCTGTGTGTGTGAAAGAGAGAATGGGTGGTTGCTGTGTGTGTGTGAGAGAGAATGGGTCGCTGCTGTGTGTGTGTGAGAGAGAATGGGTGGCTGCTGTGAGTGTGTGTGAGAGAGAATGGATGGCTGCTGTGTGTGAGAGAGAATGGGTGGCTGCTGTGTGTGTGAGAGAGAGAATAGGTGGCTGCTGTGTGTGTGAGAGAATGGGTGACTGCTGTGTGAGTGAGAGAGAGAATGGGTGGCTGCTGTGCATGTGAGAGAGAATGGATGGTTGCTGTGCATGTGAGAGAGAGAATGGATGGCTGCTGTGTGTGTGAGAGAGAGAGAATGGGTGGCTGCTGTGTGTGTGTGAGAGAGAGAATGGGTGACTGCTGTGTGTGTGAGAGAGAATGGGTGGCTACTGTGTGTGTGAGAGTGAATGGATGGCTGCTGTGTGTGTGTGTGTGTGTGTGTGTGTGTGTGTGTGTGTGTGTGTGTGAGAGAGAATGGGTGGCTGCTGTGTGTGTGTGTGTGTGTGAGAAAATGAGTGGCTGCTGTGTGTGTGAAAGAGAGAATGGGTGGCTGCTGTGTGTGTGAGAGTGAATGGATGGCTGCTGTGTGTGTGTGAGAAAGAATGGGTGGTTGCTGTGTGTGTGTGAGAGAGAATGGGTGGCTGCTGTGTGTGTGAGAGTGAATGGATGGCTGCTGTGTGTGTGTGAGAGAGAATGGGTGGCTGCTGTGTGTGTGAAAGAGAGAATGGGTGGTTGCTGTGTGTGTATGAGAGAGAATGGGTGGCTGCTGTGTGTGTGTGTGTGTGTGAGAGAGAATGGGTGGTTGCTGTGTGTGTGAGAGAGAATGGATGGCTGCTGTGCATGTGAGAGAGAGAATGGATGGCTGCTGGCTGCTGTGTGTGTGAGAGAGAGAATGGGTGGCTGCTGTGTGTGTGAGAGAGAGAGAGAATGGGTGCCTGCTGTGTGTGTGAGAGAGAATGAGCGGCTGCTGTGTGTGTGAGAGTGAATGGATGGATGCTGTGTGTGAGAGAGAGAGAATGGGTGGCTGCTGTGTGTGTGTGTGAGAAAATGGGTGGCTGCTGTGTGTCTGAGACAGAATGGGTGACTGCTGTGTGTGTGAGAGAGAATGGGTGACTGCTGTGTGTGTGAGAGAGAATGGGTGACTGCTGTATGTGTTTGAGAGAGAGAATGGGTGACTGCTGTGTGTGTGAGAGAGAGAATGGGTGGCTGCTGTGCATGTGAGAGAGAATGGATGGCTGCTGTGAATGTGAGAGAGAGAATGGATGGCTGCTGTGCGTGTTAGAGAGAGAATGGGTGGCTGCTGTGCGTGTGAGAGAGAGAGAATGGGTGACTGCTGTGTGTGTGTGAGAGAGAATGGGTGGCTGCTGTGTGTGTGAGAGAGATAATGGGTGACTGCTGTGTGTGTGAGAGAGAATGGGTGGCTACTGTGTGTGTGAGAGTGAATGGATGGCTGCAGTGTGTGTGTGTGTGTGTGTGTGTGAGAGAGAGAGAATGGGTGGCTGCTGTGTATGTGAGAGAATGGGTGGCTGCTGTGTGTGTGAGAGAGAGAATGGGTGACTGCTGTGTGTGTGAGAGAGAATGGGTGACTGCTGTGTGTGTGAGAGAGAAAGGGTGACTGCTGTGTCTGTGAGAGTGAATGGGTGGCTGCTGTGTGTGTGTGAGAGAGAATGGATGGCTGCTGTGTGTGTGTGAGAGAGAATGGGTGGCTGCTGTGTGTGTGAGAGAGAATGGATGACTGCTGTGTGTGTGAGAGAGAATGGGTGGCTGCTGTGTGTGAGAGAGAATGGGTGGTTGCTGTGTGTGAGAGAGAGAGAGAGAGAATGGGTGGCTGCTGTGTGTGTGTGAAAGAGAATGGGTGGCTGCTGTGTGTGTGAGAGAGAGAATGGGTGACTGCTGTCTGTGTGAGAGAGAATGGGTGACTGCTGTGTGTGTGAGAGAGAATGGGTGGCTGCTGTGTGTGTGAGAGAGTGAGAATGGGTGGCTGCTGTGTGTGTGTGAGAGACATAACGGGTGGCTCCTGTGTGTGTGTGAGAGAGAATGGGTGGCTGCTGTGTGTGTGAGACAGTGAGAATGGTTGGCTGCTGTGTGTGTGTGAGAGACATAATGGGTGGCTGCTGTGTGTGTGAGAGAATGGGTGGCTACTGTGTGTGTGTGTGAGAGTGAATGGGTGGCTGCTGTGTGTGTGTGAGAATGGGTGGCTGCTGTGTGCGTGAGAGAGAATGGGTGGCTGCTGTGTGTGTGAGAGAGAATGGGTTCCTGCTTTGTGTGAAAGAGAGAATGGGTGGCTGCTGTTTGTGTGAGAGAGAATGGATGGCTGCTGTGTGTGTGATATAGAATGGATGGCTTCTGTGTGTGTGAGAGAGAATTGTTGGCTGTTGTGTGTGTGTGTGTGTGAGAGAGAGAATGGATGGCTGCTGTGTGTGAGAGAGAATGGGTGGCTGCTGTGTGTGCGAGAGAGAGAATGGGTGGCTGCTGTGTGTGTGAGAGAAAGAATGGGCGACTGCTGTGTGTGTGAGAGGGAATGGGTGATTGCTGTGTGTGTGAGAGTGAATGGGTGGCTGCTGTGTGTGTGTGAGACAGAATTGGTGGCTGCTGTGTGTGTGTGTGAGAAAATGGGTGGCGGCTGTGTGTGTGTGCGAGAGAATGGGTGGCTGCTGTGTGTGTGAGAGAGAATGGGTAACTGCTGTGTGTGTGTGAGAGAAAGAATGGGTGACTGCTGTGTGTGTGTGAGAATGGGTGGCTGCTGTGTGTGTGAAAGAGAGAATGGGTGGTTGCTGTGTGTGTGTGAGAGAGAATGGGTCGCTGCTGTGTGTGTGTGAGAGAGAATGGGTGGCTGCTGTGAGTGTGTGTGAGAGAGAATGGATGGCTGCTGTGTGTCAGAGAGAATGGGTGGCTGCTGTGTGTGTGAGAGAATGGGTGACTGCTGTGTGAGTGAGAGAGAGAATGGGTGGCTGCTGTGCATGTGAGAGAGAATGGATGGTTGCTGTGCATGTGAGAGAGAGAATGGATGGCTGCTGTGTGTGTGAGAGAGAGAGAATGGGTGGCTGCTGTGTGTGTCAGAGAGAGAATGAGTGACTGCTGTGTGTGTGAGAGAGAATGGGTGGCTACTGTGTGTGTGAGAGTGAATGGATGGCTGCTGTGTGTGTGTGTGTGTGTGTGTGGGAGAGAATGGGTGGCTGCTGTGTGTGTGTGTGTGTGTGTGTGTGTGTGAGAAAATGAGTGGCTGCTGTGTGTGTGAAAGAGAGAATGGGTGGCTGCTGTGTGTGTGAGAGTGAATGGATGGCTGCTGTGTGTGTGTGAGAGAGAATGGGTGGTTGCTGTGTGTGTGTGAGAGAGAATGGGTGGCAGCTGTGTGTGTGAGAGTGAATGGATGGCTGCTGTGTGTGTGTGAGAGAGAATGGGTGGCTGCTGTGTGTGTGAAAGAGAGAATGGGTGGTTGCTGTGTGTGTGTGTGAGAGAGAATGGGTGGCTGCTGTGTGTGTGTGTGTGTGAGAGAGAATGGGTGGTTGCTGTGTGTGTGAGAGAGAATGGGTGGCTGCCGTGTGTGTGAGAGAGAATGGATGGCTGCTGTGTGTGTGTGAGAGAGAATGGGTGGCTGATGTGTGTGTGTGAGAGAGAATGGGTGGCTGCTGTGTGTGTGTGAGAGAGAATGGGTGGCTGCTGTGTGTGTGAAAGAGAGAATGGGTGGTTGCTGTGTGTGTGTGAGAGAGAATGGGTGGCTGCTGTGTGTGTGAGAGAGAATGGATGGCTGCTGTGTGTGTGTGAGAGAGAATGGGTGGCTGATGTGTGTGTGTGAGAGAGAATGGGTGGCTGCTGTGTGTGTGTGAGAGAGAATGGGTGGTTGCTGTGTGTGTGAAAGAGAGAATGGGTGGTTGCTGTGTGTGTGAGAGAGAATGGGTGGCTGCTGTGTGTGTGTGTGAGAGAGAATAGGTGGCTGCTCTGTGTGTGAGAGAATGCCTGGCTGCTGTGTGTGTGAGAGAGAGAATGGGTGGCTGCTGTGTGTGTGAGAGAGAATGGGTGGTTGCTGTGTGTGTGTGAGAGAGAATGGGTGGCTGCTGTGTGTGTGAGAGAGAGAATGGGGGGTTGCTGTGTGTGTGAGAGAATGGGTGGCTGCTGTGTGTGTGTGAGAGAGAATGGGTGGTTGCTGTGTGTGTGTGAGAGAGAATGGGTGGCTGCTGTGTGTGTGTGAAAGAGAGAATGGGTGGTTGCTGTGTGTGTGTGAGAGAGAAAGAATGGGTGGCTGCTGTGTGTGTGTGTGAGAAAATGGGTGGCTGCTGTGTGTGTGAGACAGAATGGGTGACTGCTGAGTGGGTGAGAGAGAATGGGTGACTGCTGTGTGTGTGTGAGAGAATGGGTGACTGCTGTGTGTGTGAGAGAGAATGGGTGGCTGCTGTGTGTGTGAGAGAGTGAGAATGGGTGGCTGCTGTGTGTGTGTGAGAGACATAATGGGTGGCTGCTGTGTGTGTGTGAGAGAGAATGGGTGGCTGCTGTGTGTGTGAGAGAGTGAGAATGGGTGGCTGCTGTTTGTGTGTGAGAGACATAATGGGTGGCTGCTGTGTGTGTGAGTGTGAGAGAATGGGTGGCTGCTGTGTGTGTGTGAGAGTGAATGGGTGGCTGCTGTGTGTGTGTGAGAATGGGTGGCTGCTGTGTGTGTGAGAGAGAATGGGTGGCTGCTGTGTGTGTGAGAGAGAATGGGTTCCTGCTTTGTGTGAAAGAGAGAATGGGTGGCTGCTGTTTGTGTAAGAGAGAATGGATGGCTGCTGTGTGTGTGATATAGAATGGATGGCTCCTGTGTGTGTGAGAGAGAATTGTTGGCTGTTGTGTGTGTGTGTGTGAGAGAGAGAGAATGGATGGCTGCTGTGTGTGAGAGAGAATGGGTGGCTGCTTTGTGTGCGAGAGAGAGAATGGGTGGCTGCTGTGTGTGTGAGAGAAAGAATGGATGACTGCTGTGTGTGTGAGAGGGAATGGGTGATTGCTGTGTGTGTGAGAGTGAATGGGTGGCTGCTGTGTGTGTGTGAGACAGAAATGGTGGCTGCTGTGTGTGTGTGTGTGAGAAAATGGGTGGCGGCTGTGTGTGTGTGAGAGAGAATGGGTGGCTGCTTTGTGTGTGAGAGAGAATGGGTGACTGCTGTGTGTGTGAGAGAGAATGGGTGACTGCTGTGTGTGTGAGAGAGAATGGGTGACTGCTGTGTGTGTGTGAGAGAAAGAATGGGTGACTGCTGTGTGTGTGTGTGAGAATGGGTGGCTGCTGTGTGTGTGAAAGAGAGAATGGGTGGTTGCTGTGTGTGTGTGAGAGAGAATGGGTCGCTGCTGTGTGTGTGTGAGAGAGAATGGGTGGCTGCTGTGAGTGTGTGTGAGAGAGAATGGATGGCTGCTGTGTGTGAGAGAGAATGGGTGGCTGCTGTGTGTGTGAGAGAGAGAATAGGTGGCTGCTGTGTGTGTGAGAGAATGGGTGACTGCTGTGTGAGTGAGAGAGAGAATGGGTGGCTGCTGTGCATGTGAGAGAGAATGGATGGTTGCTGTGCATGTGAGAGAGAGAATGGATGGCTGCTGTGTGTGTGAGAGAGAGAGAATGGGTGGCTGCTGTGTGTGTGTGAGAGAGAGAATGGGTGACTGCTGTGTGTGTGAGAGAGAATGGGTGGCTACTGTGTGTGTGAGAGTGAATGGATGGCTGCTGTGTGTGTGTGTGTGTGTGTGTGTGTGTGTGTGTGTGTGTGTGTGTGTGTGTGTGAGAGAGAATGGGTGGCTGCTGTGTGTGTGTGTGTGTGTGTGAGAAAATGAGTGGCTGCTCTGTGTGTGAAAGAGAGAATGGGTGGCTGCTGTGTGTGTGAGAGTGAATGGATGGCTGCTGTGTGTGTGTGAGAAAGAATGGGTGGTTGCTGTGTGTGTGTGAGAGAGAATGGGTGGCTGCTGTGTGTGTGAGAGTGAATGGATGGCTGCTGTGTGTGTGTGAGAGAGAATGGGTGGCTGCTGTGTGTGTGAAAGAGAGAATGGGTGGTTGCTGTGTGTGTATGAGAGAGAATGGGTGGCTGCTGTGTGTGTGTGTGTGTGTGAGAGAGAATGGGTGGTTGCTGTGTGTGTGAGAGAGAATGGATGGCTGCTGTGCATGTGAGAGAGAGAATGGATGGCTGCTGGCTGCTGTGCGTGTGAGAGAGAGAATGGGTGGCTGCTGTGTGTGTGTGAGAGAGAGAGAGAATGGGTGCCTGCTGTGTGTGTGAGAGAGAATGAGCGGCTGCTGTGTGTGAGAGAGAGAAGGTGACTGCTGTGTGTGTGAGAGAGAATGGGTGGCTGCTGTGTGTGTGAGAGTGAATGGATGGATGCTGTGTGTGAGAGAGAGAGAATGGGTGGCTGCTGTGTGTGTGTGTGAGAAAATGGGTGGCTGCTGTGTGTCTGAGACAGAATGGGTGACTGCTGTGTGTGTGAGAGAGAATGGGTGACTGCTGTGTGTGTGAGAGAGAATGGGTGACTGCTGTATGTGTTTGAGAGAGAGAATGGGTGACTGCTGTGTGTGTGAGAGAGAGAATGGGTGGCTGCTGTGCATGTGAGAGAGAATGGATGGCTGCTGTGAATGTGAGAGAGAGAATGGATGGCTGCTGTGCGTGTTAGAGAGAGAATGGGTGGCTGCTGTGCGTGTGAGAGAGAGAGAATGGGTGACTGCTGTGTGTGTGTGAGAGAGAATGGGTGGCTGCTGTGTGTGTGAGAGAGATAATGGGTGACTGCTGTGTGTGTGAGAGAGAATGGGTGGCTACTGTGTGTGTGAGAGTGAATGGATGGCTGCAGTGTGTGTGTGTGTGTGTGTGTGTGTGTGTGTGTGAGAGAGAGAGAATGGGTGGCTGCTGTGTGTGTGAGAGAGAGAATGGGTGACTGCTGTGTGTGTGAGAGAGAATGGGTGACTGCTGTGTGTGTGAGAGAGAAAGGGTGACTGCTGTGTCTGTGAGAGTGAATGGGTGGCTGCTGTGTGTGTGTGAGAGAGAATGGATGGCTGCTGTGTGTGTGTGTGAGAGAATGGGTGGCTGCTGTGTGTGTGAGAGAGAATGGATGACTGCTGTGTGTGTGAGAGAGAATGGGTGGCTGCTGTGTGTGAGAGAGAATGGGTGGTTGCTGTGTGTGAGAGAGAGAGAGAATGGGTGGCTGCTGTGTGTGTGTGAAAGAGAATGGGTGACTGCTGTGTGTGTGAGAGAGAATGGGTGACTGCTGTGTGTGTGAGAGAGAATGGGTGGCTGCTGTGTGTGTGAGAGAGTGAGAATGGGTGGCTGCTGTGTGTGTGTGAGAGACATAACGGGTGGCTCCTGTGTGTGTGAGAGAGAGAATGGGTGGCTGCTGTGTGTGTGAGACAGTGAGAATGGTTGGCTGCTGTGTGTGTGTGAGAGACATAATGGGTGGCTGCTGTGTGTGTGAGAGAATGGGTGGCTACTGTGTGTGTGTGTGAGAGTGAATGGGTGGCTGCTGTGTGTGTGTGAGAATGGGTGGCTGCTGTGTGCGTGAGAGAGAATGGGTGGCTGCTGTGTGTGTGAGAGAGAATGGGTTCCTGCTTTGTGTGAAAGAGAGAATGGGTGGCTGCTGTTTGTGTGAGAGAGAATGGATGGCTGCTGTGTGTGTGATATAGAATGGATGGCTCCTGTGTGTGTGAGAGAGAATTGTTGGCTGTTGTGTGTGTGTGTGTGTGAGAGAGAGAATGGATGGCTGCTGTGTGTGAGAGAGAATGGGTGGCTGCTGTGTGTGCGAGAGAGAGAATGGGTGGCTGCTGTGTGTGTGAGAGAAAGAATGGGCGACTGCTGTGTGTGTGAGATGGAATGGGTGATTGCTGTGTGTGTGAGAGTGAATGGGTGGCTGCTGTGTGTGTGTGAGACAGAATTGGTGGCTGCTGTGTGTGTGTGTGAGAAAATGGGTGGCGGCTGTGTGTGTGTGAGAGAGAATGGGTGGCTGCTGTGTGTGTGAGAGAGAATGGGTAACTGCTGTGTGTGTGTGAGAGAAAGAATGGGTGACTGCTGTGTGTGTGTGAGAATGGGTGGCTGCTGTGTGTGTGAAAGAGAGAATGGGTGGTTGCTGTGTGTGTGTGAGAGAGAATGGGTCGCTACTGTGTGTGTGTGAGAGAGAATGGGTGGCTGCTGTGAGTGTGTGTGAGAGAGAATGGATGGCTGCTGTGTGTGAGAGAGAATGGGTGGCTGCTGTGTGTGTGAGAGAGAGAATAGGTGGCTGCTGTGTGTGTGAGAGAATGGGTGACTGCTGTGTGAGTGAGAGAGAGAATGGGTGGCTGCTGTGCATGTGAGAGAGAATGGATGGTTGCTGTGCATGTGAGAGAGAGAATGGATGGCTGCTGTGTGTGTGAGAGAGAGAGAATGGGTGGCTGCTGTGTGTGTCAGAGAGAGAATGGGTGACTGCTGTGTGTGTGAGAGAGAATGGGTGGCTACTGTGTGTGTGAGCGTGAATGGATGGCTGCTGTGTGTGTGTGTGTGTGTGTGTGTGTGGGAGAGAATGGGTGGCTGCTGTGTGTGTGTGTGTGTGTGTGTGTGTGTGTGTGTGTGTGTGTGTGTGTGTGTGTGAGAAAATGAGTGGCTGCTGTGTGTGTGAAAGAGAGAATGGGTGGCTGCTGTGTGTGTGAGAGTGAATGGATGGCTGCTGTGTGTGTGTGAGAGAGAATGGGTGGTTGCTGTGTGTGTGTGAGAGAGAATGGGTGGCAGCTGTGTGTGTGAGAGTGAATGGATGGCTGCTGTGTGTGTGTGAGAGAGAATGGGTGGCTGCTGTGTGTGTGAAAGAGAGAATGGGTGGTTGCTGTGTGTGTGTGTGAGAGAGAATGGGTGGCTGCTGTGTGTGTGTGTGTGTGTGTGTGAGAGAGAATGGGTGGTTGCTGTGTGTGTGAGAGAGAATGGGTGGCTGCCATGTGTGTGAGAGAGAATGGATGGCTGCTGTGTGTGTGTGAGAGAGAATGGGTGGCTGATGTGTGTGTGTGAGAGAGAATGGGTGGCTGCTGTGTGTGTGTGAGAGAGAATGGGTGGCTGCTGTGTGTGTGAAAGAGAGAATGGGTGGTTGCTGTGTGTGTGTGAGAGAGAATGGGTGGCTGCTGTGTGTGTGAGAGAGAATGGATGGCTGCTGTGTGTGTGTGAGAGAGAATGGGTGGCTGCTGTGTGTGTGAGAGAGAATGGGTGGCTGCTGTGTGTGTGAGAGTGAATGGATGGATGCTGTGTGTGAGAGAGAGAGAATGGGTGGCTGCTGTGTGTGTGTGTGAGAAAATGGGTGGCTGCTGTGTGTCTGAGACAGAATGGATGACTGCTGTGTGTGTGAGAGAGAATGGGTGACTGCTGTGTGTGTGAGAGAGAATGGGTGACTGCTGTGTGTGTTTGAGAGAGAGAATGGGTGACTGCTGTGTGTGTGAGAGAGAGAATGGGTGGCTGCTGTGCATGTGAGAGAGAATGGATGGCTGCTGTGCATGTGTGAGAGAGAATGGATGGCTGCTGTGCGTGTTAGAGAGAGAATGGGTGGCTGCTGTGTGTGTGAGAGAGAGAGAATGGGTGACTGCTGTGTGTGTGAGAGAGAATGGGTGGCTGCTGTGTGTGTGAGAGATAATGGGTGACTGCTGTGTGTGTGAGAGAGAATGGGTGGCTACTGTGTGTGTGAGAGTGAATGGATGGCTGCAGTGTGTGTGTGTGTGTGTGTGTGTGAGAGAGAGAGAATGGGTGGCTGCTGTGTATGTTCGAGAATGGGTGGCTGCTGTGTGTGTGAGAGAGAGAGAATGGGTGACTGCTGTGTGTGTGAGAGAGAATGGGTGACTGCTGTGTGTGTGAGAGAGAAAGGGTGACTGCTGTGTCTGTGAGAGTGAATGGGTGGCTGCTGTGTGTGTGTGAGAGAGAATGGATGGCTGCTGTGTGTGTGAGAGAGAATGGGTGGCTGCTGTGTGTGTGAGAGAGAATGGATGACTGCTGTGTGTGTGAGAGAGAATGGGTGGCTGCTGTGTGTGAGAGAGAATGGGTGGTTGCTGTGTGTGAGAGAGAGAGAGAATGGGTGGCTGCTGTGTGTGTGTTAGAGAGAATGGGTGGCTGCTGTGTGTGTGAGAGAGAGAATGGGTGACTGCTGTGTGTGTGTGAGAGAATGGGTGACTGCTGTGTGTGTGAGAGAGAATGGGTGGCTGCTGTGTGTGTGAGAGAGTGAGAATGGGTGGCTGCTGTGTGTGTGTGAGAGACATAATGGGTGGCTGCTGTGTGTGTGTGAGAGAGAATGGGTGGTTGCTGTGTGTGTGAGAGAGTGAGAATGGGTGGCTGCTGTTTGTGTGTGAGAGACATAATGGGTGGCTGCTGTGTGTGTGAGTGTGAGAGAATGGGTGGCTACTGTGTGTGTGTGAGAGTGAATGGGTGGCTGCTGTGTGTGTGTGAGAATGGGTGGCTGCTGTGTGTGTGAGAGAGAATGGGTGGCTGCTGTGTGTGTGAGAGAGAATGGGTTCCTGCTTTGTGTGAAAGAGAGAATGGGTGGCTGCTGTTTGTGTAAGAGAGAATGGATGGCTGCTGTGTGTGTGATATAGAATGGATGGCTCCTGTGTGTGTGAGAGAGAATTTTTGGCTGTTGTGTGTGTGTGTGTGAGAGAGAGAGAATGGATGGCTGCTGTGTGTGAGAGAGAATGGGTGGCTGCTTTGTGTGCGAGAGAGAGAATGGGTGGCTGCTGTGTGTGTGAGAGAAAGAATGGACGACTGCTGTGTGTGTGAGAGGGAATGGGTGAGTGCTGTGTGTGTGAGAGTGAATGGGTGGCTGCTGTGTGTGTGTGAGACAGAAATGGTGGCTGCTGTGTGTGTGTGTGTGAGAAAATGGGTGGCGGCTGTGTGTGTGTGAGAGAGAATGGGTGGCTGCTTTGTGTGTGAGAGAGAATGGGTGACTGCTGTGTGTGTGAGAGAGAATGGGTGACTGCTGTGTGTGTGAGAGAGAATGGGTGACTGCTGTGTGTGTGTGAGAGAAAGAATGGGTGACTGCTGTGTGTGTGTGTGAGAATGGGTGGCTGCTGTGTGTGTGAAAGAGAGAATGGGTGGTTGCTGTGTGTGTGTGAGAGAGAATGGGTCGCTGCTGTGTGTGTGTGAGAGAGAATGGGTGGCTGCTGTGAGTGTGTGTGAGAGAGAATGGATGGCTGCTGTGTGTGAGAGAGAATGGGTGGCTGCTGTGTGTGTGAGAGAGAGAATAGGTGGCTGCTGTGTGTGTGAGAGAATGGGTGACTGCTGTGTGAGTGAGAGAGAGAATGGGTGGCTGCTGTGCATGTGAGAGAGAATGGATGGTTGCTGTGCATGTGAGAGAGAGAATGGATGGCTGCTGTGTGTGTGAGAGAGAGAGAATGGGTGGCTGCTGTGTGTGTGTGAGAGAGAGAATGGGTGACTGCTGTGTGTGTGAGAGAGAATGGGTGGCTACTGTGTG